>NW_024121100.1:3433047-3644829 GCF_016745375.1 Pimephales promelas | reverse complement strand
CATTAAGGAAGTGCTATCAGACAGAATAATAATTCTAAACATCACCACAGGAGGTGCTAATAGCACATAAATGCGTTTAACTAGACATTCCATATGCTCAGTATACGGCGCTGATTACCTCATGATAATGATCATCTCTAAAGTAACCGTAAAACTAATAATAACATAATGTCTCATACATAACATAAAGTAACATGCAGAATCTCCGAAAAATTACTAAAGAAGAAGTAATACAGGCAGATTTATGCCAATCAGGTACCGCTCGCGCTAATGAACATCGTCTAACAGTTTCTGCATACTAACGGAAAAACTTGAAAATATAAACTTACTTGGTATGTACGCACACAGCGACTCAATGTATATGTAAACCAGCTGAATAATCGTCGAATACTACAGATTAACTAAACTGAAACTGTCAAGTATCTTAACTAATAATTATGATGCGTCTTCTCTCTCCGACTGAATCCACCTCAGCACCAATTCACCTCAGCACGAACGTCAATATGGCAACCTTGTACTCTATGATTGGTTAAATCGTCCAGGACATTTAAAGGTATCCGGGCCTTTTGTACAGCCGCCCCGAATTCAAGAATTGAATTCGATCATCTTGAAAAGGCCTACATTTTGTCCTGGTCATCCTCAGGTAGAGCTGGAAGCTGGATGAGGCGAGCCGCAATCCGCGTGTAAGTCCTACCCTTAACATCTACGCTGGCTGTCCGGACCCGCCCATCGGTGCCTGGAAACACCTGAGTGATCTTGCCTACTGGCCAGAGAGCACGAGGAAGTTGGGGGTCGACGATCATGACCACATCTCCACTCTGCAACGACTTCCTCTCAGTCTGCCACTTCTGGCGAGCTTGGAGACTAGGTAAGTAGTACTTGAGAAAATGTCTCCAAAAATGGTCAGCCAGCAGTTGGCTGTGGCGCCAGCGCCTGCGACTCAGGATCTCGGACTCTTGGTAGACTACCTGAGGTAAGGATGCGTCTCGACGGCCGATTATGAAGCAGTATGGGGTTATTGGATCGGGGTCGGCCACATCCGAGGAGGTGTACCCAAGAGGCTTTGAGTTGAGAATACCTTCAACCTCGATCAGAACTGTTCTTAAGACTTCCTCAGTGACAGTCTGAGTCCCGATGGTCACTCTGAGGGCTGTTTTGATCGAGCGGATCTCTCTCTCCCAGCAACCGCCGAAGTGTGGGGCACCTGGCGGGTTGTAAACAAACTTTATCTGCTGGCTGGCGAGGTGACTCTGTAGTGCCTCTTGGAGGGTGGCGAAAGAGTCATCTAATTCCCGTTCACCTCCCTTAAAGTTGGTGCCTTGGTCGCTCAATAACTCGTACGGTTTCCCTCGCCGTGCGATGAACCGTCGTAGGGACATCAAGAACGAGTCAGAGTCGATACTGGTGAGAAGATCAAGATAAACGGCCCTGGTGGTCATACACTTGAAGATTATGCCCCACCTCTTCTCGTTCCGACGGCCGATCTTAATAATGAAAGGGCCGAAACAGTCCATGCCAGTCGAGTAGAAAGCTGGACGAAAATATCTCTGTCTGGTCAGGGGTAGGTCGGCCATGAGGGGAATTTCTGGACGACCTTTCCATTTCCTACACTGCGTACACTGACGCTGGTATCGGCGGACAGCTTCTCGACCTCTCAGAATCCAGTATGACCTTCGGATCTCTGTGAACAGTCTCTCTGTTCCGGGGTGACACAATCTCTCATCATAATCCTTGATAATCAACTCTGTAGTAGGATGTCGAGGGTCAAGGACCACTGGATGAGCAACATCTGCTTCTAGTACCTCACAATGTCGGAGACGGCCTCCTACACGAATCAATCCAGTAGCAACGTCAAGCTCAGGGGAGAGTGAAACCAATCTGCTAGAGGCTGACACTGGTTTATCGGACTTCAGAAGTTTCAACTCATCAGGAAAGGACTCTGACTGAGCTTGGCGAAGGACTGCATGTTGAACGTCTCTTTGGAGATCAGCACTGGAAGAGTAGGCCGCCCCGTGAAGCTTCTGTCCATAGGCATTCAGACACTCTGACAGTGTGTTATAGTGAGGTGACTGAAGTGAGTGTGCAGTTGTGGTCACTAACCCAGAGAAAGCTGACTGTCTCAACTCACTGCTTGACTCTTCGAACGACAGAGGGGGCTGCCCGGGCCAACTAGCCGGTGGCAGCTTGAGGAAGGCTGGTCCCTGGCTCCAACGGCTCCCTGTAGCAAGGTCACGTAGAGGCTTGCCTCGAGTGATGTCATCCGCTGGATTGTCTGCAGATCTGACATAGCGCCAGTTGGCTGAAGCTGTTATCTCTTGGATCTCCGCCACCCGTGTTCCTACGAACACCTTGTAGCGACATGAGCTGGAAGTAAGCCATGTGAGCACGGTGGTGGAGTCTGACCAGAGCGTAGTGGAGTGAATGGGAATTGTAAGCTCTGTATTCAGGAGTTGGGAGAGTTGTGCTCCAGTGAGAGCGGCACACAGCTCTAAGCGGGGTATAGATTGCTGCTTCCGGGGCGCAACGCGGGATCTGGCGGCGACAAAGATGACTTCCACTTGACCTTCTTTGTCCTCTGTCCGCAGATAGGCCACGGAACCATACGCCTGCTCAGATGCATCACAGAAAACGTGGATGTCGTATCTACAGGACTGGTGATCCATCTGTGAGCTGACATAGCACCGAGGTAAGGATATCTTCTCTATCCCACTCAACTCTTTCTCCCACTCTAACCATGAAGTAATGAGTTCTTCAGGTAACTGCGGATCATCCCACTCGCGCTTCTTATCCCATAATCGCTGGACCAATACCTTCGCCCGGGTGGTGTAAGGGATCATATAACCGAGAGGGTCATATTGGCTGGCCAGCACGTGGTAGATACTGCGCATTGTCACAGTAGAGCAGCGGCTACCTCTGTGTTTGTAACGTAGGGTGTCAGACTGACAATGCCAGTGTAGTCCGAGCGTAGACTCATGGGTATCTTGTTGGCCATGACTAAGCCAGAGGTCACAGGTATTTGATCTTGACTCAGAAGGAGGTGAGTAACCACTGACGGGCAATTACTGGCCCATTGTCGAAGCTCAAACCCTCCGGTGGTTAAGAGAGAACATAATTGGTCAACTAGGTCTCTGGCCTCTCTGGGAGAGTGAAGACTATGTAGACAATTATCGACATAGAATGATCTTTCGATTACCTCTCTGACTGGGTCCCCAGACTGGCTGTGGTCTATGACATGCCTCTGCAAGGCATAGGTGGCACAACAGGGACTGCATGTGGTACCAAAGGGGAGAACTTGCCACTGGTACACATCAGGGGGTTGTTCTGGCTTCAGGTCACGCCACAGGAATCTGAGGAGGGGCATGTCATCAGGGAGCAGCCTCACCTGGTGAAACATACCTCGAATATCACTGCTTATGGCCACCTGATGCTCTCGGAAGCGGAGCAGAACTGCTAAAAGGGATGAGCCAAGCGTGGGTCCTGGAAGGAGGAACTCGTTAAGACTGTGACCTTCATATTGGAAGGAGCAGTTATAGACAACCCGATTTTGTTGTTATGCTGCACCATATGGTGAGGTATGTACCATGACTCTGCAGAGCTCATCACTTCCCTTGGTTGCAGCTTGGCTATGTAACCTGCCTCCTTCAGCCTCGTGATCTCCGCCTGGTAGGCCGAAGCCTGATCTGGATTCTTTAGCAGTCTCCTCTCGACACTCCTTAGCTGAGGAAGAACAGCTTCTTTGGCCATGGTTAGCTGTGGCATACTCTGACTCCTCAGCAGCGTAGCATACCTCATAGTCCCTTCCACCTCCACTCTCACAGTCTTCTCCTGCAAGAGCCTAATAGCTTCTTGGTCCAGCTTAGATCTCGTCACCACCTTGTTGCTGCGGTACGGAATCACATCCATCTGCCATAATCTCTCTACGTGAGCAAACAGATCTGCGTTAGGGAGGATAGAGGTAAAGAAGCACTGGTGTGTGTTAATCTCACGACGAATCTCGTGGGTAGGACCTTGAAGAGTCCATCCTAAGCGGGTCTTAACTGCAGCAGGTCCACCTGGTGGGCCTAACCGGACTGGTTCAACAGGCGTAATGAGGTGTGGGCAGTCTGACCCTATCAACAACATCGGCTGCACTTTATCCATCTGCTGCAGTGGAAGGCCTGTTAGGTGTCGATACCTCTTCTTTAAGGAAGCCACCGAGTAGGTGTGTTCAGCAAGACCTAGTTTCTCAGCTGTAAAGGCATGTTGGATGAGATATTTCTTGTGAGGATGAGACACAGATGATACTGTGAAAGAAACGGCCGCCCCATGAATCACCTGCTGATCTTGTCTCACTGTTCTGAGTATCAGATCTTCTGATTGTCCTTTGAGATTCAGCTGCAGCGCGGCTGCTTGAAGGAGGATAGTCCTTTCAGACCCGTCATCAAGCACTGCATATGTCTCTAACGATGCATCTCCATTCGTGATGATCACCTTGCTCACCTTTAACATTACTCTACGGCTACTGACAGAACGGTCAACGTACAGGATGTCGTTTGTGGTACTCACAAGACAGGAGTTCTCTGGGGGTGGGAGCGTTGTACTGTCAGTCGTAACTTTATCATTCACATCATGCAATATAAGGAGGTGTTTCTGTTGCAGGTCTTGCACAAGGCTTTCAGTGTGCACCTGGAAGCATGATGATTGCGGCCACATCTCCAACAACGATTATTCTTACGAATCCAGGTCTCTTTCTGGTCTCTGGTTAATTCTTTGAAGTTGTGACATCCATTAAGGAAATGACTGGCGTTATCACAGTAAGGGCAGTAAGCACGTACCTTCTCTTGATACCGTGCAGAGCTGGACCGGGACTCTGGAGCGGACACTCTGCGTTCACTGTCTACAGCAGGCTTCTCTGTACCCAGCAGGAAACTTGTCGATCGACCAGGAGACTTGGGGTTGTAACGGCCTTCTCGCTTCTTAATAGCTAAGGGTGGAGCATAAGTAGTTGTCTTGGCAGTGTCGTCTTGGACCTGGAGCTCATACTCTAACCAGTCTGCAAAGTCGATGAGGGTGGGGACTGTGATCCTAGATGGGTGGACATATCTCTTAAAACTGATCTGTAGCTCGTGGGGAAGCTTGCCCTGGAGTCTGGACACGTGTGAGCCACATTCTAACTCAGATGCTCCCTCAGACCCCAACTGCTCCAACATACTCACTAATGAGCGTACACGGAGGGCGAAGAACTTGAATGCTTTAACATCACCTGGCTTGAGATTGGGACCTTCTAGTACTTCAGCTATATTCCGCAGCACAAGCTTGTGGGGCTGACCATACATCTTCACGAGAGCTTGCATAGTGTCTGTATAAGGTCTCACTGAATTACAGTAGGAATCTGCTACTAGTAGGGCCTCTTCCAGCTCTAAATGATCAGTCAGGATCTGATACTTAAAGCGTTCACTCGCATTCATTGGCAGAAGATTCTCTAGCGCCATCCGTAATCTCGAAAACTGTCTGGGATCTGCTGCTGTCAGACGGGGGATGGTAGGCTTAGGGCCTTGGTAAACCTGCTCATAAACTGGCTGCATTTCTGATCTAGACGTCAGCTCTGGGCATGGAGTCTGTTGGAAGTCTCTATCACTTTGACGATAGCTGCTTCTAGGACTAAGTGGCTCATTGTCATGCTGAACAGCTGTTACAGGCTGTACTGAGTGGGCGTAGGACCTCTGAGAGGGGACAGGGCGACTCCTTCCAGCATACGGGTGCTCTGGCCTGGGTGAAAACGTGAAGTCTCCCATCTGCTTTGTCAGCTGCTCGTACTGGGCAAATCGATCTAGAGGAACCTCCCCAGCATACTCTGTAGAACCTCTCTGTCTATGGACGGATGATGGCACATGGGTGCGAGGAGCTGGAACTGGCGTTACTGGTCGACCAGGAGTCACTCTTTCTGTGGCTATCTGCTGAATTTCTTGTTTTAACGTAGCATTCTCCACTTGGAGCCCTCGCAGCGTAGAAAGTATCTCAGGTAGAATGTGACTGCGAAGCTCATTGCTATCTCTTTTCATCTCAGTCCACATAGCTTTAATATCAAAGAGATGCTGGTCTTGGCGGGGCTCATTATACTCTGGTGCCACATCTTCTGCTAAATCTGGCCATTCATCACATAGTAGTAGGCCATCTGGATACGGTGACTGGCTCTCTGGAGAAGATGATTGTGACACACTCTCAGCCGTTGGAGGAAACAGAGGTAACGCTCTCTTCATATTCGTTGAATCAGTAACTTGATAATCTGCTAGATGTGCAGGCAGCCTTATCTGTCGTCTAGGTCGAACAACAGGAGTGTCTGGCTCAAAGTGGGATGTCATCTCTCTGCTGTGATTCACGATCCGGCTCGAAGGACCATTGAAATGAAGAGGTTCGATAGTAGACTAATTTTAAAGGATGTGAAACGCAGCAGGCAGTCGGTCAGAACTGTATAAGATGAGGCTTAGTTGAACAGACACACCAGGCAGGGTTCAAACTTCACTTATTTACTGAAGAGCTGGTTGATTTACATATGGGGTATGTAGGTGTGGTTCTATAACAAATTAAACAAATAAATAAACATTAGCATACATATACATCATTAATAATAAACATTATTAACAGCATTCAGTCTAACAAACCCATTAAGGAAGTGCTATCAGACAGAATAATAATTCTAAACATCACCACAAGGAGGTGCTAATAGCACATAAATGCGTTTAACTAGACATTCCATATGCTCAGTATACGGCGCTGATTACCTCATGATAATGATCATCTCTAAAGTAACCGTAAAACTAATAATAACATAATGTCTCATACATAACATAAAGTAACATGCAGAATCTCCGAAAAATTACTAAAGAGGAAGTAATACAGGCAGATATATGCCAATCAGGGACCGCTCGCGCTAATGAACATCGTCTAACAGTTTCTGCATACTAACGGAAAAACTTGGAAATATAAACTTACTTGGTATGTACGCACACAGCGACTCAATGTATATGTAAACCAGCTGAATAATCGTCGAACACTACAGATTAACTCAACTGAAACTGTCAAGTATCTTAACTAATAATTATAATGCGTCTTCTCTCTCCGACTGAATCCACCTCAGCACCAATTCACCTCAGCACGAATGTCACTATGGCAACCTTGTACTCTATGATTGGTTAAAATCGTCCAGGACATTTAAAGGTATCCGGGCCTTTTGTACATAGGGAGAGGCCGTTTCGATGAGAACGAAACCTACCGCATCAGCAAAGGCCTTATTAGGATCATTAAAAGCATGGAAAGGTCAGATTTCATTGGAGAAGTTAAGATCTAGTAGCCTCGTATTTGGCCTTGAGTTTATCTGCAGTCTGGATCTTACAGACACTCATAATTGAAATCAAATATTCCTGTTCATCCAAAAATAAGATGCATTTTAGCAAATGTCTTCCTAGGATTTTCATAACCAATAACAAATTCATTGATTTGAATTAAGTAAATTGATTTGGGTCTAATAAATGGCTCATGCGTGTCATTCCATTGTGGTGGATGAGAAGTTTTGTGATTCTTCATGTATCGCTAATTAATAATATTCATGTGTTCTGTCTGTTTACTTAAATGTTGTATTGTATGTTTGTGAATTAAACTTAATTGTGAACCAAAAATTAAAATTCTGTCATCATTTACTGGCTTTAAAATTTAACTTTAAAAAGCTTTAATCATTGTGGAGATTTCAAGCATACATAACTCTGAATATGAGTGAGAATTTAACAGGGCCATCATGCAGTTTAACAAAGTAGATTTAATTCGTCTCTTAGTTCGTCTCTTGTTCATTACATTATGGAAATGGCAGGGTTTATGACCTATACTGCATCCAGCCACCTGGGGGCGATCGAGACACTTTGGTTTCACTTTCCAGGACTCGTGTGGCACGCTTGGGTTTCACAACACACAATTTCCAATTTGAATGTGAGGAAACAAGACATTTTGAACCAAAAAAATTTATAGGCCTACTTACAGCGGGACACACAGTGGTGTGAGTGTGTTCTGAGTGCAAGACTCAGGAAACTGACAGGGCCCTGTGTGGGGGTTTTCTGGTTACAGATTCCCCCTAACTGTTCTGCAACTTTCCCTTAAATACCAAGACCAGAAGAGTGGTAAATATTTACTACACAAATATTTTTTGAATTGTGCCAAAAAGGGAGAGAGGAGCCACGGTTATCAGATACTTTGAATGGACACTATCCACACCAGGAGAACAGAATTGAGTTTTTTACCAACCATTAAATACATACCAAACATGAAAAAAAACAACGATAGTTTCATCATATAGCACATAGACATTCTTAGTGAACTTCCAGTGACTTGAGTCAGTGAAATGAAGAGTGGGAAGAGGGGGATGTATAGATAAGCTTGGACGAGGCGGTGTCCTATGCTCTTTATTTGAGATCTTCTCTCCAGAAGAGTGTTTTATTGTTGCAGAGTGTGAGCCATACAAGCTGATGTATCAAATATGACACTCAATATAAAACTTTTCTTTTAATATTTTATCTAAAGTTTCAAAAACTGCATGTTTCATTTAAAGAAAGATATTTCTGACTATTACATCATATGTCAGGTATTACAGGGTTAACCCCAGTATTATGTGACCTGCAACACAAAATTAAGTTCTGGTTAACCTAGGATACGTCTTTATATATAAATAATAAATAGAAGAGGGCCCAAAACGGAGCCCTGAGGCACACCATTAGTAATCTGAGATTTAATTTAATTTTTACATTTTTATTTTCAACCTGATAAATACGATCTTAACCATTTAAGAGGAATACCAGTCATTTAGGGTCTATTTAACCTCCAACACAAAATCCGGCATCCGATCAGGATGTCTCTGCGTATTATTGTCTTTTCTCTCGTTATTTCATCTGACTCTATAAATGAAAAGGTTTTTAATGATATCTGTGCATCATTAAATATAAGCGAAAGTTTGACTAATTCCTTTGAACACTAATGAAGTGATATCAAAGTCAGTTAGATTCATCAAATGTAACAATTTATTATGTCTGGTAAATTTATCATCAGTTCAAAGATAATCAATACAAAACATCAAATGTTCTGGAATAAACGGAAATAGATGAAGCTAAGAGTCTCGCAGAAGTACAGAGAAGACCCTGATCTCTAGTTGCATTTCATTAGACCAACGTCTTTTCATGTGTAAACATGAGTTCACAGTGGAAATTCATCGTAATCACCCTCCCAGACTTACTGGGGGCAGAATTTGATTTACATGGTACCATTTGCTAACAGTGGGACTAAGCATTGAGTTCACACCTTCTGAGTTTAACTATCACCCTCCTTTGTGTGTATGTTATCTCGAAACTCTTAAAAACCTTATTACCTTTTTACTTATTTGGAAATGAGAATTTTGTACCACTCGCACTGAGACATTTCGAATGATATTACAAATATATGAAATACTCAATGATAATCATTCAAATTAAACCATTTAGATTCTTGTGTGAGTTTTAGGTGTCCCTGAGACAGAGAATGGGGGGGGGGGGGTCAAATGTTAATTTCCACCAAGGTCCTTTGTCTCATAGACCAGTGATCAGGTCTATCACTTCAACCAGTCTTAGTAAGAAAACCAGTCTTACATAGACAACTAAGCACTCAATTTAACATAATAAAGAGGTCATGTGACACATTTAGTACACTACAGTTTGAAATATATTTCTTGAAGTACATACTGCTCCCTATTCAGGTAATTTACATAGTGCTCTAAAATAATCACCCCCCACAAAAGAGGAGGTCAGAAAGTCTCAAATTACATTCTCTTTCAGTTTACAAGAAGCATTGAGTTTCTCTTCTTCCTCTCTCCTTCACCACTGCTCAGAGGGAAACAGCAACACAGAGGAGATTCCTCCAGAAAATAACTATGGTTTATAAAAAAGAGGTACAGTAGCCTTTGGGCTTTATTCTTTTATCTTTTTGTCCACACTCGAAGAATTATTTCAGTTGAAACTAAACTTTTGCTATTTGATTCTTGCAAGATCGCTCATGTGTGATCATGAATTGTGCGCACACACACACACACACAAAAAAAAAAAACTGTCGTCAGTAAGCTCTGAGTTTATTAATTCAGAAATTTTGAACCGGGGCCAGTTGTCACAAAGAGAATTTGTCATTATTATCTTTTTATTCAAATTGACCCTATAAAGCCATACGGTCATATCTGATACGCACATTTCTAAAGCCTCGACAGGATCCAAACTGTGTTGAAAATCCTGTTGCACACAATCTTCTACATGCCCACTGTCGTTTGAATGATAGTTTATATTTTTTTAGCACGTAAAAGCATGTCAGTATAATGTCAGGTTGTGAATTCATTAATGATTTGTATCAAGTAGACGTAAGAATACATTTTATATCGTTAGTAATGTTTCATGATCACAAACTGGACTGATGCAACGTGTAAATCATGTTAAAATGTGATCCATCAGGCTTTTGAGGAACGAGTATTTGTTCATTTTTTAAACATCATTGTGTTGTGTGATATATATATATATATATATATATCTGGTTGTGTGCTTTATTAAACGTAGATGTGTTTTTAGAACATAGATGTGATCTCATATAGATACGTTCTTTAAACATTAGATGTGTTCTTATTTTATATAGATGTGAATTCATTCAAAGGTAGAGTGTGTCAAAGAAAAATGTTAGTAAAAGTAAATTAAGAAGAGGTGTCAAGACTTATTTTGCCTCCCACAATTAAAACTACAGTACTTTGATCATAAAACTAAGTATTTAAATAACTTACATTATTTGGAGATATACAGATATCATAATTCAGAATTTCATCTTACTTTTTGGCCATAATTATCAGCAACTACAGAGGATTGTATTTTTTGGGGGGTCTGTATGGTCCGTTTGAATAAAATTTTTATTTTTAAATAAAAAATCACTTTTTATTTAAAATCGAATAAAAAGCTCAGAGTATGAGCTTCATATCCTCCTATATATATATATGAGCCATAGAAGCTGATGCATCAAATATGACACTCAATATAAAACTTTCTTTTAATATTTTGTCTAAAGTTTCAAAAACTGCATGTTTCATTTAAAGAATTATATTTCTGACTATTACATCATATGTCAGGTATTACAGGGTTAACCCCAGTATTATGTGACCTGCAAGTTGCAACACAAAATTAAGTTGTCGGAAATTCTGGTTAACCTAGGATATGTCTTTAAAATTGTGAAAATATATAAATGATAAATAGAAGAGGGCCCAAAACGGAGCCCTGAGGCACACCATTAGTAATCTGAGATTTACTTAAATTTTTTAATTTTTATTTTCAACCCGATAAATACGATCTTAACCATTTAAGAGGAATACTAGTCATTTAGGGTCTCCAAAATAAAAAAATAAAAAAATTGCACCCAGAATTCAAACATAATACACTGGTTAAGTTTTATCGAGCAGTGGTGTTGTTAAAACATGTTAAAACCTCTACTCTAAAACCCTTAGATTGCGAAATAATTAATTCATTATTATTTAATTAACATTTGTTTATATTTAATTTAACTTATTATGAAAAATGCATGGGGGGGGGGGGGATTCGGAGACAGTTGAAAGAAATATCACATGAAAAAATGCTGTTTTTTATAACTAGTTTTTGTGTGGTAATATGTCTGCAGTAACTGTTTTGAGGTCAACCCAAGCTCTGTAACAGGTATAATGAGAGCACACATAAAAATAAGTAAATGTGGCATCTGATCTTCATCTCTCCCTTAGATGAAGACCATGCTGGAGAAAATCACAACTATAAGGGACCTAATTAAGTGTGGATTTGGTCAGCCTTGGCCCAGGCATGGACTCAAGCTCTTGTACTGGTTTGCTAAAGACTGCATCTGGGTTAACGAGGATGGCGACATGTTCCTGGCCTGTAACCCAGCGAATGGAGTCTTTGGCTTTCACCTCTTTGAAAACAGATACACCAAACGTAATGAGAAACTTCTTCCAGATGTGAACTTTCACTACTATTTGCTGGGCAATCTGAATTCGCCAGGAGCTGATATGCTGCCGAACTACATCAAGAAACACAACAACATCATGCATGACGAAAGCAACGCAGACCGCCTCATCGTCACTGATCACGAACAGATGAAGTTTGGGAAAATTTACCTGACAACGCACAATGATCAGTCAAATTATGATCCGAACGCCACGTTTCATATCTCCAGGAGCCTCCTGAAGATCATCAAATCATATCCAAATCTTGAAGACTTTCTGCAGAGCCTTGGGTATCAGGATGAAACATCTCATCAGCCAGCTTCGGTTGCGTCTGTTAGAGTGTATCAGATGGTGATGGTAGAATCTGAAAAGAGAAGCGATGTCACTGTAGATACCGACACACCATCTAGAAACTGTCTCTGTAGTTGTACTATACTCTAAAATCATTTCACGAGGAAAAGTTGGGAGGGAAAGTCTCTGAGATGTTCAGAGGTCAAGAACGCACTGACTGAACACACCAGCAAGAAGCAGTTAACGTTTGATTTAGTTGTTAGATTAGCTTCACTAACAGTTAAAGATTTATGTGCTTAGCAATGTGCTCATTTATGGACTGAACTAGTCCAAGTAAACATGTAACCTTTTTTGTGCATTTTAACAGGCATGCAAATTTTGGATATTGAGTCACTTAGTTTCTCTGGGTTGAGAATAAAGGCAAGAAAAAGAGAAAACGGTCATCTTGTTTGGGTATTTTCTGTAAAAGAAGGACATTAGAGATGTTTGTTCAACCACTCTACCACCACTTGAGAGTAAATAAGTGACAACGAACTTACATTTTCCGAGTTCAATATAAAGCATTTAAGGCATAATGTAGATTGTCACAAAAAAATCAAATGAAAAATTAGTCATTATGTTGATTAGTAGAAATAAATAAAAGGTACATTAGCAGTTTTTAACCTCTAACGGTTAAAAAACAAAACTGCATGCAGTTTGCGGAAGAATATTGTTTTGGTTGTGCTTCGGCTTTGCGTGACAGTGCGGATGAATATGGCCATTCAATAGATCGTGAATTACAGTAAACTTTGTTTTAGAGAGCCTCATATGGCAATAAAACGTATCTGTTCAATAAAATACCTTACTCACCTGTTGAGTAATGATTTTAACATCTTTTTTTATTGTCTTTCTCCCAACTCAGCTGCTTCTCCTCGTTCGACTTGCTGGTATGTTTACTTTGCGAAGCTGCCAACATGCCCGCCACGTCCCAGAATCCAACGCGGCGAGACTCTCCTCTGTTTCGTTTAAAAGGATGATTCTCTGGAGGTTCTTGATTTAACTGCTGTTAACTAATACTTGTTAACTAATCCTTGCTCGTTGTGACAACGAGTTAACCTCTGCCATTCTCACCTTAAAAAAGTAGCTGAAACTTTCTCTATTCATGGGATATGACGACACATGGCGAGTGACGTATGGACGCAATTTTCTTCTGGAAACGACCCCAGACAAACAGGTCTAAAATTATAAACACTTATAATTGGTTTAAAGGTGCAATACACAGAACACCGGGTATGTAAGACTGACAACTAGCGGTTGAAACGGGCAGTGCAGACCCAATTTACCAAAATTCAAAGTAAAATAACTGACTGTAGCATTGTTTTTCAGATAAACGAGTATGTAAACACAGCATGTTACCTAAATATCTGCAAACATATTATGTAATCTTTCTGATTATGTATTAACTAATTATTTAAATTTTGTTCATTTTGTACAAAAGTTACATATATTATTAAAACATAAAAATTAATTTAAAAAACGTTCGATTTACATTTAGCTTAACATTTCAATTATAAAGAGACACTTGTGTGTGAATTCTCATAGGGATGTGTGTATCATATGAAGGAGGTCAGCTGATAAGATGGCTGGAAGCTTTCCTCCCTCTTGAGCTCTCATTATAAAAACACTCCTTTAGCACACCGGCCATGTGTAGAAAAAAGGTCAATGCCATTTCCCTCCCCAAAAAATTACTTGCAGATGCATTTATTATATGCTGTATGTATGTTTTGTGATAGATTTTTCAATGTCAGATGTAATGTGATCCTACAGTATTAATTTCTACAAACCATGGGGCAGATGACGTCACCAGGAGTAAGAGACAGATAATAAAAGAGCAGTTGTACTGAATAATCTTAGTTGTGTCTATCAAAGCTAATCTGAATGGAAACATTTTAAATAAGAGGTCTAAACAAAAGGAATGGAAATTTACTGTGCAGACGAGGAAAAGGAAAAAAACGCTTGTCGGCTTGTGTGAGATGATAGACAGATGATAAAAACTCGAAGACATCAATGCCAAAAAATGAAATAAAGTCCAAAGAAACTATCACTATAATGTTATTTTAAACATGATTTTAATAAATTAATTTTGAACAGTTTGATGGTAATATTTGGAGATAAAGTTGCAGTCTAGAACTTGCTGATAAGAAGTTATAGCAAAATTATTCAAAATTAATAAGTTCATCCAACCTTTAAAACTAAAATGTGTTGCCACCATTTGACATTATGGACATTTTTGTTGTACTCGTGTTAATGTAACGGGAATCACCACTGAGAACAATGGTAATTATAAAAGTAGTATACCATATAAAAGAAAATTTGATTACAGTAATTATAATTTGAAAGGAAAATGTTGTTAATTGTCATGAGAATGAAAACAAAAGATCCTGAGTGTTGAAACCCAGAGCACCGGCTGAAGAGACAAACACCACAACCGAACTTTGTACAATAGAAAGTTTTAATTTCATGTTTTAACACAGGCATCATGTCAAGATACTTAAAAATGAAGAATACCTTTATTCAGACCTTCATTTCAACTCAGACACACTTGCACATTCACTCTTTTGCACACATACCTCAAGCTGCAGTGTATAAGAAAAATTAAGATATTAATGTACAGCAAATTTCTCCTCAAATCTATGTGTTATAAATAAGGTCTTGATTGAGCCATTTCACAGGGAAATGTCGCCACACAATGAGGTCCCTGTCCTGGCTCCTGACCCTAACAGAAGCTAAAATACACATACCTGATCGCCTTGACAGACCTATGGACAACGTTTGTATTACCATTTAAACATTACTGTTACCTATTGTGACTCTTATAACAAGAAAAGAAAAATGACCTGGCCTCACTCGCCAACATACATCACACATAAAACTGCTCGTTCACAAATACACTGACAGTCCGTCTCTCGACGACTGCCACGTTTGAAGTCACTTCTACCTGGACAGGGATGTGATCCTGGAAAAAAGAAAGAAAAACAAAGTCAATACAAACGAAAAGGCCCAATTGTCGTCATTTGCTAAATCCAGCATCGTAAACCATCAGAACACTGTATTTAGTGGACGCTTTATTCAAGGTAAGTTTAGGTCTTTCAAAAAATTAAACTAAATTAAATTAATTAAAATTAAACTAAAAATTAAACTCCAAAAGTCTCATTTCTCGGATAACAGGTGTTTGCGCTCAGTTTGATGAGCTCCTGACTTCTAAGGTCATTAACGACGTGATGCTAATGATGCACTTTCGCTTGTTTCCTTAATGTATTTGCGTTCATTTATTTTAACGTGTTAAGGATTGATTTTGAATTAATCTCATGTGTTGACACTGATAGCGCTAATATATTCTCGGATAAATAAATTAATTCTCAATAGACCCATAGAAAAAACTGTTCTTGATTGATAAATGGATAAATAAACCTATTTTTGATAGATAGACAGACTTTTTAAAGAGATACTCCACTTTTTTTGGGAAATAGGCTCATTTAGGCTCATATTTTTTTTCTGATATTTAGAAGAATATCAGTAACCAGACAGTTTCTGGTCTCATTGACTTCCATAGTATATTTTTTTCCTATGGAAGTCAATGAGACCAGAAACTGTCGGGTTACTGATATTCTTCTAAATATCAGAAAATCGGCTGAATGGATTCGAAAACGGCAAAACTCAACAATTTAACTCTGAGGGAGTTGTAAAATGAGCCTATTTCCAAAAAAAAAGTGGAGTATCCCTTTAACTAATATACTGAGAAAAATGGGAATCACAAATATACACAGGCAATGCATCTCGAAAATTGAATATTTTATTAATACGAGTCTTATTTATATCCATTTTAAAACTTGAGCTTGTGTGTGTTTCTGAGGGCAAACTCACTGTAGCTTCTCCTGCAAGAGCTCGAGTCTCTGCCGGTCCACGTATCGAGAGAACAGCGACACTAGGTTTGGAGGAGTGAACAGGGGCGATGAGAGCGCAGAGGACGGGACCTTCAGAAGCTCCCGGGTCACAGAGAACACCAACTCAGTCCTGGAAAACAGACAGAAAAGACTGGGAAGTGTGGTGGAAATTCACCTGTAAAATTGTCAGGCCAATTAATAGTAAAAAAACTAACAAATCAAATACGATTTATTGATCTGTAATAGTGATCCAGGGAACTAAAAAAGTACCTCAGAGCGCTTAAAAAAACTTACATATTCACTTTCAAAGTTGATTGAAAAAAACAAACAGATTATCATAAGCCTTCCAACAACATTTTACCATATACTGCATGTACACTTCTGCTTCACCCTTTGGTCCTCCTCAACAACACATACTGTGCTTACCTTACGCACATAAATCAATTTTAATTGGAAATATTTTATCTGACTTCCTAGACTCTCCCTAGGCTTACTGACCTTGACTACAGAGAGAAGCATAATTCACAAGCTCTTTCTGACAGTATTTGCAGACTACCTTGAAACAAGAGAGGGAGAGATAAAAGAAACAATTTATCTATTAAAGGGACCGTTTTTCCACCGTTTTTCCATATTAAACTATGTTATTCTCTTAACTAAGACGAGTTGATACACACCTCTCTTGTCTCAGTGCGTGCACTCAAGACACTTTGATAGCACTTAACTAGCCCAGTTCATTCAATATAGGCCAAGCAGAGAAGCAACCAAACATCTCCACGTTTTCCCTATTTATATTATATATGATATTACACTTTACACGCTTAGAAAAGCGAAATGTTTTATTTTGTGTCACCATTCTTGGTCGAGTAACACTACTCGTGTAACTGTATTTAAAAAGGCATAATATTTCTGGACACAGAGTAAAGACAGGACTTAAAGTCCCTGTAAAGTCAAAATTAAGTATGCGTTCTGAGTTTGTCACACCACATAAAAATGTGTAATTAGCCACCCAGCCAAATTTGAATGATAAAAAAAGTCGGGAAGTAGATAAAATAAGCAATCAAAATCATCAAACGCTGGGGGCGTGTCTGCTGGCTGCGCTGAAACCACGCCCACTCACGGGAAAGCTGTTGACGGTGATATTAGCTGATTAGCTTTTGGAGACGGGAGGATGAAAGCTGAGGCGGGAGATCGTCGTTTCGTCCCCGTTCAATTATCAGTGAATCCAAGTTGTCTCTGAGGAAAGTTTATAAAACGATCCAGTGTAAAATGATCATACAGAGGCGGGTGTTGCTGTCGGTGATCCTCAGCTCGTCATCAAGGTAACGTTAGGCTCTCTAAAAACCTCTTCTTGATGTGATCGTTTTTAAGGGAATTTAAATGAAGATACCGATCTGTTTTGTACATGATCGCATCCAGGTAGTAGCCCATGCATGTCCGTGTCGAAGGCATAGCTAGCTAGAAAACTACTGACAGTCACTCGCGATTGAGCGGTGAATGCCAATGTGCTCGGGGAGTGTTATTGTGTGTAAGGGGAGAGATCAGACTCTGTGCGTCATCAAATAGGGGGGTGTCCAGCAGCTCATGGGCTCCAGTGCGTCACGGAGCCCTGTTTTAGCCCCGCCCAATTAATCCGTAAAATTGCAATGGTGAAAAACTGTTTAACGGTCTAACTCCACATTTCAGTACTTCACAGTTCACAGACTTTGTAATATGTTTTAGCAATACATATGTAACATTTATAATGTGTTTAGAACTTTTTTGTAGAATTGACTTTACAGGGACTTTAATAAACACCACACTCCCAAAAACTAATGGTGATGAAAAACTGCAACGCTTAATTTATTTTAAGAAAGCCTTTGCACTATAAGAGTTTAACTGGTTTAATAGACAGATGCTCACCAGCGGTTATCGTCCATGAGCTGACAGTTGGGATCCGAGCTCTGCATCCGCTCTCCTTCACTCAGGATCAGATACAGCAGCGTCACGCCGAACTGACAAACACAACATCATCTTTGGTTTAGTCAGTCAAACAAGGTCGATGCACTGAGCCATTATAAACACAAATGAATTTGGCAGTGACACCTTATTTTGCAGCACGAGGGGAAGCTGTCCTTCCCTGCCCTGCAGCTCCTGAAGGAGGTCAGTGAGGGACGTACTCGACATGGCCTGGATCACTGCGGAGACTGGCTCCACCAACCAACACAGTACCTAAGAAAGAAATCATGCGGGCCAGGCAATTTAAGATCAAAGCACACTCCTTTATCCGAGTGCTACTCTTAACCTATAAGACTTGCTACGTTAAATTGCGTTCACAGCAGGGTTTACACTGGAAACAGATTTTAAACATTGACTGTGAACACCGACTGAAAGCAAGTGTCTCTGACTTGGTGCGCTTGGGCATGATCAGTCGTAAGTATCAAACATACATTACATTCATAATTGGCCTTACAGTCATTAAGTGTGTCTCCGGCTTGATCACTCGTAATAACAAATCAAGGATGTTAAGAGGCTAAAAGCAGGTTTAGAACATGCCCCATTGAAGTCAACAGGGTGCAAATTATAAAAAGAGGATAACATGGTGTAGGCAACACTGATTTTTGTCGTTTTTTTCTGTACTGACTCTGACAGCACTCCAAATGTACAAAAAAACGAGCTCAACGTTAGAATTGACCGGAGTTCTCCTTTAAGATGCATCGTCTGTGTTTATACCTGGTCTTGTTTGTCTTTCTTGGCCAGGGCTGGAAGGTTCCTGGCTATTCCCATGATAACAGCAGCAGCCTGAGGCTGTGGCAGGAAGGGGAGGAGTCTGGAGATGAGGCGTTTCCCCTTACGCACCGACATGATCATCAGGCACTGCTCATCGCTCACTCTGCAGAGGGACGGAGTCGGTCTGTTACGATCTCAAATCCAAGTCCATACCAATATTAGTCTTTCAACACAATTCTTGACTAAATCAAAACACACTTGACCTCGGTTTCACAGACAAGGCTTTAGCTCGTCCCAGACTAAAATGCATGTTTGAGATGTTATAACTGAAAGCGAGTTACACTGATATATCTTAAAATGTGCCAGTGCCATTGTTCTCAAGATGGACATCACATGTTTTTTAAGGCACTTTCAAAGCTACTTAACACTAGAAGTGCCAGAATTCCAAAACTACTAGAACGGCCACAAACGGTCATTTTGACCGTTAGATTCAAAACAGTGTTGATGAATAATTTTCGTAATTATTTTTGTCAACCATATTTTTTCAAAGACGAAAACGAGACGATAACTAAATAAAAACTAGGTTTGAATGACAAAAACTATGACGGAAATGTTAGATAGTGACGATTTGCGACGCGGTCAAGGCTATAATAATAGGACTCGCAGAACTGAACAGCCAATGCAGCAAAACAAACAGCGCAGGACAGGGTAGCAGAGCTCACCATCATCCGACATGAATGGAACATCTGGATCGGCCGTGTCTGATGATAGCAGCCCCTCTCTTTTCCTTGATGTGACTCTGAATCACTCTCTGATGAGGAGGAAATGTTAACTTGCACCCAGGAAACGTCGCTGTCACTTTCCACCTCCGATTGTTCCCCTGCATCCGAATTATAGATAACTGTAGTCCGGTTTTATTTGCTTATTTCTGATCAACAACTAATGTAGAAATTATTATATAGCAAACACCGCTACAGAGGTGACCGGACGGACCATTCTGTTGACAGAACACGATCAACCGCGGGATATTTAACAAAAAAATACCGCAAAATTCAGTGCGGTCAATATGACCGTCTATGGCCGAAATAGGTAAATATGTTCATTTTTTTTGTTTTGCCTTACGTTTACGTAACTTAATTTATATGAAAAGCATTTTAAATGAAAATACAGACAATTTTAGGAAAAGTCAGGTACCAGCAGGATTTTATTATTTTTTTCAACAAAGTTATTATAGATATAAAATTCAAAACGGTCAAAATGACCGTTGTGGCCGTTCTAGTGTTAAATGTCTTAATTGAGCTAAGACCTGAACTGATCATTTTGCTGATAATTTACTCACCCCCATATCGAAACTGACATGGGGGTGACGAAACTGTCTTTTGGACCATGAACCGTTTGGTTCCCATTGAAGTCCATTACATGGAGAAAAATCCTGGAATGTTTTCATCAAAAACCTTAATTTCTTTTCGACTGAAGAGAGAAAGACATGGACATCTTGGATGACATGGGGGTGAGTAAATTATCAGCAAAAGTTTTTTCAAAAGTGAACTACTCCTTTAATTTAAGCCCTGTCTGTGAAACCAGCTTTTATTTTTTATTTTTTTCTTAAGTGATTAAAATCCCATTGTTGTAATAAGTATATAAAGTATTTCTCAATTAGGTAGAAATGGTCAAAACAGTCCAGAATTTGAGTCAAAGGATCCCAGACTGGGCTTTAATTAGTTTAATGAAGCAAGTGTACGCCTATAGTCGTGTGGCTCTTCTGTGGCACTCACCGGTCGTCCCACTCCTTCTCTCGGAGGGAGTTGTAGAGCTGCAGCGTGTGGGTTTTGTGCTGTTCTAGCAGGGCATCTCTTTGGTGCTCAGGGGTTTGCAAGAACTTCTTCTCAAAGTCTTGCACTTCTAGCAGTAGACTGTACATCTGCATAACAACATACACCGATTCTGAATAAAAGTACTATGGCTACTAGTGCTTTCAAAATAGCTGGAAAACGCAATTCAAATTTTAGGCTTAAATATTAACAATATTCAAATTAGGGATGGGCAACGATTAATCGAGATTAATCACATCCAAAATAAAAGTTTGTGTTTACATAATATATGTGTGTGTAGTGTGTATAATTAATTTGTATATATAAATACCCACACATGTATGTGTATATTTAAGAAAAATGTGTTATTAATATATCAAATATTTATATTTATATATAATATTAATTATGTGTAAATATATATAAAGTATATACAAGCAAATATTTCTTAAATGTATACATGCATGTGTGTGTATTTATATATACAAAATAATCATACACACCACACACACATATATTATGTAAACACAAACTTTTAATTTGGATGCGATTAATCGCGATTAATTGTTGCCCATCCCTAAAAGGCATTGTTTCAGTTAGAGGAAAATTAAACTTTTGCCATTAAATTGTTTATTCAAAGCAATGAAATAACATAAAAAGTGCATAGCTTTAAACTAACGTTTATAAATCTAATATTTCGCAAATTGCATAAACAATTATAAACATAGCAGCATCGTGTATTTGTGCAGTTTAACACAAAGAGCCGAAGTGCCGATCACACTTTTTTTGCATTTAGTGGGACGGGAATATATTTGCAATAAATGTGGATTTATTTTAAATTTGATTTTTTTGCTATAAAGGCTCATTATTTCTTTATTTACACTCTTACCTTCTCCACAGTGTAAAGGATTTGTCGTCTTTTATTCCACACCTGCTTCTCTCTTTTTTCCTGTAAAACGACCAAGAACATTGGTACAAAGAAACTCTTCCATTCCCTAACATATACCTTTTGAATAAACCATTTATTCATGAAGAAAAAACATTACGAGGTTAAGAAAGATTCTGTAGTGATTATGTTTGCAATTTTTTGTTGTTGCATTTTTGCAAAACAGTTTCCAAAAAATACATATCAAGAGAGGAGCCTCATAAGTGGTTTTATATAAAAGAGTCCATGTAAAAGGGGCGGGATTTTACAGTTCTGACCTCATCATCACTGCGAGTGGTTACCACGGCATCAATCATTTTCCTTGGATTGTTCACACTGGAGACAGTGAGTTTTCCTAACGATCCGGCAAACTGCACTGTGAACCAAAAACAATCACACAGAGTATTAGACCATTTGAAACATCATGTCCTGAAATAAATGCACAGCTAACAAAACCCTGGTTGAACTTATGCGATTGTTAAGACAGATATTTTAACAAAGGTCAACGTACCTGGCCGATAGGTGTGCTCCAGTTTGGCCACCTGAGGAGTGATGAGTTTGGTGGTGTGCTCCTTCCTGTTGTCTCTGTCCCGCTCCTGACGCTTCTCCATTTTCTCATAGTAATTCTGCAAAAGAAGACCAGTTCATTATAAACGGCAATAAAATCACAATAAATGTACATTTACAATGAAAAAAGACCTAGTCACAGCAGCATTTGAAAATCATTAGATTGTAGACCGAACTTTGATGTTGACTTGAGAAGGTTTGAAATAGTTTTAAAACCTTGAAGGTTAGATAAGATACATGTTAATAGCAGGTCCTATGCTACATTAGGCAACATTTGAAGTGGATTAAAACCTTTCAAAGTTTGAACAATACCCGTTCTTGTCTTAGGACCCACCTCAAATGTTGACTACTATAGTTGCACAATTACAAAGGGTTTCATTTTAAATGCTGTGTCAGTCTTTGTGCATGTGGGTAACCTGGTAATAGTAGTCATCCAAATACGGATCGGTGCTTTGAAGCTGCATCATTTGGATTCTCGCGACCCATTCCTTCTCTCTTTGAGTCATTAGATTGCTGTAAGGATCTCGGTTCTTCCTGTCTCCGACCCCTCTCCCGCCGACGTGATCACTGAGCACATGAGAGACACTGAAACATTTACATGGGGCTTTTCAAAGTGGTGCTTTCTCCAGGGAAGCAGCTGATGGTACCCACCCCAGGCCTCTGTTCTGCATCCTCTGGTTGAGCATCCGGCGGTGCTGCGGGTGCAGGTGGGTGGTGTTGTGTCGGATGGGTGCGTGGCTGAGAGGAGGCCCGTGGGGACCCATTCTAGGACCAGGCTGCCCAAAGAACGGCCTGAAACCCCCAATGCCCCCCTGTAATAATGGAGGAGCTGGACCACGCTGGAACTGACCAACATGAAGGGCGTAGCACAAGATAAAAAGAGAGTGTCATGCAAAATAAAATTCTTCATACAGTGGACTACCAGTAAAATTTAATTATTCAGACACTTTGACCTGACCATGTTTTGTTTAAGTGTTTTTTCTTTAATTGCTAATGCGACCTTTGAACAAAATTAAGCATTGCTTGGTAATTGGTCGACCTAGATTGGTATTATCTAATCTAGGGATGCACCGATATGAAAATATTGGCCGATACCGATAACCGATATATCGGCCGATAAACTTAAATCCAAATTTTTATCTAATTTTGAAAGCCTGATTACAAAAACAAAAGTCTCACAATTAAATCCACGTCCCAAGCGCACAATTATAATGATGTTCTCAGATTTGCGTTGCACATGTTGTCCCGAACCAGATTTTCTTTTTTTTTTAAGAGATTTCAATCATATTTCAAGAAATTCAAAAACATAAACAGTTCTCAACAAGTATCTCAGCTGAAGGGAATAATACATTATTTGTCGGCTTTAATATATCGGCCACATTTTCTTACCAGGCCGATAACGATAACATTAAAAATGAACATATATCGGCCGATATCGATATGCTGGCCGATATATCGTGCATCCCTAATCTAATCGTGTAGTTAAATTTAACAGGTGACAGATATTCAACATCACTAATTTGTGAGACAGTCTGGACAAAACCAGTGAAATATCAACGGATTTGATTAACTTGACATATTTTATTACCATTTTCTAAACTATAGCGAATAAACTGTGATAATGTCAGAAATGTTGAAGGTGCCTGAATAAATTTTGGTTTGACTGTATATATACACTAGATCCTGTGTGTGCCATTACTGTCTACTATCCTGAATTCAAGATCTGTTAATGAAATTCTTGGGAACTGGTTTGAGGATTCACTCACCTGAGAGTTGAGCATTTGTGCTCTTTGTATCTGAGACAAAACGGGACCGACACCAGCAGGGAACGGAGAATGAGACAACGGCGAGTTCTGAAAGAGCAGAAAAAAACACTAATTTCAATACTGTTCAAAATCATTCAAAATAGAAATGAAACCTTTTTTTTTATAATTATGCAAACACAAATTGTGACTATATTCATGTGCTTAATGCTAAATAAACAGGACAAACAAACAGCCGTCAATTCTGATGACAGCATATGGGGTGTGAGACAATGGAAGCATGTTAATCTGTAAAGTATAACAGATATACCAATAGTAAAAACAGCAAATTATAATAAGATATCACTGTAAAGCTATATCAATAGAAAAATCCATAAATAATAACTATGAACTAACTTCATCAAGATTGAAATAAGAGAGATGTGAAACCATATTGTTTGACTTCTAAAAGCAAGTCACACATTAGATGTCCCCCTAAAGAGAGCCACCTCCAGGTTGAGCAGATAGCCATCAAACTGCAAAAATTGTTGACTTTTTCCACAGTGTTATAGCGCCACCATCAGGCGGCTGATGTTGGCTTTGATGTGGGACTCACAGCGATGCTGAGGAGGTTGTTGGGGGACAGGCGCTCAGGGAAGGGAGGTGGGTAACGCAGAGGCACAGAGGCTCTCACGTGAACGGCTGAAGGGTGATTATTCTAAAGACAAAAGAAACATCTCGATTCAGTTGAAATCTTTTGCATCACTCATAAGGGTCAAGGACATGACGTGCATATTTTTGTGCATTATTTCTTTTTAAAATAATTTGATAAATCCATGACAAATCACTTTATTCTACAAAACCTATTTAGTTTGAATACATTATTATTTTATGTTTTGTGATCTTTAACATCCAAACTGTCTGAATTAATGAGAAAACCATTTAAAATGGTGTCTTAATAATATATTTTTAACTAAATAAGGCATCAATGAAACTATTCATACAGTATAAACAAATTTGATAATATCAATAAAATGTAATATCAACTATTTTGATAAATAGTTTTTTTAAAGCTGTTGAGATTGAGGTTTTTTCCAAGCAAGTGAAGTGAAAAGGTAATGTTGTTGTTTAAAGTCTCTTCTGTTCACCAAAAACTGCATTTATTTGATCAAAAACACTGTAAAAACTTTAAAATTGTGAAATATTATTACAATTTCAAATAACTGTTTTCTATGTGACTATATGTTATTATTTAATTTATTCCTGAGTCTTCAGAGTCACATGATCCTTCAGAAATTACTCCAATATGATGATTTGATGCTCAAGAAACATTTATTATTTTCAATGTTGAATTTTTTATGGTTTTTAAATGAATAAAAAAAAATCTCAAAAGAGCAGCATTTATTATAATAAATGATTTTTTTAAAAACAATGTAAAAATCTTTACAGTAAGCTGATCCAATTTCATGCATCCAGTTACTGAAGAATATTAATTTCTTAAATTTTGGACAGGATGCCATCTTACCTGCTGATTGAGGATTTGACTCATGGGCTGTTTTGGAGGTGTTCCAATAGGCACGGCTCTTACAGGTGGACTTCCAATCACAGGTGAGGAGGACCGTGGAGGCGGAACCCTTTCGGACAAATCTCGCCCTTCTTCTCGGAGTTTAGGAGGCCGATTTGGAAGCCCGACCTCTTTGATAATGGACATAAGTGTTTTGTCCTGAATAGTGAATCAAGAAGATTAGAAGAACAGCACTGTAAAATTTTATAGTAAACTTGAAGAAGCCTTTTTGTTTTTATATACAAGTGCTTTACCTCTTTTTGAGAGACTAATCCAGAGTTAACAGGACCGAATCCCATATTGTTTTCCCAAATACTGTGAGAGTTTATCTATGGGGGAAATATTAAAACAAGAAAAATTACTATTGTAAAAAAAAACAAAAAAAAAACGCACTTCACTTTGAAACTTGCAGCTATTTATATTTCATTAAAGCACAGTCTTAGCTATTAAATAATCACAATAAGCCATATTGTGATTTGGGGTTTTATTTCAATTAATCAACATGACATATTGCCACACCCTAGAAAAGTTCCCTGCTACAGACAGACCACACATTTGATAGTGACATTCTCTTGCATTTGATTTAAAAATGGATTTATAAACTAATTCACATTAATAATGGCATAATATTGTGGGGATACACGATATATCGGCCACCATATCGGTATCGGCCGATATATGTTCATTTATAATGTTTTTTGTTATCGGCCCAATAAGAAACTTTATTAAAGCCGATAAATAATGGATTATTTCCTTTAATGTGTGCTTAGGACATGGATTTTACTGGTGAAACTGCTTTTGTAATCAGGCTCTCAAACATTATAAAAATTTGGATTTAGATTTATCGGACAATATATCGGTTATCGGCTTTTAAATATAAAGAATTATCGTAACGATAAAGATACGATCACACAAACCTGTGAAAGAGGAGCCGGCCCTCTGTGCAGGAGATGCTGGTGATGTTGGTAGCTCAACTGTAGAGGAGACAGTCCAGCTAATGTTGAGGGATGAGGAGTCTGACCGGGCAGCTTCGGAGGAAGATGAGATCTGTCTGAGCTGGCGGTGCCCACTCCGGCAATAGCAGGATCCGAACCCAAGATGAGACGAGTCAATGACTCCGCCAGGTCACCGCCAGCCCGTTCATCTATGTCAGAGTAAAGCCGGGAGGAAGAGGAGGGTGGAGGGAGGGGCGAAGGCTTGGCATTGCTGCCAGCAGGAGGAAGGTCACCGGAGGAGGCATCGTCCGCTCCCGGCAGATCATCTCGCACCAGCTCGTCGAGCTCAGCAAGGCGGGCGTGCTGCTCCTGCCAGTCATCATCTAGAGAGGAAAATATACTTTAATGAGGTGACGTTACTATCTGATGTCAATAGGCGAGTTCGCATGAAGCATTGTATTCTGATTACAAACAGTTTTAAAGTCCGAATGCTCCATTTAAACACCTCAATCGGAATTAAAATGACCGAACACATTGAAATTTCAATCGGGTTGAGGGCGGTGGGATAAATCTTTTCTAATCCATTCGATGGGACATGTAAACATTTGATCGGATAGAAAATCAAAACTTGAAATTTCTGCGCATGTGCGATGATGTAGAAAAGGCCGTAATGACGAATGACCCCCAGATGGAATGAGCTGATGTTGTTGTTGACAATAATAAATGACTGTAGTGTCAATCTAAACTGATATTAATACTTTTTATTGAGCAATTATTGCATTCAACTATTTTAAAGTGACAGTAAAGACATTAAAAATTCATCAAAGAATCATAAAAAATAAAACGTATCAGTTTCCACAGAAATATTAAGCAGCTGCACAACTGTTTTTAACATTGATAATAAGAAATACTTCACCAAATCATCATATTCGAATGATTTCTGAAGGATCATGTGACACTGAACACTGGAGTAATGATGCTGAAAATTCAGATTTGATCAAAAATATTAACATAAAAACAGCTATTTTAAATTGTAATAATATTTGAAAAAGAATTCTGTATTTTTGATCAAATAAATGCAGTCTAGGTGAGCAGAAGAGACTTACTTTTGAACAGTAGTGTATATAAAATGCAATATCAGTTGTCACTCTATATCTCCCAAAAATATGTCTTGGTTAGATGATATTTAACTGCTTATATTTAAGTAGTTTTTGTACAGTAATTATGGGAGTAAATTGTGTACCAGTTTTTCTGCAAGGTTTTGATAATGCTGGTCATTTCGAGGGATTCATTTATCAAATATGGCACATTAGGCGTTATAGGGCAAACCCATAATTCCAGGTGTAAGATTTACCAATTGCCCCTGCACCGAAAGTGTCGTCATTGAACTGGTCAATTTCCTCTTCTTCCTCTCCCAACCCTTCCTCCTCCTCCAGGGTGCAGTCATCGTCAAAAGACTACAAAACAACACAGAAACAGTATAGGGTAAATTTGCAAGTCATATTAAAGTAAGGGAGGAGGAAAACAGATCTCATGGAAAGATGCTACTGTGTGTGTGTCCACATACACAGTTATAATACCGTGCTTGTGCTCACCCCAAACTAACAGGTTCAGTGTTAGGATGTATTAATCTCAATCATATACACACAAAAGATACATCAGGTATTAAAAATGCGTAATACACGTTACCAATTCTGATTACGTACTGCTAAGAGCAATAACACTAATGATATTGTACACTGCGAAACAGATCAGAAATCTCGCAGAAACTCCTTTGCCCTGAAAAAATCATATCCACAGTCCCCAGATAAATTTAAAATGCTTGGAAAGTTTAAACTATCCCAGTAGGTTTACATTGCTAGTGTTAGTTGACGTGACGTAACGTTACTAGCGCGGCCTCGCTACTAGCATGCTAACAAGGCCAAAGGTTTAATATCACACATCTGGGCAACACTGAACGCAAAACGGGGGGTATATGCCAAGGACACAAGGATATTTCATAATGCTTTAACATTTTATCCAATTTCAGCACCAGAGAAAACGGACGGCAAGGCCAAACAATTTTAGCTCGCTAACTCTGTGGTGTCTAAAAACAAAGCCTTAATTTTCCATCAAAATCTGAGTATAAATCTTCAAAACAGAACCCTTCGCGTTAATTTTCTGTAAACGTGGCGATTTCGACCTACACCATATTAAGAAAGGACATATTTACCTGAAAACGGAACATGTATCTGTGTTTTAAAAATGATCCCCGTTTAATTCTGCTGCTGCGCGAGACGCCGCGCGCGCTTGAAGATTCCTCACGCGCGAGCTTGAAGAGACGGCACGCGTCCTTCTCGAGTGAATGAAGTGAAATCACGGTACGATTCTGTCAGTGTCCATAATATTGTTATTTATTAAGCTTGCTATTGCCCCTCCTTTTAAAATCCTGTTTTGTATTCAGTTGGAATTCTATTATAATCCAGTTAGGATTTGACATTATGATAGAGATGCCATTGGGAAAAGAGGATTTGATATTCCATGGGTTTTATTTGAAATATTTGAAGCATTTGAAATATGCCATAATATAAATTATGGTTTAAGAATGAGAAAGTTCAGGATGCTATTGAAATGCTAGGCAATTATATTTAAAAAAAAAAAGGTAATAGCTGCAGAAGTGACCATGAATTAAACTCAACAAATACTTTAGCATGACTTCACTTTAATGAAAACATTTTTCTCTTTTTTCCCCTTCTTGGCAATAGTGGTGTAAATATTCAATGTGTAGTTCAGGATGCATATTACAATACATGAATATTAAATATTACAATATTAAATTACAATATTAAATATTCAATGTGTAGTTCAGGATGCTATTGAAATGCTAGGCAATTATATATAAAAAAAATGGTAATAGCTGTAAAACAAGTGACCATGAATTAAACTCAACAACTACTTTAGCATGACTTCACTTCAATGAAAACATTTTTCTCTTTTTTCCCCTTCTTTGCAATAATGGTGTAAATATTCAATGTGTAGCCAGTACAATACCATGTTTGAGACAGAAATTACAGAAAGGTCTCTACAATTACTTTGTGTAGCAGTGCTAAAAGAATGAAACACAAAGTACAATGAAATAAATGTAAATTAAACAATGCACATTAAGAAAAAAAAATGGTAGGCCTATGTCAGTACATTACTAAAATAACTTTCAAATAAAACACACATAAAGATCTTTAAATTGTATTCATTTCATTAAAAGTTAAAATTGTTTAGACATATAGTTCCTTTTAGAAAACAAGATTAAAAAGTTTTTTGTTTACTAGACTCCTTTTGATTCAATAAAGTTAGAAAAAACAAACAGAACAGTCAACAACAATGAAAATGTTCAAAAACCGACATCTGTAACATTGTATCATTGGAGGTCATCAGCAAAGACATTGTTTAATAAAGTGAGATTAAATACATTAATTGTATTTGTGTGTAGCTATTTAATTATTGCAGGTTCGTGTAATATTCTGAGTTTGCATTTCATAGTTTTTATTCAAGGAATATTGAATCAGTTTTTGTGCATGAGGAAATGCCTGCTCACATTTAGAACTATAATGCGTTACTAATTTCAAAAAGTAACAGATGTTTTGTTTAAGTTTTAAAAATAATGTGTTATTTTTATTGTATTATAACTCTGCTTACAATCAGGATACAATACACACAATTCTTAAATGAACTAGGCAACTCTTTATCTTACATGTAGCCCATAAGCAGCTGAATTTTTAAAGGTCTTGAAAAAAAAAATAAAAAAAACATATATATATATTAGAATGCAATTTACAAACATACAAGCATCACAGTTCATAAACAAATTTTACACAGCAACACATAAATAAACACCAGAATAAAGTTAATAAAAAAATAAATAAAGAAAAAATAAAATAAATCAAAATATAATACATATAGACAAACGTCATTATCTATAAAAAGAAAGATATTTTCCTAATTTTCAATTGAACATTTTACAGTATGACATAGCTTTCTTATTTTTAACACATTTAAGAGACTCAAAATATATATCAGTTTCAATTTGGAAAATTTTAAAACATGGCCTTGACTTGGAAAATTTTGCTTTATGAATATGAAATTTATCTAGTAAAATAAACAGGTTTACAATATTACGTAAACTTCTATCTCTACAATCAACAATTTTCGTTCAATTTATTTATTTATTTATTTTTTTTGCATTTGGATACAAATCTGTTTATTTCAGGTTTTTTTTTATTAGAATGCAGATTACAAACATACAATCATCACAGTTCGTAAACATAAATTATACAGCAAAAAAAATAAATAAATTAATTGTTATAATAAATTAATAATAAAATTAATTGAAAAAATAGATGAAAAAAAATAAATAAAAATACATAGCTTAAATAGACAGACTTACAAACTAACTATAACAAGAGAAATATATTCCTAGATTTTCCTGTTTATTTCAGTTTGCTGTTTGTGTACTGTCTGTGGTGACGTCATACTCGACGGAAATCTCGCGATATCTCTAGCCGGGCCCGTTTGCGGGAACAGTGTCAACAGAAAAGCCGGGGGCCGCGAATGACTCGTGGTGTGCTCGCTCTATTTGGGCAATATTTTAAAACTTTCCAATCAAACCTATATACTTTTTCGTCTTTTCTGACTTGTTTTTAACGGAAATACTCGTGTCCGTAGCGAAATAACGGATTTAGCCAGCCAAACATGTCCCAAACAGAAATCAGCATGGAGCAGCAGGAGCCGCGGGAAGAGCCGAGCAAACTCGAGTCGGTCGGTCCGGTAACGTTAGAGGTGAGCGGTTCATTTCCATCATATCACACTCATAATTACACCCCAGCTCACCTGGGACTTTAAAACACGGACTGATGGAGCTGGAAACGAGGCGTCGACGAACCATCTAAGCGCGTCTCGAGAGAGTGCAGCTGAAAGTTTTTGTTAGCATGTATTGTTCCGGCTCTGATGAATAGATCAGGAGATCGGCGTCCATTTTTACACTCATAACAACATTTGATCACTTTTTGCTCTGGTAAATTGGCAGATTTTGGGATGGAGTTTAGAGAGATGACCAGTTTGATGTGTTAGCAACGCGTGAAATACTAGCGTTAGCTTAATATATGACACGCAATGTTGTTGTTTTTTTATGTTTACGTTACTTTTGAATAAAGCACATTTTGTTAACTTATATGGGTCAGGCAGATTATTTTTTTTTAATATTGTTTAAGCTGCAGTTATCCATTTGGACTCTTCCTATTGTAGACTTAATTCAAAATAAAAGTTTTCCTGTGTGACGTTGAACGGGGAATTACCCGCCACCAAATGACGCGATGTCACAAAAGTCTCCAAAGACATTTAATTATACGGATTTTGTTTACTTTGTTGTTCTTCAGAAGTATTTATTTAAATCAATGTTGATAACTGCGTTTTATATCAAACTATTATGTAATTCGCTGTAAAAGAAGTTCTGGTTGAGCGTTTAGTATCGCAGTAACGGTCACTTTAAATAACTGCGTTAAATTTATGCCTTCATAACGCGATATGTTTCGTAAGCAAACCTTTATTTTGAGGTCATTTATATATCCGTGTACTCCTTATAGTCCATAATTATATTTGATCAAACTAGTTTAAAAATTGCCCTCATGTGTGTCTCCAAAATGTTGTCCAATCAAATGTCTTCATTGAAAAATCACTTCCATTAGAGCCAGCATGAAACAAATTCAACCTAATATGCATATTATAGATTGTATTGGGAACGTTAATCCATGCATCCATCAATCTTGATTCTAAGATGTATATATTTGTTCTTGCAGTTCATGTATAAAGTGCATTATTGTTCCTCTTTAAGGATGATGCTTCAGAAAATGGGCCAGATGAAGCATCAGATACAGCAATGGATAGTGAAGCGCAGTCTTCATCACCTTCCTCAGCAAAGGAAAAGGACCAGCCGGGTGGATATGAAGAAAAAGTGGTAATGCATTTAGCCTTCCTCGAAAATGAAAGATGCTTACATATTACAGTTATACAAGAAAGTTGACCTGTAAGTATCCGTGACACATCTATTGTTGACGTCAACTGCTTTGTTTCAACAGAAAACAGACCGGACCAACAGATTCGAGTACCTCCTGAAGCAGACCGAAGTGTTTGCTCATTTTATCCAACCAGCTGCCCAGAAGACCCCAACTTCACCTCTGAAGATGAAGCCTGGTCGCCCTCGCATCAAGAAAGACGAGAAGCAGAACCTGCTCTCTGTGGGAGAGTGAGTTTTCCCACACATTTCCAGCAGAATTGGTTTCAAAGTTTTTTTCCCCCCATGTGTTTTCTTCATAGAAATAAAAGCACGCTGCCATTGATTAACAACCGCAAGAGATCATTGCCTTGAAAAGTTATTAAAAAACATATTTCTAATGGAGAAAATGCATGGGAATTTAACTTGACACTAAAATCTGTTCTGCTCTATTGATATTTCATGTGTATTTTAATAGTATGTAGCCCATGGTACTATTACAAGGGCTGCTTGATTAATCGAAATAAAACCAAAATTTCAATATGGCTTTGCAAACATTTATATTTCAGAGTGAAGAACTGCATTTACATGCAGCCAATAACCCGTTCAAAACCGGGATATTAGCGATCACCTGGTCACGAATGGCCATGTAAACACGGCAAATACCCGAATATGCTCATATCCCGTATTTTAGAAACCCGGGATATTAACAGAGCAATTTTTACTGTAAAAAAATCTGTATTTAATTAAAAATAATAATACTAAAATTTCTTGTTTTGTTTGATATACTTATTTATTAATAATACCAGTTGTACTATTAAAGTCATGTTGATGTATAATTACAAAATAAGTTAATGCCCTACAAACAAGCACAACAAACCTGCTAAATCGCCGTCACGATTTTTATTAGAAAAAAACACAATTAGACCCCACCTCCCCAATTCGTGCAGCTCTATCCATTACATTTATGTTTGGTTTGTTTAGCTCATAACTCAATAGTGTCAACTCCATGTGTTTATGGCAAGCCGTTTTAACTTTTAATAATTTCCAGAATATGAATTCATGATATCAACAATTGTATGTTCACTAGTGAAATGTCACCATAGGCTGCCATTCAAAAGCGTTGATATCAAGAATTGATTTCTTACTAGTTGAAATTCCAATTTCACATATCAGAAATACAATTATTACTAGTAAAAACCTTTATTTTTGAGATCAAGAATTCAATTGTTACTAGTTGAAATGTCTATTCTTGATATCCACAATTGAATTGTTAATAGTAACAATAATCATATTTGATATCAATAATTCAATTTGTACTAGTGACAATGTTAATTTCTGATTTCATGAATGTGATTGTTAGTAGTAAGAAAGCCATTTTAGATATCTGAAATAATATATTGATTTCTGATATCATGAATGTGATTGTTACTAGTAAAAAAGCCATTTTAGATATCTGAAATAATATTGATATCAGAAATACATTTTCAGATATCAAAAATTATAATTTTTACTAGTACCAATTGAGTTGTTATCAAGAATAGACATTTCAACTAGTGACAATTTAATTATTGATATCAGGAATTCTCATTTTTACTAGTAACAATGTACTTATTGATATCAAATATGATATTTCTACTAGTAAAAATCAATTCTTGATATCAACAATTTATTTTGAATGGCAGCCTATGGTGAAATTTCACTAGTGAAAAGTTACAGATATCAGCATTTCAATTGTTGATGTCAAGAATTCATATCTTGGAAATGAATAAAAGCTAAAACAGCTTGCCATATGTGTTAGTGGTGTGTATGTCAGATATTCGCTCCCGGTTGACTGATTGTGTGTGATTCTCTCAGTAACCGCCACCGTCGGACTGAGCAAGAGGAGGACGAGGAGCTGCTAAGCGAGAGCAACAAGACCACCAGCGTTTGCACACGTTTTGATGAGTCGCCTTCTTGTGAGTTTAACTCATAATTGTCAATGTAGCGTCACATAATATCAATGTCCTCTTGGTAATTAAAAAAAATGAACCTTTATTGACAGATGTGAAAAGCGGGAAACTGAGAGACTACCAAATACGTGGACTGAACTGGCTGATTTCCCTCTACGAGAACGGAATCAATGGCATCCTTGCTGATGAAATGGTACGACTCCCGACCATCAAATAATTTAAATTTTATTAGAAAATATACAAATGGTATTCCAATCCTGGAAATGAATCCTCTATATCAATCCTCAAAAATATTTCAGCAACCAGACATTGGAAACGTCTTCTAATCAAATGCCTCACACTTGTTGTCCCATCAGGGTCTTGGTAAGACTCTTCAGACCATCTCTCTGCTGGGCTACATGAAGCACTATAGAAACATTCCTGGACCTCACATGGTTCTGGTGCCCAAATCCACCCTGTACAACTGGATGAATGAGTTCAAGCGCTGGGTTCCCTCTCTCCGAGCAGTCTGCCTCATCGGGGACAGGGAAGAAAGAGTGAGTAGGGATTTCCAATGATTGTGTTGTGAAGAATGGCTGGATGAAATCATTGTCACTTTTTTAAACCTCTGGCCGTCTAATAACTCCCCTCTGGTTGTTGTAGACTGCTTTTGTCCGTGACACGCTGCTGCCAGGTGAATGGGATGTGTGCGTTACCTCCTACGAGATGGTCATCATCGAGAGGGCCGTCTTCAAAAAGTTCAACTGGAGATACCTGGTCATTGATGAGGCTCACCGTATCAAGAACGAGAAATCGAAGGTTTGTGATTGCGTCTGTCCTCCAACTGGAGCATGTTTAAGCTTCTACGCTTAAATATTAATGCAAACGTTGTTCTCTCAGCTTTCAGAGATCGTGCGAGAGTTCAAGACCACGAATCGATTGCTGCTGACGGGAACCCCCCTGCAGAACAACCTTCATGAGCTGTGGGCGCTGCTGAACTTCCTGCTGCCAGACGTGTTCAACTCCTCAGAGGTGCTGCTTTCATTCAGTTCTGTCTTCTGTCTTTGACATTATGTTGTTAAAGGGTTTTATTTAGGTTAGGTGGAGTCAACTTTCTGTTAAATGTTATAATTTTCATGGTACATCAGAATCTGTTATAGATGTAACTGTTATCGAAGGTGTTCAATAAAGTTTGTCTTTCCAATTTGTGCAGGATTTTGATTCCTGGTTTGACACCAATAACTGTCTGGGTGACACAAAACTGGTGGAACGTCTACATACTGTAAGTGCAATTAAAAATAAATATGGAAAATGTATTTTATATTAGGAAATTAAAGCCTGATTTTTGGACCCTATTTTGTATTTAGGCTTTGGTTTCTTAATGCAAAAAAATAAATAAATGACATTGTGACAAATTCAAATTCTGGCCATCTAATAACACACACTCACAAATATATATATATATATATATATATATATATAAATATTACACACTCTCTGTAGTCAACATTTGAAGTGGATCTAAACCTTTTATCAAAGTTGTACATGAATTTTGAACCACTTTCTGATTCACTTCAGATGAATTGACTACTCTGTATATTCTCTCTCTCTCTCTCTCTCTCTCTCTCTCTCTCTCTCTCAGAGTTCAGATGCAAAAGCCTCTAAATGCCATTTGAAATTTTCTTCTTTAATGATAATTTTTATCAAACTTGTATATTTAAGTTCAGTAATTTCACTTAAATAACAATTAATAGGTAATTATCATTGACATTTAAGTGAAATCACTGAACTTAAATATACAAGCTTGATAAAAATGATCATTCTAGAAGAAAATTTCAAATGGCACTTAGAGGCTTTTGCATCTGAATATATATATATATATAAATACTTGACTATTCTCTCTCTAAATATATACATATATACTTGACTATTCTATGTATATATAGAGATACTTGACTATTTTATTTATATATATATATACTCTTGATAATTTTTTATATATATACACACACACTGTAATTTTTGTGTTTAATATTTATTTTTATTTAATACGTATTTCCTTTTTTATTGTTGCATTATTATAACAATGGATTTTTAATTTATTTTTTTAAAGAAAACTATCTTTTAAAATTTTCATTGGCAGTATAATTAATAAATGTCCTAATGATACAGGTGCTTCGTCCATTCCTGCTGAGGCGTATCAAAGCCGATGTGGAGAAGTCTCTCCTCCCCAAAAAGGAAATCAAAATGTATATTGGGCTCAGCAAGATGCAGAGAGAATGGTAAATATTAATAAATGCCAAAAATATATGATTCTTGGTTGATTTACTAGGCTTTTTTTTTTTTTAAAGGAAAATCGGGAATATGATCACTAATGTTTTTAGTCTATTTGGCAAAAGTGTCCATATCAACAGATATTTAATGACCCTTACTTCTCTTTAGGTACACCAAGATCTTGATGAAGGATATTGACATCCTGAACTCTGCGGGTAAGATGGACAAAATGCGCCTGTTGAACGTGCTGATGCAGCTCAGGAAATGCTGCAACCACCCCTACTTGTTTGATGGAGCGGAGCCGGGTCCACCCTACACCACGGACCTCCACCTGGTGGTCAACGGCGGGAAGATGGTGGTGCTGGACAAGCTTCTGCCCAAGCTGAAAGAGCAAGGTGACCACTTTGTTGCCGGATTCAGTATTTTGCCAATGTAAACGTTCGAATGGTTGCTTTGAACATGGCTCTGTTTTCGTCCTGCAGGATCCCGAGTGCTGATCTTCAGTCAGATGACCAGGGTGCTGGACATTCTGGAGGATTATTGTATGTGGCGTAACTATGCTTACTGTCGTCTGGATGGACAGACTCCTCACGAGGAGCGACAGGTATGAAAGGGATTTTCTCTTATCTTGAGTGCGTGTTTGCGTATGCATTTCAAAATAGCCTACAGCAGAACAGTTTAGTAATAATAAGCACCAATGATTGAGGATCAGATCTGTAACATTCGTCTCATCTCCTCAGGTTTCCATCAATGCCTTCAATGAGCCCAACAGCTCCAAGTTTCTGTTCATGTTGAGCACCAGAGCGGGAGGTCTCGGGATCAATCTGGCCACCGCTGATGTCGTCATCATCTACGACTCGGACTGGAATCCTCAAGTGGATCTTCAGGCTATGGTCAATATTCTACCAGTTTACTCAATGTATTTGTGAATGCTTTGATGGTTGGACTCATGGGTAGCATATTGCGCTCTCCTTTCATCAGACTTGTTGATTTATTGAAGTACTTTTCTTCGAAGCAGCATCTGGAATGGAATGGTAATTAATTTTCATGGGATCTTCTCTGTTCAGGATCGTGCCCACAGGATTGGTCAGAAGAAACAGGTGCGCGTCTTCCGATTCATCACGGAAAATACAGTTGAGGAAAGAATCGTGGAGCGTGCAGAAATGAAGCTCCGCTTGGACTCCATTGTCATTCAACAAGGTAAGACGCAAAATAAACAATCAGCTACTTAAGTAATTAATATTTATAATTAAAAAAAATAAATATTCTAATGAATGTAATCACTAAAAGCTTATTATTTTATTTTTTTAGAACATCTATAATTTATTTCTTAATTTTATTGAATGATTTTAAACACGATTAATACTATTGCTTTCCAACGTTTTAGAAGAGTTTATGAAAAATGTTTATTTTACTTCATACTTCTATTTAAATTTACATTAATTATTGCTTTATAATTAAAAAAATATATATATATGTGTATATATATTATTTTTTCGCATCCAAAATAAGTTTAATCGCATAATAAAAGTTTAATCGATTAATTGCATCCTATATTAATCACAATTTTATATATATATAATTTTGTAGATTCATTATTTTAAATAATTATGAAATATATATATATATATACACACACACAAATAAATAAAATATTTTTTATTGTAATTTATTGATTATGAACACGATTAAAGATATTGCTTTCCAACTTCATTGATTAATATTTATTTAAAAAAAATTTATTTGATCACTTTTTGAAAAATGTTAGCTTTTTAAATCACTTCATATACTTTAATATTATTTATTATATAAATTTATTATTTTGTCATTTTATTATTTTAAATTTTGTATATATATCCACACATCCAATATTTTATATATATATATATATAATACATATATTTAGTAAATAATAATTCTCATTATTAATTGATTTTAAACATGATTAGTACTATTGCTTCCCTACAGGCAGGTTGGTCGATCCAAACATGAGCAAACTGGGCAAAGATGAGATGCTGTCCATCATTCGACACGGTGCAACTCACGTTTTCGCCTCCAAGGAGAGCGAGATCACAGATGAAGACATTGATGCCATCTTGGAAAGAGGAGAGAAGAAGGTAGGACCTTTTAATCTTGGGAAACTGTCTCTCAAAGCTGAACAGAAGTATAAAAGTGACCACAATGTTTCAGTTAATTCAGGCCAATGCTCTTTATGACACTTCTAATGTTTGTTTTAGACCATGGAGATGAAGGAAAAGCTGGCCAATCTTGGGGAAAGCTCGCTGAAAAACTTCACCATGGACACCGAGAACAGCGTGTACAACTTTGAGGGTGAAGATTACAGAGAAAAGAAAAAGGTAATGCATTGCAAACTGTAACATGCACATGTGCAACATGTAAAATGATATACTGATGTGAACTCCCCTCCTCCTCAGGTCATCACTAACTGGATTGAGCCACCCAAGAGAGAGCGCAAGGCGAACTACGCCGTGGACGCGTACTTCAGAGAGGCCTTGCGTGTCAGCGAGCCCAAAGCACCAAAGGTATTATTACGTCTTACACTGTTGACCGTAATGGGCATTGGAATTGGAGGCCTCTTTCCTAATGGACTTTTTCTCTGATTCCCTCAGGCTCCTCGTCCTCCCAAACAGCCCAATGTTCAAGACTTCCAGTTCTTTCCCCCTCGGCTGTTTGAGCTGCTGGAGAAGGAGATCCTTTACTACAGGAAGACTATTGGCTACAAGGTGTGTCTGTGTTCAAGTTCAGGTTTGGGGTCAAGGTACACTACCATTCAAATGCCTTTGGAAGAAGTCTCTTAGGAACAGGTCTAAATTTACTTCAGTATATTACTATTTAATCCTAATCCAGTCATGTCATGAGAAACTATATATCGTTGGAGGTCTAAGACTGCTAAATAGATATTTGACTGCTGTTTTTTTGCTACAAATTATGTGAGAAGAGTAAACGATGATTTTTATTTATTTTTTTAACAAGAGTGCATCTCAAAAAAATCTGCACCATAACAGTTCTGACCTTTGTCACAAAAAATTGACGCGCACACCTTTTAATAATTGAAACTTTGGGTTTTCATGATAAAAGTTCATAAGAAAACATAAAATCGGGTATTTTTCAATAAAAAATTATAATATAATATTGTCCTCTAAAAATTATAATATATATTATCCTCTAAAATATATCTTTTTTTATCGCCTTTATTATATCACATATTTTAGTAGTTAGCATAAATTAGGTATCATTTGAAAGCTTACAAACTCAGAATTCATTCTTTGAAAACCGTTTTATAATTGAACGTTGTGTTACCATAGAAACGGTACTTTTAAATTATTTTTTCAGGCTCCTCCCCTTTTGGGCATCATTATATTTCATAATTTACAATCAAAACCTTTTCTAATCGTGACAAAACACACATTGTCAGAAAGGTCTGTGTCTCAAGGTTCAAATTTATGTGACAGAACTGATGTTCGGACAGAAATGTATTAATTTGTTAAGGCAGAATGTATGCAACTAAATTCAATGGAATTCAATGGCACCCGGTGGCTATTTTTGGTACTACGCCCAAACAAAATCTCATGGGAACTTGAATTTTTTGTGATATCAACTTCAAATTTGGAACAAGATTCATGGCTTTGGATTATACACTAATTTTAGAGTAAAAAATATTTTGTAAAATATATTTATTTTATATAAAACAAAAAAATGTATATTTGATTTACTGTAAATTTAAACTTGCATAACTTTTTCATACTTTCACTTTCAGTACAGTATATTTGATTCACTGTAAATTTAAACTTCCATAACTTTTTCATACTTTCACTTTTTAATAATCTGCTGAGTGTTTTCTTTAAAACATGACCAAACTTGGATATATATTCCAAAGCATTCTTGAATTACAACCATTTAAGTTTGTATAGTGTATTTTAACCCCCATTCTCAAAAAGGGGGGTGACAGCGAAAGGGTTAAATACAGTAATATTGTGAAATATTACAACTATGTAAATGTATATTATAATTGCTGTGATCTGAAGCTTTCAGCATCAGTGATTTTTCAGAAATCACTCTATGATGATTTGTTGCTCAAGATACATTTCTGATTATCATGGATGATTAAAACATTTTGTTATAAATTTCTGTGGAAATGCATTTTTTTCGGATTCTGAAAGTTAAAAAAACAGCATTTATTTGAAATGGAAATTTTTTGAAACATTAAACATCCTTGCTGAATAAAAGCATTCATTTCTTCTTCAAAAAAAGTCTTGCTGACATTTGAATAACTTAATACACTCTTTTGAGTCTAATTGTGAATGATTTATCAGTGTTGTTCGGAAGAAAAAATATTTTACTTACAAATATGGTGCAATTTAAGTTTCATGTTGACATTCAGTGTGTCCAGAACATCAGTGTTCAGTGAAGCGGTGAATAATGTCATGTTACTCTTCCGAAGCAATCATCCCTTCTGCTGTTCCTCATGTATAATGTCACTGCGCTGACAGGTGCCGAGAAACCCTGATCTGCCCAACTCAGCCCAAATGCAGAAAGAGGAACAGGCCAAGATCGATGAAGCTGAACCACTTAATGAGGAAGAGTTGGAGGAGAAGGAGAACCTCCTCTCACAGGTAAACTGTACATCCCCATCTTCTCATACTTGCATGTCACCTTTAAGTATAATTATTCCCACTGCATTAACATGAAGCTTCTTATACTAGGCTAATTGTTGCTCCCTACTGATGTTATCCAGGGTTTTACTATTTGGACCAAGCGTGACTTTAACCAGTTCATCAAGGCCAATGAGAAGTGGGGAAGAGATGACATCGAGAACATCGCCCGGGAGGTCGAGGGCAAAACCCCAGAGGAGGTCATGGAATATTCTGGTATGTTGAAACGCCGTCTTTTGCTGTCATATACAGGAAGCGTCTGCTTGAGGTGTGTTGTGTTTGTGTGTAGCTGTGTTCTGGGAGCGCTGCAATGAACTGCAGGACATCGAGAAGATCATGGCTCAGATCGAGAGAGGAGAGGCCAGAATCCAGAGGAGAATCAGCATCAAGAAAGCACTGGACTCTAAAGTGAGCCACACTACATACTGAACAAACCATTAAATACCATGAATAACTCTAGATGCCTTATTACAAATTCTTTGCTTCTTTTCCATCAACTGGTTGAATGATATGAGGCCATGGGACAGTAAAGTGTCCATCATCTGCACACTAAAGAATCACGATGGAAGTAGCAGGTCATCCGGGGAATATTTACCTGCTGTTTTATGAATTCAGACATACTACTTTGCTCACCTACTAGGGGTGTAAATATTAATCGATTCGTATCGATTATACAGCCGACAATTAGGGCTGTCAAGCGATTAATCGCATCCAAAATAAAAGTTTGTGTTTACATAATATATGTGTGTGCACTGTGTATAATTATTTTAGATGTATATAAATACACACACATGCTTGTATATATTTAAGAAATATTTTCATGTATATGCTGTATATAGATTTATATAAATATTTTATATATAAATATTTTTTTTCTTAAAAATATACAAGCATGTTTGTGTATATATATATATATCTAAAATAATTATACACAGTGCACCTACATATATTATGTAAACACAAACTTTTATTGGTAACACTTTACAATAAGGTTCATTAGTTAACATGTACAGTATGTGAACAATACTTCTTCAGCATTTATTAATCTTAGTTAATATTAATTCCAACATTTACTAATACGTTATTAAAATCAAAGGTTGTATTAGTTAACACTAGTTAATGGACTGTGAACTAACATGAACGCACAATGAACGGCTGTATTTGTATTAACTAACATTAACAAAGATTAATAAACACTAAGTAATGCATTGCTCATCGTTAGTTCATGTTAGTTAATGCAATTACTAATGTTAACTAATGAACCTTATTGTAAAGTGTTACCCTTTTATTTTAGATGTGATTAATCATAAATGTATATATATATATATATTCAATTCCACTAAATCTCTTTACTGTGAAGTGATGGTGACGACACAATAAAAGCTTCAGTTAATCTCTATATTGTTTCTCTCTCCAGATTGGCCGTTACAAGGCGCCGTTCCATCAGCTCAGGATCTCGTATGGCACAAACAAAGGGAAGAACTACACAGAGGAGGAGGACCGATTTCTCATCTGCATGCTGCACAAACTGGGCTTCGACAAGGAGAGCGTTTATGATGAGCTGCGCCAGTGCATTCGCAACTCGCCCCAGTTCCGCTTTGATTGGTTCCTCAAGTCCCGCACGGCCATGGTGAGATTCATGTTTCATCTCCATTCACATCTACAATAAGTGGCTTTTTTAATAATCACCATATATGCTGTCTTGTGTCAAAGAATCAAATTTAACCATACACTTTATACAGTTACTAATAATGCAATTTTAAACGGCACATGTTTGTTTATTAACAGACTGTTTAATGCCGCTCAAAGGATGCATACTAACGGCATTACACAAATAAAATTATGAATTAAGAAAGAGGGTTGCAATAGTGGCAAAATCATTGATTATTGCTCTTGACGTTGTATTATTAATGCTGATTTTATAAACATATCACAGTATAGACCAACGCCACTTTTGCGTCATCGAAGGGTAACGCCGTCTTTTGGGGGAAAACACCTCTATACTGTCTATGGGAAAACAAACGGATTCCCATGAGAACAGAACTCGCACTAGATCTGCAAAGCAGGGCCGTGCAGAGACCTCTGGAGGGGCAGGTGCTCAAAGTATAAAATGGGGCACATGGAAACAAGGCTTTATAGGGCTGTGCTCAAAATATCAATACAGTAATATATCAATACAGATGATTCTGCATCGATACAGCAGCAAATGCATTGATGGAGTTTTGAAAAAGAACCAGAACAGAAAAGACAAATTTAAAGTTTAAAATTAAAAAAAATAATTGATGTGCTCTATATATAACTCTGGGATTAGAAACTGAAGCATCTTAAGTTGTTCCAACCTGATGGCTTTTTCTTCTCTGTTATACAGAATAATAAAGAACAGCTGTTATAGTGAACTGTGTAGGACAAAATCAACCTGGCCCATGTTTCGTGCAGTACAGTATAGTTTTATTTAATGGCATATCAGCATCTGTGGCTATTTTCATGGCAAAAACTGATTTACAAAAATACAAGAGTTACATTTTATACAATGAAAATAAAAAACAAAGCAAACAGAAACAGCAATTAATACTTTACAAGATTTTTAACATTAATGTGATGCCTGTTCTAAGTGAGTTTGCTGCCTTTGCTGTTGATGTTGTTACTGCTGCTGCTGATACTGCTGGAGTTGATCTGAGACTGTAGACATTAAAATAAACAGAAATATAGGGTATTAGCTGAATAAACCATTTTTATGTGACCATGTCAAGATGTAAAGATTGCTGACAGTGTTTGGAACTGGCTCACTAGTTCACTGACCTGCTAAAGCTACAGATTCTGCCCAGGCTGCTAAAGTATATAATACAATAATAGTATATAATAGTAACGTTACTAGGGCAGATGTTCACAGAGGCTTCTGCACACAAAACATAACTGGTAAGCCTATGTGATAACTTACCAGAGTTGTGATAATCATTTTTATGTGAAAATATTTTTTTAAATAAATACTGTAATAATAATAATAGTTTAAAGTAAAAATAATAGTTTTAAGTCAAATAACACCCCTCCACGCCCGTGAAACTTTTCTCCCTCAAACAGCAAGCTAACGTTACTTCTACAGCCTACACACAGCAATACAAACGACATCTCTCTGCATGCTCTCTTCACGTCGTTCTAGTAAAATAATAATAATAAGTAAACAAACATCAAAATCACTTCGCTGAGAATAAAACACCACTTACCAGCAGCCGCAAGACTTGAAGATATCCTCTGGGAATGCGCGATTGCGCGTAGCCGCGCGAAATTAAAAAATGCGCGTGCAGCGTGAGGAATCAGGTGAAAGGTCATCATGTGGGTCATTTTATTTACGGCTAAATTATTATTCATTCATTTTACTACTAGTTAGATGGGGCAGGCATATACAAAAGTGCCTTTAAATACAAAAAAAGGAGAGGAAATTTTGTCTTGACAAAAGGGCACTTTGGGCACCAAGGGGCAAAAGGGCAGGTGCTCGAGCACCCAACGCCCCCCCCTCTGCACGTGCCTGCTGCAAAGTTTCTTGATAGCAAAAATGGCACTAACTTAAAGAAGCTAACGTTACTGAATACGGGGTTACAGAGGTGTCCCTTTGAAATGGTCGAAAACTGGATTAATGACCCCACACAGCGGCCAAATATGGACTATTCAGACATCTAACGTTACCACTATCTCGTGGAATCACCAAGTAAGTAGCCTTTTTTTTTTTTTCATTAACACTCACAGTATGACAAACTAGACGATGAATGGATCATATTTAACTTGATTTAAGCTATTGACATAGTCTAATAAGGTAACGTTAGCTGCTAACAGCTAGTCTTTCTAATAGCTAGTCGACAACAAAACTGTCAATAGCTTAAATCAAGTTAAATATGATCCAAGTGACATGGCCTCATCGTCTAGTAGTTTGTAATAGGCTACTGTGAGTGTGTAAATGATAAATAAATAAAAAAGGCTACTTACTTGGTGATTCCACGAGATAGTGGTATCGTTAGATGTCTGAATAGTCCATATTTGGCCGCTGTGTGGGGTCATTAATCCAGTTTTCGACCATTTCAAAGGGACACCTCTGTAACCCCGTATTCAGTAACGTTAGCTTCTTTAAGTTAGTGCCATTTTTGCTATCAAGAAACTTTGCAGCAGGCACGTGCAGAGGGGGGGGCGTTGGGTGCTCGAGCACCTGCCCTTTTGCCCCTTGGTGCCCAAAGTGCCCTTTTGTCAAGACAAAATTTCCTCTCCTTTTTTTGTATTTAAAGGCACTTTTGTATATGCCTGCCCCATCTAACTAGTAGTAAAATGAATGAATAATAATTTAGCCGTAAATAAAATGACCCACATGATGACCTTTCACCTGATTCCTCACGCTGCACGCGCATTTTTTAATTTCGCGCGGCTACGCGCAATCGCGCATTCCCAGAGGATATCTTCAAGTCTTGCGGCTGCTGGTAAGTGGTGTTTTATTCTCAGCGAAGTGATTTTGATGTTTGTTTACTTATTATTATTATTTTACTAGAACGACGTGAAGAGAGCATGCAGAGAGATGTCGTTTGTATTGCTGTGTGTAGGCTGTAGAAGTAACGTTAGCTTGCTGTTTGAGGGAGAAAAGTTTCACGGGCGTGGAGGGGTGTTATTTGACTTAAAACTATTATTTTTACTTTAAACTATTATTATTATTACAGTATTTATTTAAAAAAATATTTTCACATAAAAATGATTATCACAACTCTGGTAAGTTATCACATAGGCTTACCAGTTATGTTTTGTGTGCAGAAGCCTCTGTGAACATCTGCCCTAGTAACGTTACTATTATATACTATTATTGTATTATATACTTTAGCAGCCTGGGCAGAATCTGTAGCTTTAGCAGGTCAGTGAACTAGTGAGCCAGTTCCAAACACTGTCAGCAATCTTTACATCTTGACATGGTCACATAAAAATGGTTTATTCAGCTAATACCCTATATTTCTGTTTATTTTAATGTCTACAGTCTCAGATCAACTCCAGCAGTATCAGCAGCAGCAGTAACAACATCAACAGCAAAGGCAGCAAACTCACTTAGAACAGGCATCACATTAATGTTAAAAATCTTGTAAAGTATTAATTGCTGTTTCTGTTTGCTTTGTTTTTTATTTTCATTGTATAAAATGTAACTCTTGTATTTTTGTAAATCAGTTTTTGCCATGAAAATAGCCACAGATGCTGATATGCCATTAAATAAAACTATACTGTACTGCACGAAACATGGGCCAGGTTGATTTTGTCCTACACAGTTCACTATAACAGCTGTTCTTTATTATTCTGTATAACAGAGAAGAAAAAGCCATCAGGTTGGAACAACTTAAGATGCTTCAGTTTCTAATCCCAGAGTTATATATAGAGCACATCAATTATTTTTTTTAATTTTAAACTTTAAATTTGTCTTTTCTGTTCTGGTTCTTTTTCAAAACTCCATCAATGCATTTGCTGCTGTATCGATGCAGAATCATCTGTATTGATATATTACTGTATTGATATTTTGAGCACAGCCCTATAAAGCCTTGTTTCCATGTGCCCCATTTTATACTTTGAGCACCTGCCCCTCCAGAGGTCTCTGCACGGCCCTGCTTTGCAGATCTAGTGCGAGTTCTGTTCTCATGGGAATCCGTTTGTTTTCCCATAGACAGTATAGAGGTGTTTTCCCCCAAAAGGGGGCGTTACCCTTCGATGACGCAAAAGTGGCGTTGGTCTATGAACTTGTCCTAACACGGTTCTGTATGTGTGTTTATGCGACCACAGGAGCTCCAGAGGAGATGTAACACACTCATCACGCTTATTGAACGTGAGAACATGGAGTTGGAGGAGCGAGAGAAAGCAGAGAAGAAGAAAAGAGGCCCTCGCACGTCTTCGGTGAGCTTGTGCCAGTCGTGTTCTTCATCACAGCTGCTTCTAGAGATATTGAAGATGAGTGTAATATTTAATGAGCTGTTCCTCTCTCCCCGTAGGCCCAGAAACGCAAGCAGGACGGCACCCCTGATGGACGCGGCCGCAGGAAAAAGCTCAAACTGTGAACGGCCAGGCGTCACGCCTCACTTGGCGAGGACCTTCAGTACAGCAATATACTTGCATTTATTGTTACGGGTTATGGATTTGCAGCACTGAACCTCGCCTCCAAGTAGCTTGACCTTTTCAACAAGGTGTAGAGTTGTAAATTAGATCTCTCTTTTAGTTATATGATGTACTACGGCTGTGCTGTCGGTTGTTTTGTATTTATGCCTACTTTTTTTTTTTTTTTTTTTTTTTTTTTTTGTACCACATTCCATTTGCTTGTATCAATTTGATTTGCTTCTCATTAGCATCGTCATGATTGTGTCTGTACCCTCAGTTGAATAGTCAATTGGAACATGTCTAATAAATGTTGTTTTTTATAAACACAGCTCTGTTTTTTTCCTCCATATAAATTTAATATCTTCCGCTTCAGTATATTAATGGGGTATTGTTATGCATATCCAAAAATAGCTCTGTGCTTTGCAAAGCTGGTGTGACGGGGACATGTTTGGGTTTTGCTTAAGAAAAATATTTCTTTTAAACCAAAATTGTTAAATTCTTGTAATAAGTCTTCCCTAATGTAATTCATAAAGAAATGTTAAAAGATAAAGTTGAGTAAACAGTAAAAACAACTTTTTTTTGTTAATGTAGTAGATAATTCTATCACTTAAAACATATGTTTGATCACCAAAATTACATAATTTCTTCATGCCTTTAAATAGCTTACTCTACACTCTTGGCTCATTTAGTATATGCTGTTCTATGAATTTATAATGATAAAAAAAAAATTGTAAAATAGCAAATATGACTGGCGTTTTGTGTACATATACATATATATATATACACTGTATATATGTGTGTGTGTGTGTAGTAGCAGTAGGATGTTTTTTTTCACTCAAGCAGAAATTATACTGATGTCCAAGCTTTTTTTTGCAGTGAAAATTAATCACTTTTACAATTAAAAAAACGCTTTTAATAATATTAGCTATTGTCATTAATAAATGTGTGTGTGTATTGATTGTGTAATATCTGGAAATAATATCGCCTGATATTGAAATCGTGTTTTTTTTTAAATATTAGATTAGCTATTATCACGAATAATGACACTGTGTGAGTTTATTTTCTGGAAATAGAATATTGAAATAGTGTGTGGTTGATGCAGAAGGTGGCGCTATTGCTCTGTTTTTTAATGGAAACACAGCCGCAGTTTGTCGTGGCTGTAGTTTATTGAAGATGGCCTGCTGTAAAAACACAGTAGCATTAAGAATAGATAAAAGAAGAAAGAGAGAGATACCTTTCTAGTTTCAACATTACTTCTTCAGCTGTTCCTCTTCGGAAGAAAACGAGTATCAGGTTAGATTCTGACCACTGAAAATTTATACAATTTAACAATCCAAATATCACTGGATTCGAGCCATAGGACCTAGGAAGCAGAGATCTTTAATATATATACATTTCTCATCTGACATGAAACAGCAAGCTAAACGTGTTTTTTCAAATCGTTTTCCTCCAATGAACAAGCAATTTGTTGTACTTGGCAGATAGTTTTAATGAAGTTGAAATGAGTTGAAAAATGAGAACAGTACAATACTTCTTTAGTTACAGGCATTTAACCCTCTCACTGAGTGACTGAACCCTAAAAAAAAAAAATATATATATATATATATATATATATATATATATATATATATATAGCCTATAGCAAAGATAAAAGGAAAAATAAATCTACATTAGTTACAGGCATGTAATCCTCCCACTGAACCCTGAAAATTCAAATATATATATAGGCCTATATATATATATATCACATTTCAATTAGGAGTTAGATCCCAATCATCTTTGATCACCAAAATATTCAAGCGTTTGTTTCATTGAAACAAATCTCTTCATGCCTTAAAATAGCTTGAATGTACTCTACACCATTGCCTCATTTAGAATAAGTGGTGGTTCTATGAATATGCAAATGAGCCCCGCCTCCACTCACTCACTCAGCTCAGAGATTCACTCGTTGGCGATCACACGTTGATCTGATTGGTTACAAGGTACTGTGTGACGTCAGAAACACCAGCGATTTCAAACCGTGTTTTTGAGTCTTTGGTTCACTGCAGTTTTAAACAGAAAACACTCAGCAATGCGGTCGACTTATGAATTTGCACATGGTTTGTCTTAAAGCGTATTAAATATACATAAACAAGATTAAAAGCTTGATTTTCACCACAGATGGACTTTAACAGTAATTCATGTATGTTACATCTATAAATGTCTGGTCTTTGAATACTGATATCTAATAAAGGAGGTTTGCTATCGCTCTTTTCCGTTTTTGTGCTTGTGATTAATCGTGTGAATTGCAAGGAATCGATTGGACAGTTGAGACGAATAAGCCTGTGGAACATCATTGTCCCTCATTACATTGGAAGTGAATGGCTGAATAAAGCCAGCAGAAGCCATTCAATCGCTCCTCGTTGAGGATGTGAATGAGATTAAAGATTAAAGCAGCTGTAGGCTACAGAACTGATGGTGAATTGTAAAAACATGACACATTGATCGAACACACCCCCGCAATGCATCACTGACCGTTCGTCTGATTCTGCTGGTGTTCTGTGCGATAACCCAAGAACAAAACAGCAGGAATCACAATCATGGAGCAGTAATCGTGATCAATTTTGTTCTGTTATATTGTTGGCATTGGGATATCAGAGTGTAAAAGCTGATGCCAGGAACAATTTTATGTCTTTAAAATGCCCTGCTATATTTACATTCAAATCGGGCCACTTTTTAGTCAATGTGAATGTTGTCAAGAGTCTCACTCTTGATGTGTAGCCTATCATCTGTCTCCGTTTTTGCCCACATTCTCCTCGTCCTGCCCGAGACATTTCTTCCTGTTCTCTTGTTTACAGTCACCTGGGCTTGTGAATAATAGCCTTGTGTGTGTCCGTTGCGTGCATTGCTTTGAAAGTTTTTTTTTTTTTTTTGCCAAGAGCGTCCTCAAATCTTTGGTGGACCACACGCGCCTTTTTTAAAACAAGCAGTAAAAAGCCTTCAGACTCCCTGTTGGATCCTCTGGCATCCTCTCTGGACACTTTCTGTGTTTAATCCCAGCCTGGCTGGAGGCGAAGAGCCGAAGCCCTGAGGTGTGTTCAGCCACGAGCCTCTGATGTTGCCTGAGTGAACCCGTTCAGCTGCAGTTTTGGTGTTAAGTGTTAGCTGAGTGATCTGTGTGTGTTATAACATTCAGTCTTCAGATGCTATCTATCTATCTATCTATCTATCTATCTATCTATCTATCTATCTATCTATCTATCTATCTATCTATCTATCTATCTATCTATCTATCTATCTATCTATCTATCTATCTATCTATCTATCTATCTATCTATCTATCTATCATGTCATATGTCCCCTAGTCAATTAATTAAATCCCTTAAAATTCATATTTGATCACCAAAATGACATATTTAAACGTTTTTTCCTTGGAAAAAAAATCGTCATCCCTTAAAATACCTTCAATGTAGGCTAACTCTACACCATACCTCATTAAATATACACGGTGATATGAATATGCAAATGAGACCAGCCTCCTCTCAGCTCAGAGATCCACTGGTTGACGATCACACGTTCATCTGATTGGTTACAAGGTAGTGTGTGACGTCAGAAACACCAGCGATTTCAAGCCGTGTTTTTGAGACTGTCTTTGGTTCACTGCAGTTTTAAGCAGAAAATATTCAGTCTTATGAATTTACACATGGTTTGTCTTAAAGTGTAGACTATTAAAAACACCACATAGACATATAAACAACATTAAAAGCTTGATTTTTCACCACAGGAGGACTGAGACTCAAATACTAATGTATTATCAATGTATTTACGTAATATGAATATTCATATATTAGTTAAATCCAGTTGTGTATTTATGAAACATGTTTTTTTTTATCAAACACATTTATTTATTTTATTTATTTATTAAGTTTAAAGATTTATTGATTCATATTCTGTAAATATTTTGTGTGTGTGTGTGTGTCAGCTAGGACAAAACTTTTTTTTTATTTAGATTCTTTTAGTAAATTAACCAATTCCACTGTATTTTCTCTGTTTTTAAATTGCATGTGCTAGCGTTAGACTGTAAACGGAATATGTACAGCGATTGTTGACAATGATTTATTGTAAGTCCTGCTCAGCTGGCTGGGGTTTATCTGTTATGTAAAAAAAAAAAAAAAAAAAAAAAAAAAAAAAAAAACATGAGCAGAACACATTGATTCATTCAGTGTCTTGAAAACTTCCGAATCTCCAGGGCACCAAGAAATTGTGCGGTGGTTAACATTACTTCCTTTACAAGTGGTTTTGATGATAACAGATGTTCAAAGGATACGTTCAGGATTCCTTAAACCTTTTTGCAAACTAGGCTTCTGCAATGCAATTCATTACAAAAACTGGCAGCGTATGACTTGGCAGGGTGAAATCGAATGCAACGTATTCATATCCTGCATTTATCAAGTGACCGCAGGGTCCCTAGTTTCCGAATAGCAAAATGATCTGTAATAGCCTGCAACATGAGATAGTAGGAGAGTGCTCTGAAAAATTGTAAAAAGAATTAAAGTTGTAACATTTTAATGTTTTAAAACTCAATATGTGCCCTGTCACCGTCAGATTTAAAATAGCAGATAATATATAATAGTGAATTTTAATGTTAATCATATTTTTTTCAAGTAAATCTAATAGGTTCACACTTGGCTTGGAAGAAAAAAGGAAAAGTCCCCATCAGCAAAAATGACTCTGCCGGTATTCAAACACTCTGAAGGGTTGGACATGATAAAAATCTAGGCAATGGCATGCAGGCAAGAAATAACTTAAAGAATATGTGTAGAATCCATAATTTCACACTGTATTTTTCCCTGCATCCCAAGGGAATGATAATGAGTTTTGCACAACTCCATTCCTGTGCAAAATAAAAGCATTTGGTATTTAGAATTGAAATCTGTTGTTTTGGATCCTTTATTTGTAAATTGGAAGGATGTCATGAATGGTAACAAAGTAATGAGGATTCAATTGCTTTTATTCCATGAAACAGCCAAATATCTATTAGGCCTCCATGTTCAGGCATGCTGTAACTGAGGCTCTCAGTGTGTGATGCTCCTCAGTGCCGTGTCTCCTGGTTAATGGGCCGGTGGTTTCGTGGGATTTAGCGCACAGTTGTTAAACCCTGAGATCATCTTAATGCCGTCTCTGGAGATGGACTGCTCTAGGCATCAGATAAACCCCAATTAGTTCCCCCAGACAAGATAAATGGCCATATTTGCATTGCTCCTCATTAATATTCCTTAACATTTTTACCCTGTATTCCGCTTATACTTTGCCTTTTTCCTGTTTTTTTGTTCATTTATTAGATCCTCGTCACTGCATCTTAAAGTTGCACTCAGTAATGTTTGATGACAACTAAACAATACCTACTTTATTATTATTTTATTAAATATTCATATGCTTTGTATAATCACAGATGCTTTAACATGCTGTATTTAGTTTTAGAGACAAAAACAGTTGAAACGTTCATTTTGAAGAATATTTAAACCCTTTTTTGTCCAATTAATTTATGCACAATTTATTGCACAATTAAAATGGCATTAGACCTTATTGAGCTTATTTTACATCCATCCATCCATCTGTCATCCATCCATCCAATTGTCCATTCTTCTTATCTGTCCATTCCTCCATCTGTCCATCCAACCATCCATCCAACTGTCCATTCCTTCAACTGTCCATTCCTCCATCTGCTAATCCTTTCGTCCATCCAACTGTCCATCCATCCATCTTTCCATCCATCTGTCATCCATCCATCCATCCAACTGTCCATTCCTCTTATCTGTCCATCCATCCGTCCATCCAACTGTCCATCCATCCAACTGTCCATTCCACCATCTGTTCATCCAACCATCCATCCAACTGTCCATCCATCCATCCATCCATCCATCCAACTGCCCATCCATCCATTCCAACTGCCCATCCATCCATTCCAACTGTCCATCCATTCATACATCCATCCATCCATCCATCCATCCATCCATTCATCCATCCAACTGTCCATCCATCCATTCAACTGTCCATCCATCCAACTGTCCATCCATCCATCCATCCAACTGTCCATTCCTCCATCCATCCATCCATCCATCCATCCACTGTCCATTCCTCCATCCGTTCAACCAACCATCCATCCACTGTCCATTCATCCATCTGTCCATCCAACCATCTATCGAACTGTCCATTCATCCATCTGTCCATCCATCCAACGGCCATTCCTCCAACTGTCCATCCATCCTTCCATCCAACTGTCCATCCATCCAACTGTCTATTCCTCCAACTGTCCATCCAACCAACTGTCCATTCCTCCATCTGCCAATCCAACTGTCCATCCATCTAACGGTCCATTCCTCCATCTGTCTATCCAACCATCCCTCCAACTGTCCATCCATCCAACAGTCCATTCCTCCATCTGTCTATCCATCCATCCATCCAACTGTCCATTCCTCCATCTGTCCATCCAATCATCCATCCATCTGTACATCCATCCATCTGTCCATCCAACTGTTCTTTCCTCCATCGATCCATCCAGCATGATCATCCGCCCATCAAACTGTTCATCCAACTGTCCATCCATTAATTTATTTAAACTTTTTTAATTTTAATATTTTAAATGTATCTAATTATATTATGTTAAACCATTTATACAATTAAAATGCCATTAGACCTTAATGACCTTTATTTTATGGTCAAAGTCTTTCAAAATATCTTGTTTTGTGTTCCACACAGAAGAAAGGAAATCATACATATTCATGCAGGGTGAGTAAATGATGACCGAATTTAATACGACATGACAGTTGTGACCTGAGTGGAGTAATGTGGCATTTATTTATTTATTAAACAGATGAACAAATTGTAATGTTTGTGTCTAATCGTTGTTACTAATCTCTAGCATCTGCAAACTGTAACACTCATATCGGTGTCTACAGATGAAAGCGTATACAGTGTAGAAAGCAGGTGTAAAACTGTTCAGGATAAGTTCAAAACCACCAAACTCTCAGAGTTTCCCAAGTTTATTATGATATCCAGGCACGCAGAGACATAATTGGCTGGAAAAAAATGATCAATTGGTAATAAACACAGGGTGAATGCCCAGAATTACTGAGAAAACCACTGACAAGATTGTAATTGGGGGCTAGAAATACACAAAGCGCAATAAGGCAGCAGTGACAGTGATGAGATGGGACGGTATCTGCACTGTGATGGTAGAGACCTCTGCCGGTGAACTGGTGACGGGACTCCTGTGGATGTGACAGTATTTCACAGCTCACTGACGTGTCTATAATTAAATGCCCTGTTAAGCAGCACTCCAGCGCAACACTCGCCACAACAGTCAAACAGTGGATAGAGTCCACTTAATGAATAAACTTTTTAATGAGCTCTTGAGTTTCTCATAGAGCCATTGGCTGATTAACGATGTGCTTCGTTTTCTTGGTTCATGTCTTAAACTGTGCTGATCTTAATTTAAGCTGCCCGCAGTTTGTTCAGTGATTAATTGAAATGCTCTGCAAATGTGTGCATGAGATTACATCTATTTATAGAGTCTGACAGTGTTATACACACACACAAATGCTTCTTTTTAGCTTTAATTTAATTTTAAAAAAAAGAAAATTTCCCATCAAGAGCGCACATAGATGCTTATTAATTTATGATCGGAAGCATTTTTTTCTGGAGAAATTAAGTGATGTTTGGCTTTATTTTGGATTGAAACCCTTACTTGATCTTCACCTGAAGTCTGCTCGTTTTAGCCTTTTTATTTCAAGATCATCGAAATTTAGTGTTTCAAATGTCATTTTGACTGCTTTCCACTCTGGGTTAGCCTTGCTTTTTGCAGAGATAGACTTGAGTTGGAATGCCAGAGTTATACAATGTGAACCGCAATGCAATGTTACGGCAAGTTATTCGAATATTTAAGCTGTTTTTTGTCCATTGCATTAAAACTGCTTTAGGTCCCATTAACTTGTATTTTATTGAAAACATTGTTCAACTATCTTGTTTAGAATGGCATGAGGGTGAATAAATGATAGCAGAATTTTTATTTTTGTGGTGAATATGCCTTTAAATCAATTTAATTATAGAATTTTTATTTTACTATTTTACAGAAATCTTAAAACAACCTCAGTTGATTAACGTTTGCTACATCTATCCATCCATCCCTTCATCCATCCATCCATCCGTTTGTCCATCCGACAACCCATCCACCCATCCATCTCTCTGTCGGTTCGTCCATCTGTCCATCCATCCAACCATCCATCCATCCGTTCGTCCTTCTGTCGATCCATCCATCTGTTCATGTCGATCCCTCCATCCATCTGTTCTGCCATCTATCCATCCATCTGTCCATCCGTTCATCCATCCATCCGTTCATCCTTCTGTCCATCCATCCAACCATCCGTTCATCCATCTCTCTGTCCATACATCCACCTGTCCATCCAACCATCCATCTGTTCGTCCATCTGTCCATCCATCCATCCATCCATCAGTTTGTCCATCTGTCCATCCAACCATCCATCCGTTTGTCCATCTGTCTATCCATCGATCTGTCCATCCAACCATCCATCCATCCATCCGTTCATCCATCTGTCCACCCATCCATCCATTTGTCCATCCAACCATCCATTCGTCCATCTGTCTCTCCATCCATCTGTCCATCCAACCATCCATCCGTTTGTCCATCTGTCTATCCATCCATCCATCCATTAACCTAGCAATGTGAAATTTTGCAGTGTAAAATCTTACATATTGACCACTCATGACTAATTGCTAACCCAGCATAAAGGATGAATGAGAAACAAGATTTCCCAGGGTTTAGTTAATGTAGGGTTAACATTTTCCACTGTGAAAAGGCCCTTACCCTCACAATGACACTTATATTTAGCTGCATTTGAACTGAAATTATAGCTCTCAATAGTAATCTCTTTTGTTTGAATCTATTTATTTAGCTTGTTGTCATATGAACTCAGGGGAATAACAGAGGAGACGTTCAAGCCTCCAGACACCAAACACACCTTCAAATGTTTCTAAAATGCTGCATAAGTACTCAGTGTGATTTCAAACTCCTGCAGGAACTAGTACAAGTGTCATTCAGGATACACGTTTCCTCTGAGAAGAGTGCAGTTAGCAGGAGAGATTAAACACCGTATTGAGACAACTTGGACGTGGTATTCTCATTAGTCTTTATCCTGTCATTTGTCATCCCGCTGGTGTTTCTGCAGATTGGCTGTCTGCCTTGAGCTTCTTCCTTTTCCTTCTCTGTCATCTTCTCCATGGCTCATTTGAATGATTAGAGGACAGAAGGATAAACCGTATGTTGCTATCTGTGTCCTGGCCCATTTAAAAGAACACAGTTGTATTTTCGTCAGATCAGTTATAGCAGACCTAGACAAAAATCTGCAGACTTTTTTTTTTTTCATTTTGTGTACTTTTTTGTTTCAAGTTTTCTGAAGTTATTTACCAACTTTTAAGTGAGGAACAAACTAAAATTAAAGACATCTGAAAATCGTCATTTTTGAAGCTCTAAAATCTCATACGCATTTGTGTATTTGAGGCCAAACGCCCTTTTTAGTGAACTATTGCTTTAGAATATTACATATTGAATGTTTAAAAAAAAACAATAACAATGGGCTGGTTTCACAGACAGGGTTTAGATTAAGCCAGCAGGATTAGGCCTTGGTTCAATTAGGACATTTTATAAATGTGCCTTAGAAAAAAAAAAACATTAGTCTACTGCATATTAACACAAAACATTGGCATTTACATATTTTAAGTTATAAAACGGTTGTTCCAATCCTTGTTTCTGATAGGTCAATAGATGTTTTATTCACGATAAACACAGCTATGACCGCTTCTGCTTCACCCAGTATGTATCACTACACAACAACACCACAAGCAACCAATCTTGCAACTTGACAAACAAGTTTGATATTGTTCATTCATTGTATAGTAGAGTTGTGAGATATCGAGTAAGTGAGTGAACCCATAGATAAGTTTAACTGCATTTACAGTAGACATAGCATTTTCCTTCAGGTCAGTGACATATTCATTATTTAAAAAAAAATCCAGTTGAATGTCCGCTGCCATTTCTTTTCCTTTTAACAGTTAAGGGGTTTTCCTGTGCCGATAGTCATCTCAGTATAGTTGCATCTTCCTTCACTGCGAGTCCTTTCAATGTAAAAGTCTTCTCTACTGACTGACTGACTCATAAAGGCAGTCTTTGCCGCCAACTATTGGCGAAATAATGTAACTTCTGTTGCTGTTATACGGCCGGGGACTATTTTTTTTTCTAGCGGAAGGAAGACTTTTAGTGATTTTACTTCATTACAGTTGCATTGATAATTTTTATCGGCTTTAATATTTGTGTGGTAACCGTTTTATTAAAGCAATAAGGTCGAGGCTAGCTGCTGTATCGTGAATAAGGGCGTTGTTAGGCACAATTAGAAACTCAAAAGGTTAATTGGCACATGGGCAAAAGGTTGCTATAATTACATTGTGTGGCCGTGGCGGTTGTTACAGCGTTGACATAGAACCACCGTTCAGGGCCATTGTAACGGCTCTGGTTGTGCCCTTAGGGTGTCTTGACAACCATTGCCTGAAGCGCGAAAATCAGCCTTTTAAATTTCAACTGACGTTGGGCCCTCTCAATCTTCATCAAGCAAGGATACGTGACTTTACCTCAGCTAAATAAGATACGTAATTATTCAAACACAACCTACAACTTCCTTGTCTAATGTGACATCTGAACGTCTTCTGGTCAGGTATGACAAATATTTAACTTTATGCCAAATGTATTAAGCCAAAATGACTTTAATGGTGATTTCAGCACTCCTTGAACAGGCAGAAATTTAAGCGCGTAAGTTATGTGCTAAGCTACTTGGTGCACGATAATGTTTTTCTTTTTTTTTTTTAAGGAAGCACAGAGAAAAAAAAAAAGAAATATTTGTAACTGCTCTCACACCTGTTTGCTGTTTCCTTTGTCATTTCATTCGCTTCTTTGCTAGATTTTCTCATGTCTCATGCGTTAGCGTTAGTCCATCGATCACTGTAGCTTATTATTAACGATTCATACTTGCATGAGGGAGTAAAGTTTAATGCGCATTTGGCGTGCTGTCCAGGGGATTACTTCGGCCAAACCCAGAGTACTCCCCCCGTATGTAAACGGTTTGGACTAGAAGGGTGGAGAAGGGGTGGCGGAAGGATGCTGCATAACTATCAATGGATTGAGGTGAGACTGCTGAATCTGAATTCTGAACACCTCTTATTGATTGCTGAGGGCTCTCCACCCATGTTAATTATCTGAACGTGCTCCTCCCGAACTTTGTTAATAAAACATTATACAACATGTTTTTTTATCACTAGTGTATGACTTGCAATTTGATGAAGTTTTATGTAACAAAGCTCGGGAGGAGCACGTTCAGGTAATCAACCTGCCCATTGTTCCTATATGATCTCCCCCTGACTTCTATCTTGGCTATGAGGCTCATAATTTTATAGGCCCGTGGGCCATCATAGGCATGTTCGTCAACGAACATCTTCATTCGCATCCATTGTAAGCTGATCTTGAATTTGACCAGACTCCCTCACCGAACGTCACTTCCGATTGAGTTATTTTATCACAATTTTTCTCAAAATATCGTTAATGGCAAACCATTACTCCGGTTCAGAAAATCTAGTTGTTTTATCATCAACGTGCACTATAGGGCTATCCAACCTGCATGTTGCTCTTTAAAGCCCTTTGAAGCTGCACTGAAACGCTCATTTTTGGACCTTGAACCGTTTGGATCCCAATGAAGTCCATTATATGGAGAAAATCCTGGAATGTTTTCATCAAAAACCTGAATTTCTTTTCGCCTGAAGAAAGAAAGACATTGAGATCTTGGATGACATGGGGGTGAGTAAATTATCAGCAAAAGTTTTTTTAAAAGTGAACTACTCCTTTAAGTCTGTGAAACCAAGGGGATATGTCAGAAAATGTTAAATCTGAAATACAATTGGAGCAGGTCGTTACAGTAGCTTCATTCTTACTGTTAATCTTCCACAGCCAAGTCCTCTTTCATGATCATGTTTGTCTTTGGAAATAGGAAAGTGATATAAAGCTGAGTTATCTTGTCCCATCTTTTACTATCGGCTCTGGGAAAATGGCTTCTCTGAACTGTTGTTACACCCGGTCCCTCCCATCAAAAATGTGTTGACGCTGAACAATTTGCTATTCACAAAACCAAGTAATGTGTGACCTCGTAAATACAGTGAGAGAAAAGGGAGGCTGCTTTACCGCCTGAAGAAGAAACCGCTTGATGTGGGAGTTTTACAACACTCAACACTCATGACAAATATGCCACTGTGCAGACCAGGGATTAATATAGCCTATTGTTTCTTAATTTGAAACGATTTCCCACAAATATTTCCATACAATTAATGTAGTTCAACTGGTACTTTATTTCTTATAAATATTCTAAATTTAAATAGACTAGGCTATATATAGAGAATAATAAAAGTAGACCGATTTTATATATATGTATATATATATATATATATATATATATATACATACACACACAGTTAGCACTGTGTTCATTGTAAGGATTTACTCTCCACAAAGATGAATCTTCAGTGTCTACCCTCACATTTCCCAGGATATTTCTTAATGCCTTGAACAATGTGCCTGTGAGAACAACGTTCCTAAAGACCATAAATATAGCCATTTTTCTTCTTTCTCTGTGTGACGCTGAAGCGCAGGGACTTAAATCCAATGAAGGGAGGAAAAACGGGCCTGTGGTCGTGGGTGCCATTTGTAAAAATTCCCAGGATTTGAAAGAATTCACATGGAATAAATGTTAGCTGTCGTGGCAGGTCATTAATATAGTTCTGTGTTGTGATTTAATGAGGCAACGTTGAAATGCCACAGGAGATGGTGGTGTGATGAAACGCTGAGTGCTTCCAATAGTGCTTCTTTATTTCTCTTACCATCATAACAGATCTCCAGGACTAGCCAACAACACGTTGCACCACTTTAGTATGCAAAACCATAAGCATTTATAAACCAAGATTTAGATGCACAGTGAAGTTTTGGAGCACCATACATGTTTTCATTGATAGTTATAGATTTTCGGAGACACAAATGCATTAACTTATTAAACTTTTGTTTTGAATATAAGACGATATATTTTAGCCTGTTTAAGCAATTTCTTTCAATGTGTTTCATACGTTTTGCAATATTGCCTAAAAAAACCTTTCTTGCTAAAGGTGAATATATTTTAAGTGGGTTTGATTCATGCTTACTGTAATAATTCATAATATGTAGAAATGCTACACACAATTGCTGTCCCCTTTAGAGTTTTTATTCTTATCTTCAAGGCTGAATCCTTTTTAAAATGGAGTGGATTTTATATTGTTTGGAAAGCACTGCGTCCCGTCTGTGATTTATTCATATTTATAAGTAATGACCAGTTTTTGAGTCTCTTTAATGGAACCGATGGCTTGTCTGGGTCAGTTGGGGTTTCTGGAAAGCAATGGTTTGAGCTGTTTAGAGCAAACCATCAAGCTTTTAAAAAGCATTCACTGCACCAATTATCCACATCTCTTAGTATACTGATAGTCATTTCAAAAGAAAAGATTCTCTTTGAGTGAATCCATGCCTTGCTTCCATCCTTCCTTTTTTTTGGATGGCTGCTCATCCTTTCAAGTGGTCCTGTAATCGCGGGCCAATTAACCATTTTTCCGAAATATTTCTAAATCTTTTAGGTGTGGACATGAAAGCTTTGCTCTTTCTCTGGCACCTACCTATAACATTTCCACGGTGCTCTATCTTTCTCGTTTACTCTCATTTTCGTACTGCTTTGTCACTCCCCTTCTGAATGAAGGAGGGTCAGTCACTTGTTTTTGATGAAAATAAATGTGTTTCTTTTCTCCACTAACCAAATGTTCCTTGAAATACACTCTTAGAAGTAAAGAAAAGGATCATTATTTGTGCCCCAAAGAACCTTTCTGTTCTTAAAAGAAAACATTGTAGTTTTAGTTTAGAGTGAAGATCATTTAAAAAAAAATCTAAAGAATATTTTTGAACTATAAAGAACCTTTTGTGGATGTTAAAGGTTCTTAATGGATTCATCAATGCCAGAAAAACGCCTTTATTTTTTAAGACTGTACTTTGGTACTCTGTTAAGAGGTTTTAGATCTCTACCTACATAAAGTATCATAAGTTATCTACATACAACACACAATTGCGACTTCATGTCATGCAATTCTGACTTTATAACTCGCAATTGCGACTTTATCGCACAATTCTGACTTTATAACTCGCAATTGCTACTTTATCTTTACAACACACAATTGCGACTTTGTCACACAAATCTGACTTTATAACTCGCAATTGCGCCTACATCATGCAATTCTGACTTTAAACTTGCAATTGCGCCTACATCATGTAATTCTGACTTTAAACTTGCAATTGCGACTACATCATGCAATTCTGACTTTAAACTTGCAATTGCGACTACATCATGTAATTCTGACTTTAAACTTGCAATTGCGACTACATCATGCAATTCTGACTTTAAACTCGCAATTGCGACTACATCATGCAATTCTGACTTTATATCTCGCAATTGCGACTACATCATGCAATTCTGACTTTAAACTCGCAATTGCGACTACATCATGCAATTCTGACTTTAAACTTGCAATTGCGACTACATCATGCAATTCTGACTTTAAACTCGCAATTGCGACTACATCATGCAATTCTGACTTTAAACTCGCAATTGCGACTACATCATGCAATTCTGACTTTATATCTCACAATTGCGACTACATCATGCAATTCTGACTTTATAACTCGCAATTGCGACTACATCATGCAATTCTGACTTTATAACTCGCAATTGCGACTACATCATGTAATTCTGACTTTATAACTCGCAATTACGACTAAATCATGCAATTCTGACTTTAAACTTGCAATTGCGACTACATCATGCAATTCTGACTTTAAACTCGCAATTGCGACTACATCATGCAATTCTGACTTTATAACTCGCAATTGCGACTACATCATGCAATTCTGACTTTAAACTTGCAATTGCGACTACATCATGCAATTCTGACTTTAAACTTGCAATTGCGACTACATCATGCAATTCTGACTTTATAACTCGCAATTGCGACTACATCATGCAATTCTGACTTTAAACTTGCAATTGCGACTACATCATGCAATTCTGACTTTAAACTTGCAATTGCGACTACATCATGCAATTCTGACTTTAAACTCGCAATTGCGACTACATCATGCAATTCTGACTATATCTCGCAATTGCGACTACATCATGCAATTCTGACTTTAAACTCGCAATTGGGACTACATTTTGTTTGTTGTTGTTTTTTTGTTTTTTTTGTTTGTTTTTTGTTGTTGTTTTTTTGTTTGTTTCTTGTTTCTTTTTGCACTGTATGACTTAACAAACATTTTGTCTGCCTTGTACTTTTGTGCCATTGCCTGAAATAAATAAAAAAAAAAAAAATAATAATAATACATCATGCAATTCTGACTTTAAACTCGCAATTGCGACTACATCATGCAATTCTGACTTTAAACTCGCAATTGCGACTACATCATGTAATTCTGACTTTATAACTCGCAATTACGACTAAATCATGCAATTCTGACTTTATTACTCGCAATTGCGACTACATCATGCAATACTGAGTCTGACCTTATAACTCGCAATTGCAACTACATCATGCAATTCTGAAAAAAAAAAGTCAAGGTTGCGAGATGTAAATTCACAATTGCGAGAAAAAAGGCAGAATTGTGAGCAATTAACTTTTTACAAGCTTCTATAATAAACAGTGATTTGATGCCACCGAAAATACTTTTGGCTGTTTCTGGCCTTTTGCAGAAACGTAATGTTCACAATAATATTAGATTATAAGGTACACAAGAATATTTTGTTGGTAATGAAATTAAACAACATTGAGCATATAAAGGACAAATTAAAATTGCCATTTAAATGTTCTACAGCATGTGTCATTACATTAGTTGGGTAAAATTGGGCATATTCTTACATCTCACAACGATTAATCCTCATAGCTGAAGGGAGGACGAGGTAAACGGCTTCATAACTCTGTATTTGTTAAGGCTTCACACCCTCATATTGATATCCATCTGTCTTGTGTTGTAATTCACCAAGCAAAAAGGCATTTGAAACGTAGCCAATATGTTTTTGAAGCTCTCTACTGATTTTCACAAGTAAATTTGTTGAAATCCTCTCAACGGATTATTTATGTGATATACTCCTATATTGATGTTTCACTTAGTGCAGAGAGCTCATTTTATGTTTCCAGCATGCAGAACTGGGACCATCATCACCTCTCTGAACTTTATTAGAGCGATTCCCTGTGGTGCTGTGCAGCTGACCGCTGACTTTCAGTGATTTTACAATACAAAGAACAATTCCTTTCACATACACATACATGTATGTGCAAGTGTTCTCATAAATATATGTATGCAGGGTAATATAATGCGACAGTAAGTCTATTTAATATATTATGCAGCATTACAAAGTTCAGTGTCTTCACAGTAACTCATAGGCAAACACATACTGGCTTGATTTGTGGCATCAAGAGAAACTCATGGATCTACTCCTAGGCTTCAGGCATTGGTTTTCTGAAATTAAATCTCAAACTCTTGATTCATGGTTCCAGTCTGGCCTGCCCTGTGTTTCTATTACATTTCTTTTGTCCCCAGTTCAAACATAATGCATAACCAATGGGCATCTTGACAGGCCATAAAGATATCCGGCAGTATAACATAGTGTGGTTCCTATAACTTTCTTCCTGTTTCTATTTATCTCCATGTCTCTCTGGGAATCTTAATAAGAGCTGGTGAAGATACTAGAACTGAATCTCCAGACTATAATTCGGTAATGGTTTTTGGATGTCTGCATTCTTGTAATAGTTTTTTCCCCTGCGCCGCTACTGAATCAACAGCACCAAGAATTTTGTTTTAGCTATATATTGTTGTTGTGAGTTTATAGTCGGAATTAAATGTGAAGACAACAGACTTTTTTTCATGATCAAATGACTTTGAATGAATGGCGTGCATGTTATGTGTGTATTATGAATTTGTTTTGTGTGTGTGTTTTTTCCGACATGGCAGTCAAGGTCAATTTCTGGATCACGTCACTGTTCTGGATTGCCAAGCTTTGCATAAACATAATAGATGAAAAACGTGCATGCAGAGATTTTTTTGTTGTAGTAAAAAGGTATTTTAGCTGTTCTTTTGTGTTGTTTAGAAAAGACAAATCCCTCAAAACGAGTACTTCCTCGGAAATAGCCTAACGTGCATTCAGATGCAGATTGGTTAAACTCCTTGAATCATCTCTGTTTCATTCCTCTCCTCTCATCTTCCCAGTGTTTCTCTTATTCTGTTCTCATTATCGATTCTGTCCTCTTTGACAACATATTTTCCTTCTCCGTGTGCGTCTAATGGTTGCAGCACGTGTGGTTCAGAGTGACTCCTCATCTAAAAGAATCAGGGATCAGGAACGGAGAGGAGACTCTAATTCATCTCCAGTATTGGCAAAACCTCTCCATTTCCTCCATGCTCAGGCGGTTGAGGTTAACCCACCATGTCCTTCCATTGATTCTCTTCTTTTGTCCTCGTCTTTCTGTCTCTCCAATCCTTTAAAGCTCCTTGGAGCAGGAGTTTAATGCTCTCCTTGGCATGATTTATTTATTTATTTTTTAAATAAAGTGTTTGCCTACACTTGTATACTCTACTCAACAATGGAGACTAGGCTAGTTTATTAACTTTAAAATAGAAAAATAGAAACTGGTTAAAACTAGTTTAACCTTATATTAGGTGTATTGAACATTAATATATATATATATATATATGAAGAGTTCAGATGCAAAAGCCTCTAAATGCCATTAGAAATTTTCTTCTAAAATGATCATTTTTATCAAGCTTGTATATTTAAGTTCAGTAATTTCACTTAAATGGCAATGAAGATTACCTATTAATTGTCATTTAAGTGAAATTACTGAACTTAAATATACAAGCTTGATAAAAATGTTCATTTTAGAAGAAAATTTCAAATGGCATTTAGAGGCTTTTGCATCTCAACTCTTCATATATATATATATATATATATATATAATTTATAAATATAAAACATTTAATTATGATCTAATAATAGAAACTTAAGAAAATATAAAAAATGTAACAATTATGTCAAATACACAAATAATGTAATTGCATTATATGATCTAATTAATAATAGACATTTTAAAATATATAATAGATTAAGACAATTATAATGTAATAAAAATATAGTATAAATATAATTATAATATTGAAGTGTACATATAATGTGTTTTTTGTTTTGTTTTGAGCAGTAATGGAACATGTGTGTGTTTTGTAGCTGGGATATGAAAAGGTAAAGTTATTTCACTCTCAGTATATTCACAATAAACATTTCTCATGGCTCGTCCATCACCTTGAATGGATGTTTTATTTTAACTCGCCACAGTGCATTTTGGGATTTCTTTCTCCTGAGGCAGTGGAAACACAAGATGCCTGTAACATGTTGCCTATGTAGATGGCTCAATAGGCTATAGCACAGAGCCCTTGTGCATTTGTCTGGTAAAACAGCACTGACACATTGATCTGCCACTTTACAGCCACAATGATGGGCAATTCATTACTGGGCTGCGTTTGGATATTAAACATCAGAGAATCAGTGAATCTCTGGCTGTTTACTCGGTTAATACTGTCTGATTTACTTCATTACCTGCTGACTTGTACCTTCAGTGTGAAAGAGTGTCTGTCTGCCTGGGTAATTGTTTAACCTCATGAATAAGTTAAGCCCTGCAATTGATGATGTTGAAAATGTCATGCTGCAGGCAGACTGTTTCGAGAGCCCGGCTACATATCAGTATTTTGTAGTGTATTTGAGTCTTTAATGAGCAGCATTCTCCATTTGTGTAATGCATTAGCGTGCGGTCAATAACAACATCAGTCCTGTAATGAATTGTTCTGTTATTGTGAGGTAGGGGAATACAATTGATCATCTTGTTTTATACGCTCTATAAGGTGTTATTGATTAACCGTATCTTCTGTAGTTTTCATTCTTCTCACATGGTGTGTGTGTGTGTTAAGCTCATCAGATCATAATTGGCCTCTTAGATGCATGTTTAATTGCTCAGTTATAGATGGGAGAGTTGTGTTGCTGTGCAAATACTGATTTTACTCGCTAAAAGCTTAATTTACTCATGTTGTCGTTTACACAAATGTTTCAAGTTCTAGCTCTTCTCAGAGGGTTCATGATAAAAGTAATGAAATTTGATTAGCAAATCATCATTTTTGAAGTCTAATATTTTGGGTGAATCATTTGATCGAGTTCATCTGAATGGTTCGTTCACTGAATCAGACGGTTCTCAATTTCAACCCATTGAACTGATTGCTGCAGGAGAGGAAGATTTTCGAGCAAATAACAACTTACTTTGAGTCTTTTCACCACACAGATCTATTGTATGACTTGAAATATTGCACAAGGGTCATGTGGGTCACTTTTTTGACCATTTTATGCGACTTTGGCAACTCTTTTGAATTCCAACAACAGCATTCGCATTCACGGTTTTAGCTAAGAAAATAATTTGAGAGTATTTTTTTTACATTATTTTTAAGCCCTTTCATGTACATTGGAACAAACAATTGGTGCAGGATTTACTTTGCAACCATTTCCACACAGAATTCGATAGCAAATGTCAAAAATGATTACAAAGAAATGGCAAGTAACTCTAAACTAAATGTGGAATTTTGAAGTAGAAATATTTAAATGGGAGTCAAACGTACTGCAGTAATCTTCAACCAACCAACCAACCCACCAGTCAACCAACCAAGAACCAACCCACCAACCAGCCCACCAAACAACCCATCAAACAACCAACCAACCCAGCAACCAACCCACCCACCCAACCCACCAAACAACCAACCAACCCAACAAACAAGCCACCAACCCACTAAACATCCAACCAACCCACCAAACAACTAACCAACCCAACAAACAAACAACCAACCAACAAACAAATAACCCACCAACCAACAAAATAACTCACCCACACACCCACCAAACAAGCCACCAATCCACCAAACCAACCAACCAACCCACCAAACAACCAACCCACCCACCAAACAACCAACCCACCCACCAAACAACCAACCAACCAACAAAATAACCCACCAACCAACAAAATAACCCACCCACACACCCACCAAACAAGCCACCAATCCACCAAACAACCAACCCACCCACCAAACAACCAACCCACCCACCCACCAAACAACCAACCAACCAACAAAATAACCCACCAACCAACAAAATAACCCACCCACACACCCACCAAACAAGCCACCAATCCACCAAACCAACCAACCAACCCACCCAATAAACAACCAACCCACCCACCAAACAACCAACCAACCAACAAAATAACCAACCAACCCACCCACCCAGCCACCAACCAAACAACCCACTAACCCACCAAACAAGCCACCAACCCACTAAACAACCAACCAAAAAACCACCAAACATCCAACCAACTCACCAAACAACCAACAAACCAAACAACCAACCAACAAACCAGCCAACCAACCCACCAAACAACCAACCAACCCACCAAACAACCAACCAACCCACCAAACAACCAACCAACCCACCAAACTAACAACCAACCAACCCATCAACCAACTCCCCAACCAACCAACCCACCGACTGACCGACCAGATAAATAGAATTATAAAAATAAATAAATATATGAAATGAATACATTTAAATAAATGGAATCAAATAAAGACAACAAATAAACAGGGGACATTTAAGATAAACTCATCTTCACTAATCCCTTGGTTGGTTATTTAACTAATCCCTGACATTTTCTCCACTCTTTTCAAAATAGAAGCTAAAGCAACCAAGGACAACAATGCAAGGAGAGAAAGAGAGACACCAAATCCATGAGAGAAAAACTCTTCCGGGAGGGAAGGTGTTTTTGTAGTAATGGAAGAGCCATCCAGCTTCTTTTTCAATCAGAGTCGAGTACACTGTTGTCCACGCTCCTTTCCTCTCCGAGCACTCCTCAATTCCCCGTGGTCTGAGGGAAAATCCAATTACTTTTCAAACAACCCCAGAGGCACCAAATGGTACTCTGTCTCTTCCAATTACCGGGCGCTCCTCAGCGACACACACCGAGTGTTCGCGCCATTCAACAGGTCTGCTGGCAAAACCCCCTTATTTAAAGATGATTTGATATGATTGTACTGGGAGGTGCGGGAACGTTTTGTCCACGACTGGAAGAGTTCAACACATATTTACAGTAAGAAAAGAAAAACAAAAGTTTCTCTCCCCTAAAATAAGATGTTTATCTCTCCTGCTGTTGGTTGTTGAAGTCAACATGAAACTCTGACATTTCAGATTGAAAGAGTATAGTGCAAAAACAAAAGTATTAATTCGTTACATATATAGATAGAAGTCCCCCTGTGTGAAAGTCAAGCTTTTATTGTTGTTTATATGCCTATGCAGTGTTTTTTATACGCTTTAAGACAAACCATGTGTAAATTCATAAGTCGACAGCATTGCTGAGTAGTTTCTGCTTAAAACTGAACCAAAGACAGTCTCAAAAACACGGTTTGAAATCGCTGGTGTTTACCTGCCGCTAACCAATCAGATCAACGTGTCATGTCAACGAGTGGATCTCTGAGTTGGTGTGAGAGAGTGGAGGCGGGGTCATTTGCATATTCATAAAATCGGGTATAAATGAGGCAAGGGTGTCGAGTTACATTCAATAATTGTTTTTCAAGGAAATAACGTGATCAAAGGTGCGTTTTCAGGGACAAAATGATTGACTACTGAATGAAAAACACTCTTTTTGTTCTCTTTTCTCTGAAGCTCAGCAACTCTATATAAAACAACATCATATTCTGTGTGCAAACAACCCGTGGCTCATGTTTCTTCCCCCTCACTGCTTTCTCTTTTGATCTTGAACCAGCGGTGGCTCATTCTGCAATGTCATGTTTGCTCTTGTCCTCTAGAGCGCCCTCTAGTGGTTATTTGTACATGGCTGTGTGTTTTTCCCAGGGAAATGCAGAGGTCTGTGGGAGGAGGCTGAGAAACAGTTTATCCGCAAAAAACAAAACAAAAAAACATTAAAATCATGACCTCACATGTCATTGTGAAAAAAACAAAAAAAACAATGAAATGTTGTACCAGTGCGTAAATCAGACCTTTCAAGCTATAGCCATTCATATTTTGATCGAAAATTGGCTTATCAATGCATATCTAAATTCATGACTGTGGTATCTTTGTAGAAACTGAGCAAAAAACACACAGTTTTTGTATCTATCCCTTTAAATGCAAACGAGCTGCTGCTCTCGGCACAGGGGGCGGAGCTTCAACAGCTTGTGTCCTTTCACCTCACACACTAACACTTTTAGCCTTTTATGTTCAAACCCGAGTCAGACAATGATGAGACTCAAGAAGAAGAGACAACATGTAGACAACATTTGTGAATGGTTAGTGTATGTAGCTTATGTGTAGTTATCTTCTAGTCATTGATTAGCATATCTGTCATGATAATCTATAAATTGTGTTCCGGGGGGGCGGGGATTATGTACGTTTTAGGGTTCATGATGTCACGAACCCGGGAGGAATGTGGTGTAGTCCCTATCAGCTGTTTGTTGTAGTTCTTAAAAAGCAATTTCTTTAGAAGCAAATATCTCCCTTTGCTTTAAACTTTAAGCGTTATAACTTTGCAGATGTTGTTTATGCACAAACAGCAACATGACACACTAGCTAAAGTTAGAAAAGTGAAATCATAATCAATCACCGCTTTAACTTAGTAGGGCTGTGCTTTTTGCGTGATCATGGCCATCGAAGAACCAAATAACTGGTGTCAATCTGAAAATTCCCTCACGCATGGAAAGTTCCCGCTTCAAATAATGAAGCCCAGCGGCGGATTGGCAGGCGAGTGTGTTTTTATTGACCGTAGAGCAGTTGACTGTGCTGTTGGGAAGGTCGGCGCTAACACACCAGAGATGTATATTACCTGCAATGTTTGGTTTCCTTCCTTCTGACCTCTGACCCCATAAATCTGTGAGAGCTGGGATACCTATGGTCACACTGGCTAAGTGATTGATTGTTAGGTTGAAAGCCCTTCCTTTACACAGCCTTTCTGAGCTGTTTGTTATTCAGCTTGTCTCTCTGAAGGGGAGCCGGTAGTCTCGGGTCAGTGCAGAGAAGACGCAGCATGCCACACACACACACACACACACACACACACACACACAATTTAATTTGACAGTTTACATGTTGCTCTTCAATTATGGGTGTTTTTGAAACTGCACTAAGAAAATAGAGTCTTAAAACACAGTTCGCACTCTCACTAGTTTATCCACTAACAATGTACATTCATCACGTAATATTTTGTCTCTCTCACTCTCATAATTAAATATTTTCACACTTTTAGCATAATTTGAAACTATATCAGCTTGATTTGTAAATTATGCATGATAATTTTTTTTCTTTGTTTTCTTAACACATCGGGCTTCATATTTCATCCCAAGCTTTTTACTGGCACTGTTGAATCCTTGATAAGGAAAGTACACTGAGTTTACACTAAAATATTATTGCACTCTGTTTAGATTATCATAGTTTTAAACAATAGTTTTAATTTATATTTTTATGCTAAAATATATTATAATATATATATTTATATTATTATACATTTATTTATTTATAAAAATATTTATTATATATAATTTTCATATAAAATAGTAAATAATTATAAATGATTTATTAAAGTATATAAATCAGGGCTGTCATGTCGATTAATTGCATATATATATATATAACACACAGACAGACGCATATATATATATATATATATAGAGCCTATAGATATATAGATATATATACACACACACTTATATATTATATAAACAAACTTTCATGTTAGATGCGATTAATCGATTTGACAGCATTAATATAAATAAATGTATTATAAGACAACATACACATTTTGCTTTATTATACATTTTATTTGAATTAGTATTTATTAATTGAAAATCTGGGCCTCAAAAGAGGGCTGTAAAATATTATTATTATTATTATTGTAAGTTTTATAAATAATAATAACAACTATTATTATTATAATTCCTTTTTATAATGGGTACATTTTTATGTGGAATAATAGATATTTTATTATTTAATTTATGATTGAAAATCTGGGCATCGAACCGTATAATCTAAAATAATATTTTTATGATGGATGTATTAATTTATAAAGTAATACATATTTGTATTAATGTATTTTAAATGGGTCTCTAACAAGGGCATTCAAATCTCAAATATACTGAAATATAAATATGAATGATGAAGGCATGGTGAAAAGCTTCAAACACCATTTTAATGTGACCTTCATTTAACAAAAAACGAAATAACAATCAACCACCGGGACATAAAAGTGCCCAGAATTGAAGACATTTCCAACAATGTATTTATGAATGAATTAGCATAAATTGGTTCTGCTCTTGTTTCCTGAATGAGGCTCAAATATTCAGTGAACCGCTGCGACCGATGACCGGTTTGGTGGATCAGCTAAAAATCGAAAAGGTCCAATCGTTTTTCATCATTAAATCAAACCATCAGTTGAAGTTGTGCAGTAAAACAGATATAATGACTTTGAACCCACATTTTCACCTTGGCCTCGATTCAAAGATCCTCTCTGTTCTCCTTATCACAGTCATCTGGATATCGATCCCTTGACAGCATCTCCAGTGAATCCCGTCCCGGCTGCCAGCAGTCACAACTCTCGTTTTATGAACCGGTCATGTCCTATGCTTATTATATACTCAGAACAGTGTCACTATTTGCTGATGTCGACTGCATGAGATCCTCCTTCTCCAGTGCCTCTTTATTCCTAATGCATGCGTCTCTTTTAAACGCTCCTTTCGAGGTGAAAGTTTCCTGCATGTAGAGTGCATTGCATACGTGTGTGTTTGTGTGGCAGGAGATGATAGGCTATACACTGGATTTCTGAAAGCCCTCGGGAGCAGATAGACAGCATCGTGCTGGGTGTTTGTAAGGCAATTACTGACGACTCGAAGAACGTGCTGACTCGGTGGTGTCTGCACTTTATCTGTGAAATTTCTCCGTTCTATCCGATAATCATCTGTTGTTTGCTTTAGCTGGAGGAAAGCACAGTTATCTTAGGTGACGGCACACACACACGGTATGATTTATTAGCTGTTGTCTTTATAGGGATAGAAATAGTGTTCAAACAATGTATATGTAGTTTATATGTACACGATACACATTCAAAACAGCAGCCAATTTGTTGCACAATATCAGCAATGTTTTGCCAATTTCAACTATGCCATCTCTTTTCAAAACCCTGCCCTCCCAAGACATGTCAGCCAAACAGAATACCTTAAAATGACTGATAAGCAGAGACTGTTTCTGATTGGTTAAAGTTCAAGCCACTCCCCTGACTGGTTTGTGTATTAATTGGTCACAAAGTGATTTTCTTTTCATCATCCATCCATTAATCCATCCATCCATCCACCCATCTGTCCATCCATACATCATCCACCCATCTGTCCATCCATCATCCATCCACCCATCCGTCCATCCATCATCCACCCATCCATCCATCCACCCATCCATCATCCACCCATCCATCTATCCATCATCCACCCATCTGTACATCTATCCATCATCCACCCATCTGTACATCTATCCATCATCCACCCATCCATACATCATCCACCCATCCGTCCATCCATCCATCCACCCATCTGTACATCCACCCATCCATACATCATCCACCCATCCGTCCATCCATCATCCACCCATCTGTACATCCACCCATCTGTACATCCACCCATCCATACATCATCCACCCATCCGTCCATCCATCCATCATCCACCCATCCGTCTATCCATCATCCACCCATCTGTACATCTATCCATCATCCACCCATCTGTACATCTATCCATCCATCATCCACCCATCCGTCCATCCATCATCCACCCATCTGTACATCTATCCATCCATCATCCACCCATCTGTACATCTATCCATCCATCGGCCATCCATCCATCCATCCATCCATCCATCATCCACCCATCCATCTATCCTTCATCCACCCATAGATCATCCATCATCCACCCATCTGTGCATCTATCCGTCCATCCATCCACCCATCTGTCCATCCATCCATCATCCACTCATCTGTCCATCCATCCATCATCCACCCATCTGACCATCCATCCATCAATCTTTAGTATTTAGATCCTCTAATTACTGTAATGAGGATGATTTAGTAAAAGCAAGCCGAGCTATAGGTAAAGCCGAGATAATTGTGGAGTAATTCGTTTAACAACTTTGTCTAATTCTTCCCAGTTATTGGATTTTTCTTGGATGTGTAGTAGGACAATGGCTTCATAACTTCCTCTACTGTCCTTGTGATTGTGCTGTACATCTGTATCCTGCACATAAAAGATAAGATTAGCCTCTTTTTTTTCATCCCCAGAGCATCTGCAATTGATATATTCATGAAATATTTTCAGGAAACCCTCAATCTAGGTTATATATCCTCACGGTTTCACTGCAGCAATAGTGGATTTGTAAAAAAAGTGCAAAAGTGGTCGGTTTACATCCGCATATTTTTATATATTATATTTTTGGAAATAAATCACATGCCCAGAATGTGTATATAAAAAATAAAATTTGTTTTAAAACTCTAATCATTATTTATTCTAATTGAATTATGAAATGTTAATCACACTTTCCATTAGGTGTACTTGTACAATACAAAAACTAGTTGTTGTTAGGTATAAAAATACTTATTGTGTTCTTCATGTTTTATTTCAAACACTTGCACTGCTTGAGGTGGAAACGAGTAAGGTTTGGTGGTATGGGTCGGTTTAAAGCAGGGTTAAGGGATGAGAGAAGAGTCAAATGTGCAATCAAACTCAGAAATTAATTATAGCTGTAATTACATGCAGGTATTTAAAAAAAATACAAGTACACTGTAAAAACATGTATATCCACAATAAGTGCAATGTATCAAATTATTAATTTAAATGTTAGTAGTAGTATAAAGTGGGACCAAAATGTCAGTAATTTATTGCCATCCCCTATAAGGCAGTATATCTGTAGCATTCATAATTCATAAACTCATTCTTGATGCCTGCCTGTGAGTGTGATGTTTAGTTCATTAGTATGATATAGAGCATCAGTGGTCAGCACCTCTCAGGAGGCTTTACTATAGGGTTTATTGATTCAACCAACCAAACGAGGGCATTCGGTCAGTGTGCAACATCATATCAGTCATGTCATTTAAACTAGCCCTCTACCGCAGTGCATAGTGTGCATCGCCATGCTAATGTCTTGACTTCGCATTGCTGTGGTGAGTGAATGTAAAACTCCTGCATTGCAGCAGATTGAGGAGGAAGCGTCTCTGAAAGATGTGCTTTCTCTTCTGTCAACGATGCACAGACCAGACCTCATTCTTGTCTCATTCGTTTAAATAATCGTTAAGCCAACAATTATTTAATTTGAAGTTATGCTATCCCATATGCTTTTAAAGTCCCTCTGTGGTGAAAATCAAGCTTGTAATGTTGTTTATATGTCTATGTGGTGTTTTTAATATGCTTTGAGACGAACCATGTGTAAATTCATAAGGCGTAAGTATTTTCTGCTTAAAACTGCAGTGAACCAATCAGATCAACGTGTGATCGTCACCCAGTGGAGTGAGTGAGTGGAGGCGGGGCTCATTTGCATATTCATTGAACTGTGCATGCTAAATGAGGCAACTGTGTAGAGTTACATTCAAGCTATTTTAAGGAATGAAGAAAAAAAATTCAAGGAAAATATTTTTAAATATGTAATTTTGGTAATCAAAGATGACTATGGGCTTTAACAATTTTAATCACAATTTTTATGATTAATGCTAGGGATGCATGAAATACAGTACTGGTCAAATGTTGATATTAAGTCTTTCTTTTAAACATTCATTGGTTTCTGTTATATATAGTTAATCTTTAGAAACATTAATAATTAATAGCACTATTATTATGATGTTTTGTGCAAACAATACTCAACAATTTATAATACACAAATGATATGCAAATTTCTCTAATGATCTATTTTATCATATTAAATGTTTAGTATAATATAAACTATTAGTCATTTTAGTGTTTACTTTTTATTTTGTTTTTTCTAATTACAGTAATATTTCAAGATGAATAGTTACAGGAATTAAATAACTTATGTATACTTGATGATTCATACATATATTTCTAGGAAAAACATTTGTTTCTTTTTAGAAAAATCTTGTTAAAATCTATCAAATGTGATCGATCAGGCGTCGAGGAACATTTATTTGAATCCCTCAATTATCACTGAATTGCATTGCATCGTATGTTTCTGACTCTTATGTCAGCCTTTAAGTCATGGACCACTTTATGTTGTTTTACATTAGAGCTTTTAAAAAAAACTTATTTTCTATTCCTGGACTATTCCTTAACTTCTTGTTCCCTCAAAGACATTGCATCAGGGTAAAAGCCACATGGTCTCACAGCCTGTCTGTACATCGGTTTGACTTTTATCTTCTGGTAAAGAAAAACATTTGAGACGAACGCTGTGCTTTTGGTCTTCTGCAGATTCGTCATCCCTGAACATCCCTGTGTCCCCGTCGCTGCGGTGGACCGGCTCGCCTTCCATCACAGATGATCGTGAGGAAACCTGAAGCATCAGCCCTCTTGATCAAGCCCAGGCCCAATGCAATATGACACGAGGTGAGCTGTTACCTTGAGTCGAACACAGCACGAATACAGAAGCTCGCTGTGGGCCACCGATTCAAGCGTGTCTCTCTGACTAGCTCCGATGGGTTTTGTAGAAGTGAAGCTTGTTTATGTAACACTGCTCTTCATTATAGATGTGTCTAGTGTAAAATCCACTCTGTGGATGTTTAGGTTGTGTTTATCACACTTGAGCTGATGGTTCAGTAGAGGTGGGATGATGGGTCACGCATCTCAAATGTTTCATTGTGTGTTCACTCGGACACCTGCTGTTCAACCGTGTTTTCAAATCACAGGCTGGAAAGTGAAAAGTCTGATTTATTCTTAAGAATTTGATGGTTCCTATATATTACAGATTGAAAAAAAAACAAAACCGATTTGAGTCCCGTTGGGCATGTTACACTTTTATAAGAAAAGGTTTTATCGAATCTTAAAGTCCCCCTGTGGTGAAAATCAAGCTTTTGATGGTGTTTAAATGTCTATGTGGTGTTTGTAATACGCTTTAAGACAAACCATGTGTAAATTCATAAGTAAGTCGACAGCATTGCTGAGTAGTTTCTCCTTAAAACTGCAGTGAACCAAAGACAGTCTCAAAAATACGGTTTGAAATCGCTGGTGTTTAACTGCGGCTAACCAATCAGATCAACATGTGATCATAGCTGAGTGAGTGAGTGGAGGCGGGGCTCATTTGCATATTTGTAGAACCGCATACTAAATGAGGCAAGGGTGTCGAGTTACATTCAAGCTACTTTAAGGAATAAAGATTTTTTTCCAAGGAAAAATCTTTTAAATATGTCATAAAAGTATTGACTGTAGGGGGACTTTAAAGAGTTCTGTCAGATAAGGAATATAATATATAAAAAAGCTTTCCATCATGGCATCGTTTCATGGATTTAGATTTATGAAATAATTTTGTATTAATTTTTTATTTTAATACATTTTTATGAATTAAGCAGCACTTAAACATACTTTATCATTAGAAAAAAATAATAATAACTAGAGCCAGACCGATATATCGGCAGACCGATATTATCGGCCGATATTAGGCATTTTCCAAACTATCGGTATCGGCAGTTATAATGGCCAATAAATGAATATTTCAAAAAATGTAATTAAAAATGGACAAAATACGCTTGAACCATGTCATGAGTGTTGGAGTTGTATAGTTTGTCCACCAGAGGGCACTTTACACAGTCCCTGTTAACCACAAAGCTAGCTCATGCCACTATCATCAGTGGAAGACCACTAACGTTAACATTAATGAGCTTTGGTTCCTCTGTTCTGTTGCGACAATAAAAGAAACAAGTTTCTTTTTAAAATGCTTTATCATATTGTTTTAGTTAAAACTCATACATAACTACAAATAACTATGTTAGGGAAATCTGTTAATGTTTTGTTGCTCGTTTCTGAAAAAAAAAAAATATATATATATATATCGGAATATCGGATTTTAAAACCAACAAATATTTGTATCGGTATCGGCCTTCAAAATCCTTTATCGGTCGGGCTCTAATAATAACCTGTTAAACATGATAGTATTATCTAATTGTGATTGTGCCAGAAAAATATGATCCTGACTCAATTTTGATGTCACTTTTAATCATTACTCTTCAGTGTCACATGATCCTTCAGAAATCACTCTAATATGATGATTTGATCCTCAAGAAACATTTCTGATTATTATCAATGCCGCTTCATATTTTTATGGAAAGCCATGATAGTTTTTGTTTCAGTATTAATTGTTTAATAGAAAGTTCAAAAGAACATTTTAATTGAAATATAAATCTTTTGCAACATTATAAATGTCTTTAATGTCACTTATATATTTTCAAAACTTAACCCAAACTTTGTAATGGGAGTGTATCATGTTTCCTTGGTGAGCATATGGACACTTCTTTAAAAAAAAATCCTAATTATTTCAAACATTTGACTTGTAGTGTAAAAAATATATAATAGCTTTAATATATTTTTCTACTTGATCTACTTTTTCAAACAGGTAGCGGGTGAGATGAAACATGAGATATAACCTGCATCTATTTCTTTCCTCTGCATGCAAAACACAAAAGATATTTTGTAGAACTTTAGGAACAAAACGTTATTGATTTTCTTCTTGTCAGGAACAAAAAAGGTCGAAATTGATGTGTAAAAGCTCATTTGCATTCCCTTCGCATTAGTAACTTTATCAGTGTGTCCCCATAATGTATTACACTTGCTGTTCTTATTCTCGTTTATTTCTCCGACTGGACTGCAGAGAGAGATTCAAATCAAGATCCCCCCACCCCCCCTCCCCTTCATCATCATGGCTCATCTGGTAATAGTTTCTTTCCTTGTGGTATAGCAATAATCATTCCTTATTATCTTCAAAGGCGTCCTGATGTTCATGTTGATTTGGTTTTCATGATGCTTAGAAGACAATTAGTGGCCTGAGGTCTTTAAGATGAGTTTGAAGACGTGCTGCTCAGAACTGCAGCGTTGGCCACACACACGTGACTGTGTTTTGTACATCATCTCCCTGTTTTACCATAATATAATAAGCCATTTTCATGCTATTAAGAGCCTTTAAAAAAATCACTAAAGAAAAATGTTGGGGTAACCCATTACAAGTAACCCGATTTATGTAATCCGATTACTTTTTTTAACAAGTAATGAAGTACTTTTTACATTTACAGCAGAATATCTACTCTAAGCCACTCTTTCAAATAAGTTCACACGTTCCTTTGTTTTCCCATGTACTGATTGACAGCTCTCCAGTCTCCATGTTGACATAAATCGTAATTGTGTGTGTGTGTGTGTGTGTGAACATGATGATTATTGTAGTTCTAGACTAAATGTGATTTACTCATTCCGCACAAAAACAGATTCAATATAATTAAAAATGAATAAAATATTGAAAATAATTAAATGTTAAATTTCATTTAATATTTGAAACAATGTCTTTGCTGATGACCTTCAATGATCCAATTCACTCATACTAATAAGCAAAAATGACTTTTTATTTTCGTTTTTATTGCTGAAGTAAGAGTGTTGAAGTTTCTTTTCGAGAAGTGGTTTGTTTGAGCTGCGTCCACGTATTTGTGAATTATGTTTAGTAGCCTATACATTTTGACAGAATACACAGTTACTCTTGAATGGCTGTCAATGGAGAAAGATACTCTTTGCTGCTGCACTCTTACAAGAAATGGTTCTATTTAGAACCAGAAATGGTTCCATCCCCCGCTTCATATATGGAACTCCAAAATGGTTCTATATAGAACCATTTTTTTTTGGTAAAAGGTTCTATTGGCCAAGTACGGAACCCCAGGGTTCTATATAGAACCCAGAGGAACCCTTTTTTTTAAGAGTGTAAAGAACCTTTTAGGGGTTCCAAATACTGAAACGCTATACGCTGATAGAACCTTTTAATGTTCTATATAGAACCTGAGTGTAGTTAGCAGGGGAAAACGTGTCCATGCTAACCAGCTAAACCTTGACCCGCTGGTACTTACCACTAGGTCACCGTCTCACACACACGTGTTAATGTTATTTTCCCCAAAACATGGCGTTTTAGCAGTAGTCTAAAAGTCCCTGAGCATTTGAAAAAAGAAAAAGCTTAAATGCTCCAGTTAAAATGCTTGAATGCACTTCCCAGTTAAAGCGCATGTTTGCTTATCAAGAGGATTTTCTTCCTGAAGGGAGGAATCTCGGTCTAAGCTCAGAAATGCTCTTGTCGGGATCACAGGATTGTCTCCAATTTAAAGCATTACCCAGTAATTACATACTGTGTGGGCACAGCAGGCTCACTGAAGGCTAATTAAATGCAAACGCTCTATGTTCTTGAATTACGCTTTGACGCTTCTATATATGGGATGAATTTAGTCTCAAATTGATTAATAAATGCATGCAATTATCCTTGAACTTTATAAATTTTGCAGGTATGCTTTACTATCCACAACCAATTGCCTTTAAACTTGCGTGTGCAAAATTGAGAATTAAACGAATGTGCTGCTTTTTTTTTTTATACAAACAGAGACGTTTCTGTGAATTACAAATGTTTTCTGTTGTACTGAGTCGATCTCATTTGATTCATTTGGATTTTGATACTGTCTCCATGAGGTTTTCAAGCATTTCACAACCCACACACAAACAACAGGCCTGGTGTTAGTTATTAATGCCTGCACAACTACCCATCTATTTGATAAACTCACAAATGTGCATTACTGGGTTGTTTTTTAACCCAAACATGGACAAACCCAAATGTTGGGTTAAAAATCTTAGTTAAACATTTAACCCAATGGCTGAGTTTGTCCATATTTGACCCAAAGATGGGTTAAAACAACCCAGCATTTTAGTTGGGTTAAAAATAACCCAACTATGGGGTGGTATAGGACCTTCCCAACTTTTGGTTATTTTAACCCAACCGTTGGTTGCATGTTGAGTCTTTATGTTGGGATATCTTAAAATGTGTTGGGTCATTTGTTTATGTCGTTGGGTTATTTTTAGTTATAATTGGGTTAAATACGTTTGCACTTCCTTCTATGGTTCAAATATTAACGGTCCAGTCAGTGACAGATAGTGGATAACAAGGAAACACTGAACAACAATGTTATATGTTCATTTTGAAAGAAAATAATGCTAATACTTTACAACTTAAGAATAACATGAATTTGCAGCATTCTGTACTAATAAAGACGTGGTTGTAAATACAAAACCTCGATTTTGAGGGCAGCATTTGCCCATGCGCATGTGATGTGCATTTATGGATCAGATGTCACGCGTGCCTTCATTGACTCGTTTCTGAGTCGATCCTATTTGATTCATTTGTATTTTGAGACTTTCATTTAAATTTAACGTTGTTATTGTTATCAATTCTAACAAATTTGTATGTCTCAAGTTGTTCATAGTGGGTGTGTGATAGAACAACTTTACACAAATGCCATGAATGCTAATGAAATCAGTTTGTGTCCTAATCTATAAATTATAAATCTTTCATTTGTCAACTCTCTGTACCGCTTCAACTGCAGATTGCATTTATTTTCTTAGACACAGAGGAATTTTATTTGTCAGCTGAAATAATTTGGCATTATTCGTGCCTGAGTTGATCTTTAGCCTAGCAGGCCCTTGATTCGGAGAGCGATGTTTCAGACAGGTTGAGCGTAATTGAATTCATTAGGAACTTCATCAAGTGTATTCCCCTGTGATGAGCGAGCCCTTCTGCTGTATTATCTCCAAGATCCAACTTTAATTGTATTACGGTCCACAACTCTATTATTCTGCTCTTTGATGTTCTGCAGACAAAAAAAACACAATGATGAGGATTTCCTATTTACCGCTGCACCTTTCAACAGATTACAAGAGCGTCTGGAAGATCGGGAGAGATGTGAAATGCTGTTTGGGAAAGATGCATGATGTGAGTATGAATCGCAGAAGACTTCAATAGAAAACATACAACAAAAATAAGCAACCTGGGAGGAATTTTATTTCATGGCATATCACTATAGTTATGTTTGTGTGAAATTGAATGAAGACATTTTTATATTTTTAGATTATCCAGTCAATGAAATACTTAGAAGGGGTGGCATCCACTTGATTATTTTCTTCATTTAATGTGAACAAGATTGACACAAACTAAAATATTACATTATAACAAATGAAAACAATTCTGATTCCCTTTCCATCTTCTACCTCAGAAGAGTTTGTGAAAAGTAAAGTCCTCTGAGGTCTGGTGGGGTGAAGCCTGTGGCCTTGTGTGGCTAAAAACAGCTTAGAAAGACACAGAAGTGGAAGAGCTGAGAGAGCACAGACTGGGTTTGGAGTGAAGACAATAGAGGTTTAAAAAATCAATTACTGGACGTCCGAGGGGAACTAAGAGACTAAAGTGGAAATTATTTCTGATCCAGCTTTGGAATGATTTGCTCATCCCTTGTGGCTTTGTGTTTTTGTGCATATTTGAGCACACCGTGCAATTAATGCAGCCCTGAGTAATAGAGTTAGTTCACAGCGAGAGATGGAAGACATTTTAACATTTACTTTTTTATATTTCATTCATTTAATTCAATTCAATTTCATTCATTCATTCATTCATTCAATTCCTTCAATTTCATTTAATTTCATTCATTCATTCATTCATTCATTCATTCATTCAATTTCATTCCATTCCTTCAATTTAATTCCATTCCTTCCATTCCATTCATTCAATTTCATTCCATTCCATTCATTCAAATTTAATTCATTCATTCATTCATTCATTCATTTAATTTTAATTCATTCATCCATTCCTTTCCATTCATTCATCCATTCCATTCAATTCCTTCAATTTCATTTTATTCCTCTCATTCATTAATTTCATTTCATTTCATGCATTCATCCATTCAGCTTCATTCCATTCATTTCATTCATTCATTCAATTTCATTCATTCAATTTCATTCCATTCATTCATTCAATTTCATTCAAGTTGAAATCATTCATCCATTCCATTCATTCATCCAATCCATTCAATTTAATTCAATTCCTTCAATTTCATTTTATTCCTCTCATTCATTCATTTAATTTCATTCATTCATCCATTCAGTTTCATTCCATTCCTTCCATTTCATTCATTCCATTCCATTCATTCAATTTCATTTCATTCCATTCATTAAATTTCATTCCATTCAGTCCATTTCATTCAAATTTCATTCATTCATCCAATTTCATTCATTCAATTTCATTCCATTCATTCAATTTCATTCATTAATTAATTAATTCATTCTTCAATTTCATTTCATTTCATTTCATTCAATTACATTCCAAGAAGTGTCTTGTGAACGAGTCCATCAGACTCATGTTTTGTCTAGATTTGAACCCTATAGTGAATATTTGGGAATATTTTACAAACTGGGAGACATTTTTCAACTACTCATGAACTTTTTAAATCCATCAGCATTGAGTGGAACTTCCTGTGAAAAGCTGTCTGCAAGTTGAAGACAGCTCTTCTGTGCCAACTTACTTCATCTACAGTATCGTGCGATTCTTGCTAATTTCCTGACCAGCGGTTTGTGATTAAAATGGTTAAAACCTTAAAAAGACCACTGAATATCTTGGCCCATTTTATAAACTAAAAGTAAATATAAAACTATTAGAATTAGAATACTGAATATCAACTCATTATTAAAAGAAAATATGGAATTCTTTGCAGTTTGGGCAGGAGCATTGTCTATCTGATCATTCCTTGTTGCATAACTTTTCATTTGTGGCAAGCAAGCCATGGTCAAGTGTACTTCAAACATCATGGCTTCCCACACTTGACAAGAGAAGGAATCAACCAGACTCAGGATTTCACTCGTTCTTCAATTTATTTGACCACAAGGAAGGTGAAAAACCTTTAAACATACAAAAAATAACAAATTAAATAAAGTTCAATATTTCCCATCAAAATACAACAAGCAAAGGCAATATTCAAATGTGCAATATTCTCCTGTTCTCCAAAGCTTTAAAGGACTCCTCGCAGAGAAGCAGCTCAATAGTACCAGCTGCTAGAAAGGCTCCTCACACAGTGACAGACCTCACTGTGCTAGAGATGTATTTATTATTATATTTCTCAGCAGATATATTCGATATATAGTAGGGCCGTGCAAAAGTTAATTGCGATTAATCGCATCCAAAATAAAAGTCTGTTTTACATAATATATTTGAGTGTGCTGTATATAATTATTTTGTATATATAAATACCTATGCATGGATGTATATATTTAAGAATTATTTGCGCTTAAATTCTGTATATATATATATAAATACATAATCTATATTATATAAATATAAATATTTTATATAGGAATAACACATTTTCTTAAACATATACATCCATGTGTGTGTATTTTATATATACAAAATAATTATATACAGCACACACAAATATACTATGTAAACACAGACTTTTATTTTGGATGCGATTAATCGCAATTAACTTTTGCACAGCCCTAATATATAGACATACAACCTCCCATATTCTGGAAAAACCTTCATTCATGGTTTTCACAAACTTAAGAAGCAGCACATCTGTTTCAACACTGATAGAAATGCATCAAATCATCATATTAGAATGATTTCTAAAGGATCATGTGACACCGAAGATTGAAAAGGTAGCTATCTTTAAATATTATGTTAAATTTAATAATATTGTGCAATGTTCTAAGATTTATTGTTCAAATAAATGCAGCATAGGTGAGCAGAAGAGACTTCTTCAAAAACATTGAAAAATCTTCCCCAAACTTTTAAAACAGTAGTGTATCTGCAGTGTCACTCATAACAACAACCCGGGAAGTGTGTGTTTATGCGTGTGTGAGTGTTATCATCTCAAATGAGCAGCAGTAGTCACAACAGTGCAGTCATGTCAGTAAAGCTGAATTGGATGTAACATGAGTCATTAATCAACCTGAGCCAGGCAAATAGAGGAGGGATGTGAAGCTGAAATGATTAAATGGCTCTCCGTAAGGTAAGCGTCTCAGCAGAAAGGCTGCAGCGTGACGCGTGTTCTGGCACATTCCTCAGGCTGCCCGAGACCAGAGTAATCAAACCCACATGAAGTTCTTCATCAGTGTCAACTGTTTCTCATCGCGGTCTAATCCTCCCCGTGTTTCTGTCTCTTCGTATTGCGTTTTTTTTCCCTCTACGTCCTCCAAAAAGCTTGTTTTCATTCCATCTGCTGAGTAGCAAACACAGGGAAGCGTTTGTTTGGCTCATGGGTGTGTGTGGGCCCTTTTCATGTTCTTCCCATCCTGGGGTGTTTTTTTCTTTCATATTTTCTTTTTCGTACAAACGTTTACACAAACAAATCATGATTCTTTAATAACTTTCGTTCTAAAATGTTTTCCAAATTCACGGAAGAAAAAAAAACCCGAGTAAAATCACTTAGTTCAGTGAACTGTTGGATTTACTGGAGTAAAATATACTCCATATGTCATATACGACACTTTTTGCCAAAGCGTAGAGATCCAACGCTCATTTAGCGTCAAAGGCACCCTTTAGCGTCAAATGAGACGCTTCGGTTATGGTAGGTTTAGGTCTGGGGTAGTGTTAGGGTTACACCACTAGGAGGCGCCTTCTGGCCCATATATCTGTGTCTCATTTTACGCTTTGGCAAAAGCGTCGTATATGACGCCTTGGGATGAGAACGGGCTCGCTATAATTGCTGATGACTTGAAACCACACTCCTAAGCTTTAAAGAGCTGAGCAAGTTTTCCAAAGGAGACTTTTTAAATGGATAAAAATGATTCTGTGAAACTCACATCATTTTTCCTCAACTGACTAAAGTTTAAGAGTTTTTAAACTACTCTAAAGATTACATTTCCTGAAATAATGAGTTCTCTCAAGTGTAGATTCATGTGCTTTTTCAAACAGGTCGTGTAAAGCAAATCCTAACGGCATAAATGAGAAATGCTCTCCGTCCTATATCCTGACAGAGAAAAAATCTTTTTTGGCAGCACCTTAATGAAAAGTGTTAAAGGTCGATCACTTTTTTTTTGTCTGCTACAAATGTGCCCATCCAAATATGATTAATCATGGCTCTTCCATATGCAGTGGAAAGCTATTATGGTTAGCTGTTACGGGGCATTTGCCAGCAGACCCAGACTGAATTTTGAGCAGGTCTGTGTGCTGTGTTTTGAATAATGCAGTGGAGACGGGTGACAAACTCAGAGACATTAGATTACTGCTACGATGAACATAACGAATCTTCGGAAATGACAGATCTGTCAAATTACTGCTGTTGCCATCACATGATTTTTATTTATCTAATTTTTTTACCAGAAAAATGTGTGATGGGACCTCATCAGGAATTCATCATTAGTGAGTTGCTTTGGATATAATGAATAAATGTAATATAAATGAAAGCGAAAAAAACTGAAGTCAGCCTAACTCTGCTTAATATTAGCCAACAGCCTTCACAGCCTAGAATAAATGATGTCAGCGAAAAGGAAATCAATCTATCTATCTATCTATCTATCTATCTATCTATCTATCTATCTATCTATCTATCTATCTATCTATCTATCTATCTATCTATCTATCTATCTATCTATCTATCTATCTATCTATCTATCTATCTATCTATCTATCTATCTATCTATCTATCTATCTGTCTATCTATATGTCTGTCTGTCTGTCTGTCTGTCTGTCTGTCTGTCTGTCTGTCTGTCTATCTATCTATCTATCTCTTTGCCTGTCTATCTGTCTGTCTGTCTGCCTATTCTGTCTATCTATCTATCTATCTATCTATCTATCTATCTATCTATCTATCTATCTATCTATCTATCTATCTATCTATCTATCTATCTATCTATCTATCTATCTATCTATCTATCTATCTATCTATCTATCTATCTATCTATCTATCTCTTTGCCTGTCTATCTGTCTGTCTGTCTGCCTATTCTGTCTGTCTGTCTGTCTATCTATCTATCTATCTATCTATCTATCTATCTATCTATCTATCTATCTATCTATCTATCTATCTATCTATCTATCTATCTATCTGTCTGTCTGTCTGTCTGTCTGTCTGTCTGTCTGTCTGTCTGTCTGTCTGTCTGTCTGTCTGTCTGTCTGCCTGCCTATTCTGTCTATCTGTCTGTCTGTCTGTCTGTCTGTCTGTCTGCCTATTCTGTCTATCTGTCTGTCTGTCTGTCTGTCTGTCTGTCTGTCTGTCTGTCTGCCTATTCTGTCTATCTGTCTGTCTGTCTGCCTATTCTGTCTATCTATCTATCTATCTATCTATCTATCTATCTATCTATCTATCTATCTATCTATCTATCTATCTATCTATCTATCTATCTATCTATCTATCTATCTATCTATCTATCTATCTATCTATCTATCTATCTGTCTGTCTGTCTGTCTGTCTGTCTATTCTGTCTATCTGTCTGTCTGTCTGTCTGTCTCATTCTCACAAAGAGTATTGGATGAAAACTTTTTCTGGTGAGAACTGAGTCTTTTCTGTGTGCCGTGTCTCTCAAGTTCCCATAACGCATCGTTCAAAACGTCTATCTGAGGGAGCAATTAACAGAACCAGGAGCGAAGCCAAGTCGACTGCGAGGCCAAGAGCTGAAACAGCACCGAGAGGACGCCCTGCTCATCAGAGGATTCAACTGCAGACACGTGAGTTACTGTATGACCTCATACACATCTACTGAAGTCTGCGGAGAAATATCACACGGCCAAGTCCAAGCCTAGGAGGATGTGTCCACGCAATCTTCAGGCTTCAGGTCACATCTGACCTCCAGCATGTTTACAGGGCATGTTTAGCCGAGCTTATTTGACTATATTTGAGTACTGAAGTAGAAAGGAAACACTGTGTTTTAGCTAATACATGGATAACCCTGTCTGGCCAGTGGTGATTGCAGTATTGTATGCTAGCACTGTAGTTAGCCGAGAGCGTTTGAGTTTGTTGTGCTCTCACATCATCTGTCCTTTGTTTTAAAGGTCTCTGCGGTGCTGCTTGTTAACTGCTTTCCAACATTCTGCCAAATTCCCATCAACATCCCAAATATCAGGAGACGGTTTAATGCCTGGCAGCTTTTCCAGAAAAAAAGAAAGTGTGCCAGGCATTGCATACAAAGTTCTTCTATGCGCTTCTCAATTCTCATCTCCTGCAGAAAAAATTGATTACTAAAACTTAGCCTGAAAGTATTGATTTACAAGCTTTTTTTTGCAAATTAAAAATAATTAATTCTGGGTAAGCAGGCACATTCCTGCTCACTCGGACTCTAGCATCCGATAATGGATATGGTAACACCGAAAAGAAAAGGAGAAAAGCATATTATTATTTCAGTGTACGTCTATTAAATACAGAAATTAATTCAGACACATTCAACATTTCTCACATTATCACCGTTAATTCGCTATAGTTCAGAAACTTTATACAAGAACTCAAGGTTAATCAAATCAGTTGATATTTCACCATTTTTGTCCATTCTTCTCACAAGTTAATTATGTTGAATATCTGTCGGCTGTTAAATTTAACTACACGATTAGATAATACCAATTTAGGTCGACCAATTACCAAGCAATGCTTAATTTTGTTCGGTCTGCGGTGTAAAAAGGTCGCATTAGCAATTTAAGAAACAACACTTAAACAAAACATGGTCAGGTCAAAGTGTCTGAATAATTTATGGTCCTACATTTTTATAAATTGTACTGGTAGTCCACTGAGAATATTTGGGTATAAAATGTCACAGTTTACTTTATTTTGCTCTCCTCACTTACATAAATGAACTATAGTGTCCTGCAACCAGTAGTAAAAAAATATCAAAAATTATATCTGGTGTTTCAATAATTTTGCGTTTGACTGTATAATGAACTATAACATAATATTAAAGTCAATACATAAATGTTGATGAAATAAACAGCAGACATTTCTAAATATCATGTATATATGAAGAGTTCAGATGCAAAAGCCTCTAAATGCCATTTGAAATTTTCTTCTAGAATGATAATTTTTATCAAGCTTGTATATTTAAGTTCAGTGATTTCACTTAAATGTCAATGATAATTACCGATTAATTGTTATTTAAGTGAAATTACTGAACTTAAATATACAAGTTTGATAAAAATCATCATTAAAGAAGAAAATTTCAAATGGCATTTAGAGGCTTTTGCATCTGAACTCTTCATTCATATATATATATATATACATACTGTCAAATGATTAATCGCGATTAATCGATCCAAAATAAAAGTTTGTATTTACACAATATATGTGGGTGCACTGTGTATAATTATTTTTGTATATATATAAATACACACACATGCACAAAAATATTATTTATATTTAAAATATTTATATAAAATATAAATTATATATAAATCTATGTACAGTATATACATGAAAATATTTCTTAAATATATATACCAGCATGTGTGTGTATTTAAAACAATTATACACAGTGCACACACATATATTATGTAAACACAAACTTTTATTTTGGATGCGATTAATCGCGATTAATTGTTTGACAGCTCTAATATATATATATATATATATATATATATATATATATATATATATATATATGGTTATTTTTATCATGGCCAAAGAGTGTTTTTACCCATGTGGTGTGTATCAAACTAAATTCAGAGCTATAAAATGATATATATGATGCAAGAGTGAGCAGGAATGTGTCTTTTCAATGCTTTATGAGCCCAAGCTCTTATGCTGTCTTTTCCCTCCTCATTCTATCCCGTCATCTCTCTACCTGACCTGGCTTATAAAAATTCATATTTCTGCAGCTCCTGTCGGCACCCAGCCCTTCCTGATGAGGAACACACCCCACCGGGGCTCATGGGAACCGTAGGCATATGACACGTCAGTACCTGAGGCTTTTTCATGGATGGATGATGCAGTTTTTCATTTCTCCCACTGTCTGTCTGGTCTCGGCTCTGTGGTCATGCGTGGAGGTCATGAATCGCTGACAGGTGATGTTGTACTTTACATGCATGAGCAATAGAGGTTTGCCACTGAAACCCAAGGAGTTATTTTGTGGCTGAGTGAGTGTGATTTGTTCAACGTACAGATATGTAGTCGCAGTCTGTGTTGAAACATGAATTAATCAGTCGAAACGCTGTTTTGAGCGGATGAGTCTTGATTTTAATTTAAGAAATGCCAAGTACCAATTAAAAATAAAACAGTCAAACTTTTGACAAGCTAATTAGACGAGTTGAAACAGAATATTTTTAGCCAGCGTCATTTTATTTTTTTAATTTAAAACACTCAAGTGTGTGAATGTGCTTCGTTTAATTAAATCCAAATAACAATCCTACAAGTGTCGAAAAGAAAAGCAAATCTAAACAGGAGCATAAAATACCAACACACTTTCATGGCAGTTCGTGACAGTTTTATGTTCGGTGACTTTTCGGTGAGTTTCCATACGAATCACGAAGTTGTAAAAAAAAGTTGGTCCTTCATTAGATTGGGCTTTAAAATACAATGCAAAGACACTTTTTGACCAGCAATTATGATAATTAAGTTCAAATTCAAATTCACTAATGGATAAATTTGTGAACTAGTTTGATAGATTCATAAAAAAGATCTGACTCAAAAGAATAATTCACTTACAAATTCAAAACCAAAATTCCTACTCACTGTGTTTCGGACAGTCATTCATCATTTTCTAATATAAAACGCATACATTTTAACAACTATAAGTTGGTAAAGTAATCATATTAATCTTCATAACTTTGTTGTATAAGCGTCTATACACTCTTTTAATCGACAATTGCTCATTTGAGCATTATATTTCAACGCTATATTTAAGAATTTAAAATATTACATTTTTTTTAATCCCTTAAAGTACAGATATTTGCAAATTGTAACTCATAATTCATTTATAAGACCAAAAGAATGTTTTTTTTCGTAATTTTTCTGGTGGGTGATCGTGTTTTAAGAGCCGTTTTCTATCCCCTCGTCCATTTGTCCAGCTGGAAAATCTTCCCCTCGTCATTTTCTGAACAGTCAATGGTATACGTTAGAAACTCACGTTGATTTCTTTAAAACGACTGGCTTTTGTTTTTGTTGTTGCCCGAGTATCTGAAGCACAAGCTGTAAAGGCTCCGCCCTCTTCAGGAAAGAGGCATCGGTTTATTTGCATTTAAAGGGACACGCACAAAAAGTCGTGTTTCTGCTCACGCCCAAATAGGGGCAAATTTGACAAGCTATAATAAATGTTCTGTGGGATATTTTGAGCTGAAACTTCACAGACATTCTGGGGACACCAGAGACTTAAATTACAACTTGTGAAAGGGGCATCCCAGCTGGAATTTTAACGTCGAGTCACTGTTGAATCAACGCAGATGCCAGTGTTGGATAACCGTTGAATTTTGAGGTTGTAGCCTACAAATGTTGTTAATTTGACGTACTCAACTTCTATGTTGAATCCATAGTGAGTTCAACTATTTGGTGTTCAACGTTGTTTTGACGTTGAATTCATGTTGAACTGACATTATTTCAACAACATTTAAAGGTTTAATGTCAGTCGAATGCCAAAGAGTCCAGAAATGAGCATCCAAACACACAAGCCCTATGTTGGGGCCATGATATCAAAGAGTCATCAGGATCCCATTTACTTGGGATAAAATCAAACCTCCTAGCAACCACCTAGAGCACTGCATGGCAACGCCCTAGCAACCACCTTAGAAGTTTTGGATGGACAAGCAGACTCGCATTTTCTTCAATAAATGTCCAAATGCAGTTTGTTTTTTTATGTGCTCTGTCTTGGTCATAAACAGGGGTGAGCACTTGTTCTCCTCTTCATTACAATGGCACTTTGATGTCGGAGGGTTTCGCATCCAAAAGCCTGAGGACTGGTTTTATTGCTATTTTTTCAGCTCACACTTGCACCTTGAGGAACCAGAAGGGCCTTGGCGCAATTTTGCAGGATGAAATGTTTGTATTGATCTCGGCAGGAGAAACACTCCAAATGGTTTCTTCTGTTCTTTTTATTATTTGTTGCCATGACAGACACATTGAACAAAGCAAACAAACCCAGTGAGGAAATACAATTTCCCTCTCAGTACATCAAACAGCGGACGATAGGGCAAAAAGCTTGTGCGAGAGTGTGCATGTCTTTGGGTTGTTCGTAAGGCCAGAGCCATATTTTATACTGGTAAAACGTGCTATAAGTTATGTTGTTGACAGTGGTGTGCGATGGTGTTTTAAAATGAGGAGGCAAAGTTTTTTTTAAACATTTTTTATATATATATCAAATGTGTATTCATGTCCCTGTTACACTTGGAAGGAGTCATGAACTGGCTTTTTAAATTTTATTATATTGTCGTGTGAGGTCAACTTATGATGTTCGCTTGGTTTTAGCATTCAATGTAGGGTTGCACATCTGTTGATGGAAACAGTGTAATTTCGCAATAATTTTTTATCGACATTTAGGACATTTTTGCAATACGGATTATTTTCTCATCCAATTTTTTTGGAGAGGCACTGCTGGTTGCTGATATTTGCCCCTACGTTGTGTAGATACAGCCAGCAGAGGATAAACATCCCATGCTAACCAGCGAGACCAGCACAAACCATTTCTCTTCAGCAGGGTTGAGAAAGGACCATGAAAATCCCATTCACTCTTCTTGAAGCAATAATGACTCGTGCAATAAAAACATATGGAGCTCTTGATATCTGAGAGAGAAGATTTTTAATTCACTTGATATGTTTGCACTGCATGATTGGATGGTTTCCAAGAGCCGGAGAGTTTGAACAGATGTAAAAACTACTGAGACCAACTCACGCCGCCGGTCTTAAGATTGAATCCTTTTGTGGGTGCATTTCACCATGTGTTCAGATCAATTAATTGATTTTATGAGCCCATCGTTATCTGTGCTCATGCCGGAATTACCATAAAAATTAGTTTTAGGCTAAAACACGTCCTCATTGAACTCATAATTTCAAATTCTATGAACAATATGACTTTTTTTTTTCACACGAATGGCAGCGGCCTCAACAGTTTACCTGGTGTTTTCTTTGTTTTGCTGGATTAGCATTAGTAAAATAATTGTATTTTTTCCATTTAAAATCTCTAAACATCCTTAAAACAAGATGCTTTTATTGGTTAAAGCTTAACTTCATTTAACATTTTATTGTTTTAAAGGTGCCATCTGTAAAAATTGAGGTTAAAATATCCCAAAAATGAGCAACACGCATCAAAAGATTGAGAAGAAATAAGGTTGATGATGTCATTAAAAAACTGACAAGTTATAGTGCTGCCGAGATATTAACCTGAATTAGCATGCTAAATTACTAGCCCCGGCCCGGCAGGTGTCGTAATACCAGTTTCGACCATGGGAGGCGGTATGCGGGCGGGCAACGTTACCACCAGCCAAACTGCAGTACACGAGTAAGTCGCGCTCGCGCCAGCTTGTGTGTACTTGAACCTGACGTCAGTCGTGTGGAAAATACAGCCCACTACTACATTTCAGTTCAGGGAAGAGTTAAAAAAAAATGATTGGTCGATATTATGCATGAGGAATACATTTTGGTAAGTTGTAGCATACTGTATCTTTCAACAGTGTTCGTGTTCTTTTACCATTAGCTAGTAGAGATGATCGGTTCACGTGCGCTAGGGATCTGTCGTGTAAAGCGCCAATACTGTATTTATTGTTTGAATTGCGTAATACAATGAACAGAATCTGAGAGCTGACATCGGTCTCCGTGTCCTTTTCTGTGCATGACAAAATTGATGTGTGGCGTACGAGTGTGTGAAAAGTGTTGTGAGAGTTGGCAGCTCTGAAAGACGCTAGCTTGGTCCACAGCTTGGGAGAAACTTGCTTGTCCACAGCTTGCTGTCTGTCAAATTAATTCAAACTAATGATAAAAATGTAATATGAACAAATCGAATATCATAAAACTAGAAATAATAGCCTGGGCTTTAATTTTCCCATATCGTCGAAATGCACGGACTTGTCTATGAGACGGCCCTTATAATTTAGTATTGAGATGTTGTTCATTAAGTCTCTAATCTCTGAAAATCTCCAAATGCTCCACGTGAAACTGCGGTCTTCCAACCTTTTACTATCGCGTCAATTGATTTGATTAATATGCACGAGGGAGACAGAGCAACACAGCACTCGCCCATATTGTTTGAAGACATGAGAGAGCGCGTGGCCGTGGAGGTATTTCTGGAGGTATACTGCCCCCATCTGGTATGGAACATGTTGTATGATTTGATTTTAAATCCCATTTGGCACCTTTAATGCCGTCGGCATAGTTTTTTCATGTGTTAAGCAAAATCCAACAACATTTAGAGAGATCTATGCTTAAAACCTGCTCATCTTACAAAGACTTTACTGCTCGTATTTCTTTTATTTTAAGGATATTTTTTTTTACTGTACAACAACACAACAGACTGTTTTGAACAACTCTTTGCAATGTACACACTGTTTATTATTCTTATGTAACATTATAAATGTCTTTACTGTCACTTTTGATCAATTTAATGCTTCTTTGCAGAAATAAAAGTACTACTGACCCCCAACATTTGGGTAACATTTTATTTCAGCAATCCACTTTAGACATTACTTTAAGTAAGTAGGGCTGTCGAACGATTAATCACGATTAATCATATCCAAAATAAAAGTTTGCGTTTACATAATATATGTGGGTGCACTGTGTATAATTATTTTGTATATATATATAAATACACACACATGCATGTATATTTAAGAAAAAAATATTATTTATATATAAAATATTTATATTTACATATAATATAAATTATATATAAATCTATATACAGTACATACATGAAAATATTTCTTAAATATATACAAGCATGTGTGTGTATATATATATATATATATATATATAAAATAATTATAGAAAGTGCACCCACATATATTATGTAAACGCAGACTTTTATTTTGCGATTAATCGTTTGAGTAAGTGACTACCAGGGTTAGGGAGGTTACTTTTAAAAAGTAGTGTATCTCGTTACTCATTACTTTTTATAAAAAAAAGTAATCCATTACTTTACTTAGTTACCCCATATGGAAAGTTACTTATTACATTACTTGTTACTTTTACGTTACTTGGCAGATCCCAGTATCTGTTCCTAAATGTGTAGGCCTACATGAAGTTCTACTATGCATAATACAGTGAAACTTGGGAATTATTATTTAATATTTTGCTGTCACCAACAACAAAGCCTCATGATGTCATTTTGGAGTTATGAATGTTGCCAGTAATTCTGACGTGACATGAACATAGCTCTTTTTTCACATTCGTAAGATCTTTTTTTCTGTGTCTGCAGGTAAACCTGCATTCAGAGAGCTTTAAAACCGGTCATCACTGCGAGAAAAGGGTTGAGAGAAAAGGAAATACTGCTTTTCGGGGCTGGTGTCGATACAGCAGAAGTGAAAGAGAATGGCTAATACACCTTACGTGATGACGAATCGATTAGCGTCCTTCCTAGTGTTTTTGAAGAGAGCCCAGAGCCAGTAGACCATAAGGTTGGTTTTTAAAGTTCAGCTTCTGTCTATTCTCCACAGCGTCAGCAAGAGCTCCAATGCACACGTTGTCAATAAGCATTAAAATGAGTGAAGAAAATAGTATGGCATATTGAGTGTGAAGGCGGTCTGACTGAAACAGAAGGAGCTCTTAATGTCAGGCCTGTCTGGTGTAGGAAACTTTGGGTTTAAGACTAGCAGTGCTTCAAAATCTACCGAGCCGACTCGTTGCATGGGCTGCTGACAACCTAAACAGCTTTTCTAACCTCTCGAAACCTCTACTGATTTAGGCAGTTTATAAAGTGACAGGCTTTTACGACCAAAAATACATTTGCCTTCATTCTCTATGGCAGCACATGAAAACTGCACACCAAATGTGCGTCCTTTGCTTTTCATTATGCTGCATTAGTGCTAAAAGCTTGGAGTGAAATGACAAATAAAGGAATAAAAAATAAATTTTTCCCCCTGCCAAAATTCACTATAACTTCCGAACTCCCCTGGAGGACTTAAATATTGCTTTATATTAGCACAATTTGATGGTCTAATCAACATTAGAAATGCATAGGACACAAATAGTGAGTGTTTGATTCGTAAAGTTTAAGGAACAAACTTTTTTTAAGGTTCAAATCTTTGAATGAGTGATTTGTTTGGAGGCATTTAGCACTAGAAATCCACTAGTATGCCGAATTTTCTAGAACATGCTCATGCTGTGACTTTTATTCTAAAGTGATTTATATAATGCAAAAAAATCATGTACAAAGTGCAAATATTTGGATTTGTGTTAAAGTAGAGGAACAGTATGCATGAGCCTTTAAGCTTATTTAAATAGTGCATTTCCAACACTCTGCTAGTTTTCTCTTAAATAAATTTAGGCTTGGCGTTTATAGTAAATGTTGTTTGTGTTTTTTATTCCTGTTCTGAATACGATTAAATTTAAAGTATTTGTTGTGGAGTGAAGGGGAAGTAAAATACATGTTTTTAGAGTTTATAATGTTGGTGAACTTTTCCTTTTATTTACTGGTATTTATTAATTTTATTTCTGATTGTATCCTATGCAACTTTATGCAATGCTACTTATAGGCAGGTGTGACTAATTTTCTGGAAAATACAGTATTGCGCTTTGATACGATTTGTACAATGATCTTTACATAATAATTTTAGACATGCAAATGTACTGTACCAACCCAGTCTAATGAGAAAACAAGATGACAATTTCATATGAATTCACATAATGTGATTTGTATGGAAATGTAACATTTATTGAAAACGTTAAAGATCAAGGCATAAGTATGGTATGAAAATATGCGAATGAGATCATACGAAGGGTTATTATCGTTAACTAAAACTATTAAAAACATTTCTGTTAATTTAAATAAAATCAAGTAAATATTAGTTGAAAAACTTGAACTAAATGAAAATTAGAAATGTTGTCTTGTTGGTTGAAATGTTGCACGAATTATCGGCCATTATATCGGTATCGGACGATTTATGCTCATTTTTAATGCAATCATTAATCGCCCAATAAGAAATTTTGGCTTGTATATAAAAGCAGAATAAAATAAAGTACTTTTTTCGTCAGCTGAGACACTTCAGATTTGCACTGAATTGCTTGAAATATGATTGGAATCACTTCAAAAATACAGTAAAAAAATAAAATAAAATAAAAGGAAAATACAGTTTAGCGCAAGTCTATTATATAAGCTACATAAAATTCCTGATAGCATTATAATTGTGTGCTTAGGACATGGATTTTGATGGTGTGACTTTTGTTTTTGTAATCAGGATCTAAAAAGTCATATAAAAACTCTGATTTAGATTTATCGGCCGATATATATATATATATATTGGTTATCGGTTTTCAAATATAAAGAATCATCGGTCATCGAATCTGCCAAATTTTTCATATCGGTGCATCCCTAAATATGGCTAAATGACATGTACAAGTCAAATAAACTGTGCTTGGTCAGTTTTCATTTCCAAACCGATGAAATTTGGTCCGACGAAAAGAAGTAGTCTCGGTCCGGATCAAACTGAAAAAAGGTTTGGTTCGTTTCTTGTGTGAAAGCATTTCTGTATGGTTCGGACTTTCAGACCTTTTACAGGAAGTTCTGGTGGTTCCCAAAAAGCCGAAAAAAAAAAGAAGATGGGCGGAAAAATGAGCCGTGTTGAACTATGATCTGATGACATAATAAGAAGTCAACTTGCAGTCTTCTCCTCCTTTCCTGCCGGCGACGATAAAATTTTCGCACGACGAGGATGTTCATTTTAGCCTTGTTTCCTTCAAACATCCATGTAACAAATAGTTTACTTATTTATTTTATATTTTAATTATTATTTTGTATTTATTTATTTTTAAAGTTCTGTAGTGCGATCAAATAATTGCAGTGTGAAACCAAACCAAAACGTTCTGAAAGTATAAAATGTATCAAAATGTGAACTTAGGTTTGGACCCTGGTGTGGACTTTCAGGTGAGAAAACGCCCTAAGTTGTGAACTAAACCACTAAACATGGATATTTCCCATTTGAAGAACAGTTCTGAAGTACTAAAATGACACCATCTCAATATTTTCCTTGCTATTGATCCAACTCTTATTCCATGCTCACCTTATAGGCTGAGGGTAGCGTGGACGTCCATGATGGAGTGGGCCGAAATGCTCATCCCACAGCGCAACCGATCCTGACCTGCGTGGCCTTCTCTGCATTTATTCCTTTCTCCCGTAACTCCTGCCAGATTGAGGCCTACGTTGGGTCATTACCCACAAGCCTCTTTATTAAACTCATCTGTCAAACGGCACATCATAAAGCAAAAACTGAGCAGTGAAAAAGCAGACCCAGATCTCTCCGTCTGTTAGGTAAGCATCCCAAATCATTATCTCCTCGTCTCTGCTTGACTTTCTCTGTATGGGAAGTCAATGTTATTGACACACAGGCTTACAGGAGCTTTCTAAACCATCTCTTCATGGTGTATTATTCCCAGCTGAAGTCGAGAGGTGAACGTGTCTTTGCCTAATAGGCTGTTTTTTGGGAGTTTTCATTGGATTTTTTGTGTGTTTCTGAATCTGATATGTAATGCGGTAAGTGGGAGAGATTTAAGAAGGTTGGCTGCAGATGTTATTAAACTGACATTTCGTTTTCCACCATCAATTAGCTTTGATACTAGTAGCAGAAGTTATGCTGCAACCAGTCGGGCTTGAAAGATCAATAGCATAGCAAACTGAGCTGGCGTTGTGAATATCTGAGATTATTCAATTCAATTCTCATTTATTTGTATAGTACGTTCACAATACACTTCGTTTCAAAGCGGTTTTACAGAAATTGCACGAGTCCTTGTTAATCCAAAATCACAGTTAGCAAAAAATGTACTCATTTAAACAATGTAATGAAGGCAGAAACAATGAGCTCATTGAGGTAATAAAAACTTTTCTCGTTAGCAAATGATTTTGACATTTAGAAAAACGTTGCAGTGGTGCATGTTGATTCAGAGTTTGCGTCATCTGAAGTGCATGTTTGTCTGCTTGCGCTACTGTTAGGCTAAATTGCTCTACTGTTTGGAACTATTGAAAGTATTCACAATATAGTTTCTTGAACTTATTGTTTATTGAATAGTTGTATAAAATCGACATCACATGTGCAAACGTGCTGATTTGGGAACAGCACTTTTGTCCGTGTGATATAGAGCATCACAGTCCCGCCCACAGCCGGTGCCGGAAGTAAAAATTCAATACAATTTCTCCATTGACATTTGGGATATAAGCCATTAAAACGTAACCACATGGTAGACTTAAAACCAGCTACAGCTGATTTCATTATTTTCTATTGCTTTTAAATGTAAATCGTATGCTAATATGTGATACTGCTAGCAAATAGCTAGCTAAAGTCTATCAATTTAATTTAAATGTCACAGAATCAAATGAAATATAAATGGATGAATGAATATAATAAAATGCCTTTGAATCATGTCGGGAAGCCTTTAAAAATTCACGCTGAGACTACCTAAATTGGGTAATTTAAAAGTACTTAATTCCATTTTGTTGAAGTTACATGAACAAATTATGTTTGTTTAACATAATCCAATTATGTGGAACCTGTTGATGAAAAAAATTAATTAAAGCCAACATATAATTTTTTTGAGTGTAGGGCTAAGTTCGTTGGTCGCACCTCAGAGACGCCCCCGCACCATTGGATGTGCAGTTGCCGCAGCTTAGCCTATGAGCGAGCCAGATGCAAATACATACATAAGCTTCAGTAAATCGAGGAAAAGGAGTTACCCTACCCATTCACTATATAAAATTCACTGGAGGAAGAAGTTCACGTGGCCGTCGTCAGATTCGGAAGTCGCTCAAAAGGCTCTTTCACGGTGGCTTCAGTCGAATTTAGTGAGGCGCGGTGGTTTATGGGAGGCATAGACGTTGGAACAGGGGGGGCGGGAGGGGCGGCCGCCCCCCCTCCTTCGGCCGCCCCCTAAATTCACCTACGGGCGTCAGTTTGAAATTTGCTGGGCACAGAGACACATTCGGAAGTGCTGGGTACAAACTTGTCAAACTGTGCAGCCTTTCTATTCAACCCATAAATAAATACGTCGATCCGCCAGATTTCATTTGACCGTTTTAATGGTCTAGTGGTAGCTCTTTTGCCCAGAGTGCCAGAGGTTACGGGTTCTAATCCGCCCTAGGTACAGTTTTTTTTCTCTCTCGTCAAAACAGAATATGTCCATCTGTGGTTACAGTCAATATCAAGCATAGGACACATTTATTTTGTGATTTTTACCGGAATGAATAGAGTCTCCGACGTAAAGGCGATTAAAGTGCGCGTCCGAGTGAAGACTGCGCGCCACAGAGAACATAGCCTACAACTGACAGCAGCGGCAACAAGCGTTCCTCTTGATTTCAAAAACAAAACATTTTAGCGCTAGATCTCTTATTTAAACGAACTAAATTAATGCTCTGCTTAACAGGATATGTTTAATTCATGTTTAAAACGTTTTATTTTCCCATATATGGTGACTCAAGCACTGATAGATCAAGGAGCGGTCCATCAGTAGAGTCACCATATCGGAAAACATTTGGAATGGGTCAGACATAGCCCACAGTAATTCTGACTTATTATGTTTTTTAAAAGAATTTCGTTTTTATAAATTGTATTTCATTTTAATCAATCGTTTTAATCAACAAGTTGACTGATAAATTCTCAGAAAATGGATTTAATACCAATATTTTGTATTAACCCCCCCCCCCCCCCCCTTACCCGGAATCCCGCCCCCCCTCTCACAAAATAGTTCCAACGTCCCTGATGGGAGGAGTAGTTCCTTTGCTCGGAAATGAAAATATGTACACAGGCTTGTACCCTTGACTTTTTTTTGGATTTTCTCTTCGTTTTTTCACTCGAAATGATATTTAGCTTTATATACTTGACATGCTGATATACATTCTCTAATTACTCTTTAGATATGGATTTTACAAAATGGAGAAATGAATGGGAGATTTACTTCCGCCACCAACGCTCTCTCAGGGTGTGGGCGGGACTGTGATGCTCTATTGCTTGTAAATATTAAAAAACAAGAACTTATACAGAGTTTTTGGAAGCATTTTTATTCATTTTGGCGGAATTTTTGCCCCAAGTCCGTTAATTTCCGACCTTCGCTGCGTGATGCGGGGGACGAGGCTCTTTTTCGAGTGCAAGCGGAAAAGCAAACGTACTGTAGTAAAGGCTGCTAATACACCTAAAAATGCTGGGTTGTTTTAACCCAACTTTGGGTCAAATATGGACAAACCCAAACTTTTGGGTTGGGTTAAATCGTTTGGGTTGGGTTAAAAGTTGGGTTAAAACAACCCAGCAATTTTTAGAGTGTAGCTAGTTTATTTCTCTATATGTTACGTTTTTAAAAAAAGAAAAAAATCATCATGCAGTGTGTAATTTTTGTGTAACCAAATGTGTTTGTTTGAGATCAACCCAACTTTGGGCTCAACTATTGATGATGAAATCATACACTACTGTTCAAAAGTTTCAAGACGGTCTTGATTCACAGCGTACATGATTCAATATGGGAAGGAAAACTGTAAATAAAAGCGGCAACGGTAATTTGTTTCCACCATGACTCTTTAATTATGAAAATCCCAAGTTTCCCGCTGGGTATTACAACGTTGCGGTGACACTCATCTCGTAAAGACGATCATGCTGACATGACTTAAAGGCTGCGTCTCTCTCTCTCTCTCTCCAGACATATTCCCGTTTTCTTCCTCTGCTTGTGTGTGCCGCTCACCTGCTGAGCGTGAGATTGCTCTCAGGCTTTGACTAATTGCTTTTCTTCCGCGAGAGCGTGAGAGGAAACCATTCGCCTTTGTGAATTTGCCGATGCTCTGAACGTGTTGGATCTGGTGGTGTTTTTGGCACCTCTGTCCCAGACTTGATGTTTGGAGTCGTGCAGTGTACATGCGCTCAATTCTCTTCTTCTGTCCTCCTCCTCACTCAGTCCAGGACAACAATTAAGTGCCCCGTCTTTGGACCCTAAATCTGGATCTGAGGAATCTCCTGATAATGAGTTGACACACAGCCCACCGTAAGCAGGTGATCCTCACATTTCTCACGCTGTTGAGTTTGCTCTCAGTTGTGTGCTTTTTGTCTTTGTTTTGTTTTCTTCCTCCGTCTGCCACACAGGCATTGGCTCTGCAAGGTGAATCTCCCAGAGTCCCTCACACGGGCTGAATGCCAATTAGATGTGCCGAGTCATTGGCAGACCCAGGAGGAATCTGCGCCCGCAGAAAGAGACCCATAAATGATTAGGTTCTGCACATCCCTTACATGTTATCTTGGCTAATGCAGTGATGCTCTAAGCTACTAATAAGAGTGTTGCACTCACATCTTCATTTAATGACGTGTTGGGGAAACCACATTACAACTGGCACCAAGCACTTTTAATATAAGCAATATACATTTACACATATATAAGCATATGATAAATATATTATGAAATATTCAATAAAATTTCCAGTACGGGCATGTAATATGACATCTTAAATATAATATCTAATTTAATATTGTATATATTGCAAAAAATATATTTAATATTGATATGTTCAACATTAAATCATATAAAAAAATATTTTATATAAAATAAAAAACTAATTATATATTGAAATATTTAATATATACAATATATAATTGATAGTATAATATATAATTGATATATATATATAATTGATTATATATCTATAATTGATTTTATATATATATATATATATATTATATATTTATATTTCTAATATAATACATGCAAATATATACATGCATATGTTGTGTGTGTGTGTGTGTGTATATATATATATATATATATGCAAATAAGTCAGAGCAGCATTCACCTAGCATATATTATTGTTTTTGATGAATGAATTTTGATTAGGGTGGCAGTATTTTATTGAACAAATTTGTTCTAAATATGACATTAATTAAAAAAACATTAATATATGACTAAGTATGACTAAGGATATTATTAAACAGCAGCATCCAACTGAATATATCACCATGAAAGTGAGGTAAAATAACACAGAGACACGCATCAGTGATTTTTTTCATTAATATAAACCATCTTAACAAACCAATACACTTCTAAATGAATCAAACGCTCCAGTGCTAAATATGACGTTTTAGAAGAATTGCCAGCTGTGAACCTAATCAGTGTCTTATTTATGGTTTATGGTAAAATAACACCAAATTTAGCTAGCTTCTCTCTAACAATAACACTGCTCAAATCAAATTATTTAAAAATCTGCATATTTCCCCCCAAAAACAAGCAAAGAAATGATGAAAAAGGTGCTGTTTTGGCAGAGTTCTGTGACTAATCGTTGTTTCTTTACAGGAAACACATGCTGCGTTTTCATCTGATTAAGATCTAGACATTACTGGATCCTGAGCGAGTCCTTTAAAAATACCTGGATCTCCATGAGGAAAGCAGAACCTCCATAATTTCTACTTAAGGCAAGCTCTTAAGGTATGTATTCTTCAAGGAGAAGGCAAAAAACCAACCAAGCAGGAAAAATGTCTATTAAACAAAAGTCAGAATATGAATAATGATCCCCTCACAGTCCAGGGAAGAGCTTTGGAGGAAAGACGCCCTTGGACAGGTAACAATAATCGCATTCATGCAGCTTGCATTGGTTTGTGCGTGTTTTTTTGCAAATGCAGCACTTTGAGCAGGTAATTACAGAGCAAACGGAGGAGATGAGTTGACATCTGTGCGTTTCCACACATGAGGTGGATTTGTTTATGTTTGCAAGGAGAGGGATTTGAGGTGCAGACATAAGCACATTCACACGCTGACCTAGAAAACACTCTCTAATGATGCCAAAGGCAATATGACTTAAACAAACAGTTCAAACTGCAGAACACATTCACTCTCAGCCTGACACCTGCAGGAATTTCCATACTGCATTTACTGTATTTGATCAAAAATAAAAACGGCAACAGCATTATTGTGAAATCTTAAATAACTGTTTTTTATTTTAATATATTTAAAAATGAAATTATTCTAATATGCTTTTATCATTTGCTGCTCAGTGAACAATTGTTGATTAATATCAATGTTAAAAATAGCTGCGCTGCGTCATATATTTGTGGAAACCGTGATATGCTTCCTCACAATTCAAAAGAACAGCATTTATTTAAAGTAGAAATATTTAATAACATCACTTTTGTTTTTACTGTCACTTTTTGCTCAATTTAATGCATTCAATTTATTCACTGACCCAAAACTTTTGAGCGCCGATGTATATCTTTATATTGAATTAATGTAATGCAAGCTATATATCCCAGGTAATGCAAGAACTATTGCTGTGGATTATTGCTTTATTGTCACGGCCTTCTTTGAAACGAAAACTATTTCCATATGTTACCACTTAAAACTACTGCTACTACTTATAATAATATTCATAGCATTTATGTGTTTAATCAGCTGATGCTTTTGCTACAGTGACTTCAGTGAAAATGGACTAGTGAAATTGTTTAAAAAGTGATGTGAACTTCTGTGAAAAACAATGTTTTTTTTTTTTTGGTAAAAATAATTTATAGAAAAAAGAATTGATAGTTTTCACTGTTTTGTTGAATAATGAAAAGTTACCCTCTTCAATGTAAAAAAACCTGAATGATTTTCATTGTTCTTAAAAGATTAAAATTGACTTTTTTATATAGACTCTAAAAAATGCTGGGTTGTTTCAACCCAAATTTGGGTAAAATATGAACAAACCCAAATGTTGAGTTAAAAAATGTAATTTAAAATTTTAACCCAACTTCAATTTACACTTTCAACTGTAATTTTTTATTACATTTTTAACGTAATATTTGGGTTTGTCCATATTTGAAACAACCCAGCATTTTTTTTAAGAGTGTGTATATATATATATATATATATATATATATATATATATATATACCCTGTCTATATATATATATATATATCCCTGTCTACTCTCTTTGATGTCTCAGTTCAGGATAGTAATTAGTGAAAGGTTTTGGGGTGGTGCGTTCTTGCAAAAACGCAAAATGGAGAGAAAAATAGGCGTTTTCAATGTGTTATACAAACATAGTTTACTTTGAAATTAATTTTTGGTATGTTTTAGCTTACCTCAAGGGCATCCAAGATGTAGGTGTCTTTGTTTCCGCAGTAGATTCAATTTTGATATTTTTAGGTCAAACCGTTCTTGTCTGTCAGTCATATAATGGAGGTCTATGGTCACCACCTCAAAGAGCATGCACAGAGAAGTCCAGATTAAACATGATTTAATGACTCGTAAATGTAAGTACACATTGATGGGCTAAGACACGAAACGAGCGGTTTGTGTGAGCGTTTTTACCCCTTGTAACCAAAAATTAATTTCAAAATGAACTATCCCTTTAAGGCCATAGTATAACATTCATTGCTCAGGTGATTGGCTCAAAAAAAAAAAAAAAACTCTTTCCGAATACAAATGCATAGATATCATCGAAGGATCACAAATAGAGGGTGGATAGTACTGTATGCACCACTGAGTTTATGGAGACAGACAAACGGGGTTGTTGTGCTTCCCCCGAGTTTCCCAGTCGCATCTCCGACTTGAGGGGGGCGTTCCAGTTAAAAGTTCCTCCTGGGAACTAGGACTTTCCTATTACCATGAGCACAGATGGCGTCATGCGGGTCACGTTCTTCCGACGCCTCGTGCACCGGATAAACAGCTGCCATTGAGTTGAACGGTAATACAAACGTATGGCTTTTTCCAGTCATACCTCATTGCTAGTGAATCTGGATGATTGAAAGCAGCGGCACAGAGACTTCGCCCTCGTTAACAGCCCGTTGAGGCAATAGGCCACCGGCCTCACCGTGAAGTGTTTTGATAGAGTCACGTCATGCAGAAGTAGCGTTTCCATGGCGGAATACAAATGCGCCGAGAGCTCCCTTGATCCCCTTTTCACAGTCATTTATAAGTAAATGGGCCTTGTAGAAGAAAGTGAATATGAAAAGGAATTGCAAAAGATCCCCTCTGGGTCTCGCCCAAGTAATGTAATATCTATTCATGAAAGAGGATAAGCATCTGATAGGGGCAATCAAGACGAGTCAGATTGGAGCCATGACTTTTCAGCAAGAATACGCCATTCGATGCAATCTTCGGCTTCCCGTTCTGGTCAACGGCTTTCGGAATAGAAATGAGTCATGCGTGTGTTGCTGTGCGTCTTTATCCAGAAGCTTTATGAGAAAGTCCAGCTACAGAATGAGGTCGTGCCGGTGCGTTCATCACTAATGCATTGCCCATGAGGGCTGAGCGGCAAACCCTGCACATCTGCATATATTAACGTGTGCTTTCCCTGATAAATATAGTGTTGGCGTATCCAGCCGTCTGGCCAGATTAGCTCAGTGCGCGTAACAATCTGTACGAGTTTATATCATGTGTGTTTTGCACACTATAAATACCTCTGTGTTGCTCTCCAGCCTCTTATCTGTACTTGTTAATCAGCCAGGACCTACTGAGGTCATTCAATTGAGTTGCGAACATAATGAGAACTTCATCATCGGCGGCCGAGTGCAGTTGGCTCGAGCTTGTCCTCGGGGAGGTGTGATATTTGTAATAATTATTTGTGTGTGTGTCAGTGTGCGAATGCTGTTGTGAGTTCTCGCTAATGCGGTGAATCCTTGGAAATCCACCAGAGAATCATTATTTGTTGCCACAGAGTGATACCGGTGCGGTTGGCTTTTCAAAAACAAAGGCTCTTTATTGGCACTGATGGTTCAATGAAGAACCTTTAAAGGGATAGTTCACTTTGCAATACATTTTTCGTATGTTTTAAAGGGCATCCAAGATGTAGGTGTCTTTGTTTCCGCAGTAGTTTCAATTTTGATATTTTTAGGTCAAACCGTTATTGTTTTTCAGTCATATAATGGAGGTCTATGGTCACCACCTCAAAGAGCATGCACAGAGAAGTCCAGATTAAACATGATTTAATGACTCGTAAATGTAAGTACATACTGATGGCCTAAGACACAAAACGAGCGGTTTGTGTGAGAGAACGAATAGTATTTATATCGTTTTTACCTCTTGTAACCACAGCCACAAAGCGCCCGAGCCCTCAAATCACTTGGACGTGGCTGTGGTTACAAGAGGTAAAAACGATATAAATACTGTTCGTTTTCTCACACAAACCGCTCGTTTCGTGTCTTAGGCCATCAGTGTGTACTTACATTTACGAGTCATTAAATCATGTTTAATTTGGACTTCTCTGTGCATGCTCTTTGAGGTGGTGACCATAGACCTCCATTATATGACTGACAGACAAGAACGGTTTGACCTAAAAATATCAAAATTGAAACTACTGTGGAACAAAGACACCTACATCTTGGATGCCCTTGAGGTAAGATAAAACATACCAAAAATTATTTGAAATTTTTGTCATTTATAATTATAAAAATTATCGCGGGAACATTTTTTCTTTAGATTTAAAAAAAGAATAATTTTTAAAAATGGTTCTTTTTAGAACTGGTGGCTGAAAGGTTCTTTTGGGAACAAACTTTTGAAAACATTGTTTTTAATAGTGTAAGTTTTTGAACTAGATGACTTTAACTAAATATGTAAACCAAAAATAGTAAATTTCCACAAAATAAAATCCTTAAACCAAGGATCTTTTTAACTAACTTTTAAACTAAATATCTGAAGAAGGAAAAATGCATACGATTTTGAGACTTGTTTTCACATATTGCGTTCAACATAAGTGCTTTGTTCGATTTTTCTACTTGTTTGTACGAAATACGCTTGTATTCTTAGAAGTAAATCTGAACTGTGAGGTTTTTCATATATTTTGTTGAAGGTTATTCAGGTTTATAGACTTCTGCCATAGATTTTTGAGGATTAGGGTCTCTTGTAGTAATCTTCTTGGAGATGAAAATACAACGTCAGTGTATTTCAATTGATTTTCACAATCTTCTAAGCGTCGCTGTATGTGCACGATCAGCTGACTTTTTATACATTTTCTGTGATAATTTAAGGGGGAAACGTTTGTGTGATGAGACTTGTTTTGGATGTATTCTGAAAGCACTGCCTTGTCCTGTCCATATAAGATATCTATCTTAACCAGCTCATTAGGTTTTGAAACCGATCCACTGTCAGCTGTTAAGCATTATGGGTAAATGGAAGAGCGATGATTTGTGAGGTTGTGAGTCACGCACCTGTAAGTCAGGCCTCCAGGTATGGGCATATTTCTTGTAGATGTTCAATTGAGCAGCATTAAGGAGAATAGTTTGTCTTGCTTTCTCCTTTTCCTCTCCTTCCAGCCGCGCTCTCGCACACAAAAGTCATCCATACTGGAAAACTCCACACCAAGAGTCTCGCTTGGACACGCCTCGGTCCTTATTCTGTTTTCCTGACGTCTGTAAGAAGGATTACGGTTATTCTTCAGCCTCAGTTAGTTGATGATGCCATAGCTGGAAATTCATGGCCTGCACAGACGTCTCTGACTTCACATTCAAAACGGCTTGTTATTTCACAGCCCGATAGATCCGAGCTCTCATATTTCCGTCAGTCCCTCTTCAGAGGATTCAGCGTTTTCATATTTATTTGAATGCATTTCCCTGTCAGTGTTTCCTCAGTTTCTGAGGTCTTTTAGACGTGACTTCTTCTGTCAGTGATTGGTGGGAAACGCTCTCGGTCCCATTAAAAATATCTTTCCATAGAGTAATGCTCCTTCTTTAACCATCGGACAAGTCGGACAGTTGTTCACGGTTGCCTTGGTGATTCATCACGTACTTAACTTCATTGTTGAAAGCAAAAACCACAATTAAAGTGCTCCTTTAATGCTTATATTTCCTTTCATGCTGTTTGTGAACGTAAAAGGCTTCAAAGTTTCAGAGAGCAAAGTGTAGTTAAATGTAGATATTGTCTCCTAAAAGAAAGAACCGATTCTAAACTGCCTGAAACGAGTTTCTGTACGAACCTACGTAGGTTTGTAACAAATTTGCATAGTGTCGCATATGGTATTCATTGGCTGCCCGCAAACATAATACACTTTAAAAAGAATCGTTCACTCACAGAAACGTCTATATTTTATAATTTATTCTCACCCATGTCATTCCAAACCTGCAATCTTTTGTTCTTCTGTGAACTGAGGTCATTTATTTATTTATTTTTTTCTACCTAGTGATCTAGTGAGTTGTCCTCGCAGGTTGCATGATCAATCACAAGCAAACGACTTATGAACAAATTCTATGTAGCGAATCAAATATACAGTGCACATGAACAAATCATTATTTTAATGAATCATTTAAAAAGACTCAATCACGTCAAATGTTACTGTCTGAATCAGTTTGATGAATCCTTCAATTGACCCTTCGCTAAGCCACGCCCCAAAACCGCCACTGGCCAATCATGTCTTAGCAATCGTAACTAGCAATCTGGCAAGCTTTCGAGCGAGGGAAACATGCCAAAGCGCTGTGTGTATGGATTCAGCAAATCTGATAGCCCGTTCTCATCCCAAAGCGTCATATACTGACGTTTTTGACAATGCGTATACATCCAACTCCAACCCGATCTCACAGGAATTCGTACGAATTTTACGAGGTGGCTAATTCGTAACAATTTGTACGACCTCACTCGTACGAATTAGTACGATTTAGCTAATTCGTACATATTTTACGAATTAGCCAATTCGTATGAATTCGTACGAATGACCTACCCCTGACCCCGCCCCTAAACATAACCGTCACGTGGGTTTAGACAAATCGTACAAATTTGTACGAGTGAGGTCGTATGAATTAGTACGAATTAGCCACTTTTGAATCATTCGTACGAATTCGTACGAATTGGTCGTGAGATAGGGTAGCCAACGCACATGGCACCCTTTAGTGTCAATATGAGGCGCAGATATATATGGGGCAGAAGGCGCCTCCTAGTGGTCTAACCCTAATACTAACCCAGACCTAATCATACCCATAATCGAAGCGTGTTATATTGATGCTAAAGGGTGCCATGTCCATTGGATGTATACGCATTGGCAAAAGTGTCAGTATATGATGCCTTGGGATGAGAATGCGTTGGGTATCCTCAAAGTTTGGATGGGGGAGTGAATTTTGTTTCCTTCCCGAAAATCTAAAAGGCAAGGGGAGAAATGATGGTGATCAAGCAGTGGGAGACCCATTCACAACTAAATGAAGACAGGATTAACAAAAACACCTAGCTTGGAAATAATGACGGTTCATAATGCGTTTTAACGTAAAATAAAACGATTAAAGACAAGACGGAGGCTCACTGACATATTTTAAAATATATTTCAGCATTTGTTAATCGACGGCCTACGCCTGACTGAGTAACTTTAACCCAATCTGATCGCGGCTCTCCCGGTGTTAGTGTTATTCCACAAGATTTATGGATAAACTGTTTGATTTATAAATATTAGATTATTTTCACATTCACGTACCCTGCTGTGCACGAACACAGCTGTTCCTCAATTTGTGTTTCCCAGTTGAACGGTCATTGTATGAGGCGGAGGCGGCAGCTGCTACAATTTTTATGAAATTATTCTCTACTCGATTGCATATTCGTGGATCCATCCCTCGAATCAGTCCCTTTAGTCTGGCTCTCTCAGATATTTCATATGTTCGCCAAAAATGACTAATTATCTCCTTGGGAAATGTCTGACACCGGTGCATACACACTGTAATAGACGTGCCAGCCGTGAAAGCTTGACAGGCGTAGCAACAGTAACTAGGGAGGGCGGGGCTTAGCGAAGGGTCTGTCGGTGTTGGAATATTTTAATGTTAAATGACAGATGTGATATATCGATTGTATGAAGAAGAAAAAAAAATTCAGACATTCCACAATAGTTTTTATGTTTTTGATTGAAGTCTCATCCTATCAAAAATACAAAAAAAATTGTGAAATATTATTACAATTTAAAATCACTGTTTTCTATTTGAATATATATAGTAAAATGTAATTTATTCCTGTGTTTGAGGCTGTATTACTCCAGTCTTCAGTGTCACATGATCCTTCAGCCAGATGATTTTGCTGTGGTCTGCTCAAGAACCATTGCTTATTATTATTAATGTTAAGACAGTGAGTTAAGACAGTTAAACTGCTTGAAGCTACATAAATAATGACAAAATGACAATGTTTAGATGATGAACTATTCCTTGAATCAGAACAGGAGGGAAAAAAACTCTTTTAAGCCACGTTTATGTCCTTGACCGTCCATTATGGGCCGGCCACACACACACACACACCTCACAGAATTGTAATTTGCTGCAAATGTGTGTGATTATGAGCTAAGCAAAGAAGAGATTGTTTTTGTGTGTGTGTGCACTAGGAATTCATCAAGATATTTGATTAGTGTCTCTACTGGAATCACCTCTCGTGCACCTTTGGCTCCTTTAAATGAGCTCGCACGCAATCAAACGATGGGTCAGTGTTATGGTCATCGCCACGCGCCATTTGCAAGCATCATCCAATTACATGCGCGGTGTTTCACATGAGCGTTTACAAGTGAAGGCGAACTCTCCTTCTCCTCTGATCGCTGCCTGTGAAAGTCGGAATGGCATCTCAGTGATTGAATAAAAGCAGCAGGGGCACTTTAATTACCCGCATTCATAGAAGCCTTCGGCGAGATGGAGCTGTGTTTATACACCTCCAGCTGCAGTAATTACATCGGCTGCTGAGGTGTTTGCTGCCTCTCAGCCTCTCGCTGGAAGTACAGAGATTGACAGAGTGAGGTGACATACTGGTAATAAAGGCTCTGTGAGTTACCAGTGATTCAGATGCTGGTGAGGTCATCAGTTAACTGTGACAAATAACACTGTGTGCTTTTAGATTTAGTTCACATGGTTTAGGAGTGGGTGGTACAACCAAAATGATATATCTTGATACGAGTAAATGTATAGCACCTTTATATATATATATATATATATATATATATATGAAGAGTTCAGATGCAAAAGCCTCTAAGTGCCATTTGAAATTTTTTATTCTAAAATTATCATTTTTATCAAGCTTGTATATTTAAGTTCAGTAATTTCACTTAAATGCCAATGAAGATTACCTATTAATTGTCATTTAAGTGAAATTACTGAACTTAAATACACGAGCTTGATAAAAATGGTCATTTTAGAAGAAAATTTCAAATGGCATTTATAGGCTTTTGCATCTGAACTCTTCATATATATATATATATATATATATATATTATACTGTACATTTAAAGTGGCCAAGTAAAAACTGGTTTCGTAGCATTGTGTAATATTTTTTTTTTATATTTTTAAATAACTTTTCTGAATATAAAGCTGAATTTTTAGACTTAAAGGGTTAGTTCACCCAAAAATGAAAATTAAGTCATTAATTACTCACCCCCATGCTGTACCAACCCCGTAAGACCTTCGTTCGTCTTCGGAACACAAATGAAGATATTTTTGATTAAATTTGAGAGCTGTATAACTACCACATTGGCTCCTAAGGGACTGCCTCTTGACGGCCCAGAAAGTCAATGAAGAAAATGTTTAAATATCCCAAGTGACTACCGTGGCTCAACTATATGTTTATCAAGCGACGAGAATACTTTTTGTGCGAAAAAACAAACAAAAATAACGAGTTTATTCGACTATTTCTTTTCTTCCTTGTAGGCCAGAACGAGACTTCCTTAGATTTCCACGACGCATGCGCGAGAATTGCGATCTGCTTACACCAGCTTACACTACTTCAGATCGCAATTCTCGCGCATGCGTCGTGGAAATCTAAGGAAGTCTCGTTCTGGCCTACAAGGAAGAAAAGAAATAGTCGAATAAACTCGTTATTTTTGTTTGTTTTTTCGCACAAAAAGTATTCGCGTCGCTTGATAAACATAAAGTTGAGCCACGGTAGTCACTTGGGATATTTAAACATTTTCTTCATTGACTTTCTGGGCCGTCAAGAGGCAGTCCCTTAGGAGCCAATGTGGTAGTTATACAGCTCTCAAATTTAACCAAAAATATCTTCATTTGTGTTCCGAAGACGAACGAAGGTCTTACGGGGTTGGTAGAGCATGGGGGTGAGTAATTAATGACTTAATTTTCATTTTTGGGTGAACTAACCCTTTAAGTGTCACATGATCCTTCAGAAATCACTCTAATATGATGATTTGATGCTCAAGAAACATTTTGGATTATAATCAATGTTGAAAACAGTTGTGCTGCTTCTACTATCAGGATTTTTTGATGGGTAGAAAGGTCAACAGCTTTAAAATGAAATAATAAAATAGAAATATCTTTAACATTAAATGTCTTTGGTGTCACTTTTGAACAGTTTAATGCATCCTTGCGGGATAATAGTATTTTCTCATAATACTGTCGAAATAGATTAATTTATTTAATAACTTTATATATTATTAGACAATCTGTTAATGCCTATATTTTGGAATAATCCTGTGAATGCAATACTTTAACAAAATAAAAATAAAATAAAGATACTTATTTATAAAAATAGATACTTCATCTTTTTTGATTTCCTCTTTGTATTTAGAATTTGGACACAAACCAAGATTATTATTTATAATAAACGTGTCTAATATTTATTCAAATATTTCTCTAATATTCTAATATTTATTGAAGCCTGTTTCTGCTATAGAGTGAACCAAGTGATTTGTCTATATTTCTCAAAATAAAGATTTTTTTTTTAAATTTAATTATGACTTTATACTCTCACCTAAAGGACTATTAGGAACACCTGTTCAATTTCTCATTAATGCAATTATCTAACCAACCAATCACATGGCAGTTGCTTCAATGCATTTAAGGGTGTGGTCCTGGTCAAGATAATCTCCTGATCTCCTGAAACAATGCTTTCATCACCTTGTTGAATCAACGCCACGTAGAATTAAGGCAGTTCTGAAGGCGAAAGGGGGTCAAACACACTAATATGGTGTTCCTTATAATCCTTTAGGTGAGTGTATCTCGCAATATGAATTTATCCCACACATTTGAATTTAATTTATAGCCACTTTAATATTTTCTTTTCTTGTATTTATTAATATTATATTTCAAGTGTACAGTGCAATTGTAATAATAACCAGTCGAAGGTTGAAATTCAACTCAGGTTGTCTTGTCTAACTTATTTTAAATGTAATTTGACGATTTAAAGCGATGTAAAAACACATGGTGTCATAACTTATTGATCATATCATTTTTAAACAGTGTGGTTTGTTTGTGTATTTTTGTATTTCAGTATGAATTCACTCATACGCTGTCTTGACGTCATGTCTCTTCCTCTTTAAAATGCCTGTTCTTGACCAGTAAAAGCTGCAAACTGGACTAGATTTGACGCTATCAATCAAAAGTTTTTCTGGGTGAGACTGCCGACCCCCTGATCGTGGCTTTATGGTCTCAAACGTCCCGTTTCTACAGCTCCCATTGCAGATATTTCATGATAGAGGGAGATCTTCATCTGACACCCAGAGCATGTGATCCCAACCTGAAATTATTGCTGGGGCTTTCTGACTCATTTTTCTCATTTTCTAGACAGCCAGAGATTGAACTCAAACTCGAGCCTTCTCAGAAATCAACCTTCAATCAAGAGTGTTCAACCAGCCATCAGATAAGAGGCATTTTCAGCAGTTACAGACCAGATCGTGAAGACTCCTCTCTGCTACAAATGGAGGAAATTTAGCAGCCACCATCACTTCATGTAAGTGAAATCAACTAGAGTTGTATTTACAATCACACACTTCAGTTCTGTGGTAAAAAATTGATTCCCTTGTTTTAGTCAACTCTGATCTGATTTTCCCTGCGTCACGGCACTATTCTCGATTATGGGATAGATCCCACTATTGAAATATATTTTATAGTGTCAAAAATATATGTGGAATATATTCCAAATACATTGAAATATATTTGCATTGTTGTTCACTTATATTTATCATTTTGAAATATATTCTCAAATATAGCAAAAAAAATATGATGTTAAGTGTGCAATATATTTACATTTATAATGTAATGAAAAATATATGACAGAATATATGGTCATAAAATGTTTACCTTGCTAAAGAAGTGTCAAATGTATTTTGATGTGTATTTTTCCTGATACACAACAGTACGCACCATATTTCACTACTGTATTATTATGACACACAGCTATAATAAATACTGTACTTACTTTTAAATGACTGCAATGTAAAATGACAGATAGTTGCTTTCCTAGGACTATTAGGCCATATTAAGTGGCACGTACCATACACTACATGCAATTATTAGATTTATTGTTGTTTTATTGACATCTTTCGTAAGTCATAAGTCATTTAAATATTGAAGATATGCACAATATTTATGATGCAAGTATAACAGTGACACTGTAGATTTCGAACACTGCACACACACTATTCAATTCTGAAAATATATTTCAAATGAAACCATTTGCAAAAAGTTAAAACATATGAACATATATGTTGTTGGTAACCAGATATTGACATACAAATATATTCACATTTCATTTTACTAAAATATATTAAAAATATATTTAACTAAAATATATTTATTGGGCCAATTTCAAATATTTGCATACATACCCAAAATATATTCTGAAAATATATTTCTTTGGTGTATGGGTGTGGATGCAGATTGAAAGCAGTAAATCAGATATGACGTAGAAAATACAAGTTACTTTCCTCACAAGAGAAATCTCTCTCACTGCGAATTATGACCCTTTAAATAGATTACAATTATTATTGTGATCATTAATACATTCATTTTATGTGTGATTCGAGCAGGCAGTCGAATAAAAAATGGCAAAAACTGAATATTTAATCTTTTAACACATTTCTATTGTGGCGAAGGGCTGCCTCGGGGGGTCACCGGCACACAATGAGCTTGTCAGATCGCCTTCCTCATCCCCAAACACTCATTTACACGGTCAATATTCAGCAGGTGGGGGATATTAGCATGGCACCTGTTGCTAAGTAACAGGCAGAAAGGATTTCTTGTTTGCCACAGTTGCTCTCTCATGTAATACACTGTTCATTACGTCACAATTCAGAGCAGGGTTCGGTCTCAAAAGTCGGAGAGCACGTTGCAAATCTGGGATTGATTGATTGATCCGCTTTTATCTTTGTACCTTAGAAAAAATAATGTGACAAGCAGTTCAAAGTCTTTTTTTGCTATGTGTGTGACGTGCTAGTCCAACATCTGATTAGTTGCAAAAAACTTCACCCAAATCTGACATCGAGTCTGATGTAAAAGACTGTTTAGCCTCGACTTTTACCACAGATCTCACTGGGATCAGAACATCGTACCAAGCATTGAAGACGTAACATCCCGATCCCGCTGAGCTTTGTGAAGGGGGGGGGACTAGACGGCTAACAAGCAATTAAGGTAAACATATAATTTTACACATATTTGCAATCAAAAGCTGTGCAATTACGAGACAGTTAAAGCCCTTCAACCTGAAAACCCCCTGAACTGGAGTTTAAAGACAGAGTTCAGAAAGCTGTGGAAAAAGGTTCCCTCGTCTCCTCCATAGCAATTTTCTCATAATTAACATTTTAGCAAGGTCAGTGCCTCCATGCGCCACTTGATTTACCAGCACTTGTGTTTTCAAAGTCTTTTAAAAGGGAAGTGAAACGCTTCCCATGTCTTTTGTTATTGAATTCAAAGGTTATATGTCCGATCAAATGTACTGTATTTTGGTAGAAACTTGTGAAAATTGGTTGACGCTAATATGGACATGAATTCGTCTTGTTAAAGGGATAGTTCACCCAAAAAAATGAAAATGACTTTCTTCTTTCAGCCGAACACAATCGGAGTTGTATTAAAATATCCTGGGAGTGAATGGGGGTGAGATTTTGAAGCCCAAAAATGTGCATCCATCCATATCCTTATTATTTATAACTTTATAAACTATAATCACTGGCTTCCGGTAACGGCCGTCTAGTCTAGTAAGTCTAGTTTTGGTGGAAAAGTGACCTCTGACCTTGTATTTGGCTGAAAGAAGAAAGTCCTACACCATAGCTTGAAGGTGAGTATTTGATTTGATTATATCTCCGCTTTACTACAGCTTTACATCATAGCATGAGTTAAACATAGATGAACATCGGAAGGTATGTTGAAAAATGCTGTATTTCTTAATGAAATAAGTAATGTGGTTATCTGTGTTTCAAAGGATGTTAATACACTGTAAAAATGAATACGATTTAACTAATCAAAAAAAATGTGGCAACAGATTACAAGCAATATTATTAATTAAATTGAACAAATTAGAATTAAGTAATAATTAATCAAATTAATACCTTAAAAATTAACCACTTAAAATGAGTAAAACTTACACCTATCTAAGTCACCATTATGGTGATCGGTGTTTGTTTTAGGATTACTGTTTTCTCCTTCAGTGATTCTGCTTGTTAACATCCGGTGTCTTCAATGTTGGCAATATAATATAATTGACGTCTGTCTGTTATTCAGATATTTTTGTTTTATTTTTGGGTGTGAACTTTACTCTTTTTAAATGGTTAACTTTTAAGGAATTAAATTGATTAATTATTACTCAATTCTAATTTGTTTAATTTAATTAATAATATTGCTTGTAATCTGTTGCCACAATTTTATTGATTAAATAAAGCATATTAATTTTTAACGTGTAAAAATGTCAAACGTGACGTTACATTTACCTCAGGAAAGCCATTCAGTGATCATAGCTCGATGTCTAGAAAAAAAGACATTTAACCAAATATATTCAAAGTGTCTATGTTTGTCTGTTTGTCCATGTCACATTGGAATAACTATGATTTTATCGTAGCATAAGGAGAAGTAGAAATACCTTCATTATGCATTTTAAATATCACTGTATATTCCTTTGGCTTTTACTTAGCGTTCTTACTCCCTGTAGAACATGCGTGGCGTGAACACCGCGAATATGCATAAAAACATAAAGTAAAGTGTATTTTTAATATGTTTTACCATCATTGAAGATCGAAATGTTTTAGATTGTAACTCCACCCCAGAGACAGACACACACACACACACACACACATAAGGAGCGCACATTTTGTGGACAGTTACACTGTATTGAGACAGTTGAGAAATAATAATATTTTTACAGTTTTCAACAATAATTGTCATTGCTGAACCCTTGCTCTTGTTATGTTTTTGATTTCTCAGTTGTCCTTTTTTTTTTAGCAAATCGTTTATTTGATATGTTTTGAGACAGTTTGTTTTAAGACGTTTCATAGAGTAAAAGTAAAAAAAAATATTTAAGTAGGCTATCTATTTTTTATTAAGTATTTATTTTGTATTTATACATAACCTCACTGTAATTTATAATGTATCATTATTGCGTGATGCAATAAGGGGCCCCCAAATCAAATTCTGCTTAAGGGCCCCCAAAAGGCTCTGTGTTCATGTGCTAACAAGCTCATCCATTTAGTTTCCAAGTCTGAATAGATGCGGTTCAGTGACACACAACCATCCCAGAGGTCTTTGCAAAGGGCTTTTCACTTACCGACAACTTTTTAATGAGATGTCCACTAAATGTTCCCTCCATACAGGTCTGTTTCGTTTCTTAAAACTTGATTTGGAGCAGTGGATGTCAATTCAATATTACATCTAATTGTGTCAGCATTATATTATTGATGATCCGAATGACGTAACTGGCATTGGGAACCTCATCAGTTTTCCTCATTAGGCCTGAGATCCAGTTTAAATGAACGCTCTTAAGTTAATCATCAAACAGGTGCGGCATGGAGGCCAGATGCAAATATGTCACTTTAACTGAAACAATGAGAAAATTACCAGGATGAATAGGCCTCGCTTAAAGCATATGGGTTTCCTATAGTAACCCGTGTTGTCTGCTTAATGACATTACACATTACTCAAATTGATCCGTTTCGAGGTTTGTGGAGTCTCATTGTCGTAAACTAATTACAGAACGTGCTCATCTGCTATGCTAATGGCTCGACGTGTTCCAGTCGCACTAAATAAACAGCGCGGCGTAATTGCAGCACTGAGAATGGCAGATGTGATTAATAATATTCCGAGTGCTTGATTCTTATGTTAATTGAAGATCACATTCTTTATAGTTGCAATGGCAGGATAGTCTCGCAGGTGCAAATTACACACTGATGGAGTGGAACTGATGCTGCTCACAAACAAGTTTTGCAGTTGATCTGCTTTACTTTTATTTTTTGTAGGTATGCATTGTTAAATATCTTAAAGGCCCCATGGAAGCATTTAAAGTGCTTATATTATAAATGATTATAATTTGGGCGCATCATTATTCACACACAATGCTGGGTTGTTTGAACCCAAATTTGGCTCAAATATTGACAAATTTTAACCCAACTTCAACTTTCAACTGCAATTTTTTTAATTACATTTTTAACCCAACATTTGGGTTTGTCCATATTTGACCATTATAATGTGTCGACACACTTCCCAGTAAACATTTGGACGTTTAATGACCATTGAAAAGACGTCCCTCGTCATGGTCGAAAAATTGTTCCAAAATGAAAGTTGAATGGACGTTTTTGACGTCATCTGTTCTGTGTTGCTCATTTTTAGCGATTTATGCCGACCTACCGTGACTATTTTGGGCCAGGGACACAATGTTGCCGTCAAACAATGTTTGCTGGGTTCCTATTGAAACAGGAAGTTAAAGGGATAGTTCACTTTGAAATTAATTTTTGGTATGTTTTAGCTTACCTCAAGGGCATCCAAGATGTAGGTGTCTTTGTTTCCGCAGTATTTTGATATTTTTAGGTCAAACCGTTCTTGTCTGTCAGTCATATAATGGAGGTCTATGGTCACCACCTCAAAGAGCATGCACTGAGAAGTCCAAATTAAACATGATTTAATGACTCGTAAATGTAAGTACACATTGATGGCCAAAGACGCGTAACGAGCAGTTTGTGTGAGAAAACGAACAGTATTTATAGCGTTTATATTTATAACTAACTTTAAATATCCAGTAGTCTTTCATTTTGCCGTTGAACTGTGATTCGCTGTTTGCTTATGCTATAGTCAGAGGCAGGACGTTTAGCGGGAGGGGATTTTTCATTTTTAGAAAGCATTTGATTGGCTTAAAATGTGCAATTGCACTTGAGTGCTGAATGTGTCATCAATATTTCACAGAGAAACCTCTGGTGACCTCAACTCACAGACGTGGAAGAAAAGCCACAAAACACCCATTTTAAGGCTTGTATATTGCTGTTCCAGTTACATGAACTCTAAACAAACTTGAGAAAACTGAATTTTATCATGTGGTTGTGGAAAGCAACTAAGCAAGGATGAATTATGGTCTCATAAGGCCCACGGGGCACCAACTAGCCTGATGCCATTTTTCTAAATATAAAATATGTTCCCCAAAAGCCTGTAAGTCATACTGTTCGGACGGAGCAATCATCCATTGAGGAAAAGTTTTATATTCATTTATACAATTTTTTTTTAATTTAAACAATATTGTTTACTGAATTTTAATTTAATAAGTTATACAATTTAATATTATTATGTAGTTATTTATCTGTTTTTATCTTATATTTATTTATTATTTTAATTTATTTATTGTTATTTATTTATTATTTATAGTTATTTATCTTTATATTTTTATTTATTGAATAACCGAAATATTAATATGATTTAATTATAATCAAATAACTAAATATATGTATTTATTATATGATAGTACAGTGGATTTTTTTTTTTTTTATCTTGTATCTTTATTTCTATTCATAAATTTTGAATCCTAACATATGCTTTTAATGTCTATTCTATCTATGTCTATCTATTCTATAATGTCAACATGATTGTGTGTTATTGGTCCTGGATTGGTTGTGTGTGTTATTAGCAGGCCCATCTATTGTAACCGTGTGTGATGCAGCGTTAATGGATGCACTGTTTCGCCCTGAAGGTCAAAGTCAATTATTGTGAGACTCTTTGAGTGTTTTTGAACAGCTGATAAGAATAAGAATAAGATCTTTTATGGTAGTTTTGCTAGATGTTTGTTACATCATTTACAGATGTCGCCATATTCAGCGTAGACATAAGTGAGCAGACATTACGTTTCTAATGCCCTAGATTACAAAACAGTTCTACCTGGGACTTCTAGATCTCACATCTGTACTGCTGTTCCCAGCATGCCAACTGCTGCTAAAATGAGAAAAATCGTTGCCAGGAACATGGAGTCCTGAGAGAGATTGAACAGGTGCTGTAACTATCTGTCCTTGAGTGTAAATGTCTCCATGAAAGCCTATTTGAGAAACTCAAGTATGCACTTAAGGACTTGCGGAGGGATCAACATATGGAACACCTCTCCAGTTTGGTCAAGAAAGCCATTGGGGATCTTGTGGGGCATCAAGTGGGGTGCACAGACTATTAAAGGGTTAGTTCACCCAAAAATTAAAATTCTGTCAGTATTTACTCACCCTCATGTTGTTCCAACCCCATAAGACCTTCGTTCATCTTCGGAAATCTGAGAGCTGTCTCACTCCTCCATACTAGTCCATAGGCTTCTTGAGGGATTGAAACTTGCCGACCTCAAAAAGTTATTAAAGACATCGTTAAAATCAAGCGTGCCGCACAAGCCCTCAAAAGTGAAGCCAAAACGTCTCGATCGCCCCCCTGTGACCGGACCTAGTATAGCTCATAACCCCCGCCTCCCCATGTTATTCAATGAGACCAACTAAACAATTAAATTACACTTCACATATGCTTTTCCCAAAGATAGTTTGTCATTTACTGTAGTTTCTATCACGTTGATGTAATTTCAAGTGTTCGTTTTTAAAATAAGTTTGTTTTTAGTTAGTTATGTGATGATAAAAACGATGCTCTGACATCATGATTGACAGCTGTGATTGACAGGTTCTCTGTGCGAGGTAGTCACTGAAGCACCAGCGGACTTTTTTTAATAATGTTGATAATGTGGTTAGTAGTTGTATTTACCTTATTTTAACGAGGTTCTGCAATCAGCAGACATCATTGGAGAGGAACGAAGCAGACCGAGGACACTTAAAGGATTAGTTCACTTTTGAAAAAACTTTTGCTGATAATTTACTCACCCCCGTGTCATCCAAGATGTCCATGTCTTTCTTTCCTCAGTCGAAAAGAAATTAAGGTTTTTGATGAAAACATTCCAGGATTTTTCTCCTTATAATGGACTTCAATGGGAACCAGGTCCAACCGAGGTCCAAACGACAGTTAATAACAGTTTCAGATGCAGCTTCAAATGTCTTAAAACGACACCAAACGATGAATAAGGGTCTTATCATGCGAAACGATCGGTTATTTCAAACCTTATTGCAAAAATTTAACTTTTCTAAGGACAAATGCTAGCCTTGTAATATATTGTGAGGCGCGTTTGTAACGTCGCGTAATACGTAATTACGTTTAAAAGGTCACGGGCGACGTAGCCGGAAGTACAGAATCAAAATCGTCCGACATCGCTGTTTTACCTTTTAATTCCTTTTTTGTAAACGGCGTTTGAGTTGGTTTCCACGTTCAACCTATGCGTTCAACTTGTAAACACTCTGACTCTGTACTTCTGGCTACGTCGCCCGTGACCTTTTGAACGTAATTACGTATTACGTGACGTTGCAAACGCGCCTCACAGAATGGAGAAAGGCTAGCATTTGTCCTTATAAAAGTTAAATTTTTGGAATAAGCTTTGAAATAACCGATCGTTTCGCATGATAAGACCCTTATTCATCGTCTGGTGTCGTTTAAAGACATTTGAAGCTGCATCTGAAACTGTTATAACTGTCGTTTGGACCTCGGTTGGACCTGGTTCCCATGAAAGTCCATTATATGGAGAAAATCCTGGAATGTTTTAATCAAAAACCTTAATTTCTTTTCGATTGAGGAAAGAAAGACATGGACATCTTGGATGACATGGGGGTGAGTAAATTATCCGCAAAAGTTTTTTCAAAAGTGAACTAATCCTTTAATGAAAGTGCGGGGCGTGTGCGTGCGTTTGATTTAGCGAGAATGAGGGCGTGGCCTTGATTTCGCGGCTTTACTTCCTGCTCACGACTGCGCATGACTGGTCCCGAAACACGCAAGTGTGCAGACTCAAGTCCCAAGATGTCAGCGCCATATCGAGACACTGGCGGCTTCAGTTCTCTCTGATGGAAAAGAGCGAAGGGGCGTCGTCCATCTTTTTTTACAGTCTATGGTTAAAATAGTCCATGTGCCTACAGCGGCTCAATCTTAACTTTATCAAGCGACGAGACACTTTTTGTGCGCAAAAAACAACAAAAATAACGACTTTATTTCAACTATTCACTTCCTTCTCTCTCTGACTCGAGTCACGCCGCCTTCACACTGGCAGTTGAAATCAGCTCCGATGCGGCTGCGAAACGACCGGAAGTCATTCATTTCCTATGGAGATTCGCAGACCGCATGCGAATGGGTCCGAAACGGGTCCGACCGAGTGCGGTGCGAAGAAAATCGTGTCCGTTGGTCATCCGGATGCGTTCAAAAATTTGAACTCGTGCGAAAAGCTACGGACGGTTCCTATCCGACAATTCCAGCGGAAGTTGAGCGTTGCTATGGTACTGATAAACAAACCTGAATTATTAACTTTTAATAAAATAAATAATGATTTTATAACGATAAATTGTCATGTCATTTTTTATTTTCATGACTTTCTAACGTTTATAAGGGCAGTTAATACAATTAAACTGAAGGTAGACATTGAACTATTGACCACTATATCACATTTTTTAGCCGACCTGACATGTCAACGTCCTGAGCAACTTTCCTCACGCAGCATAACCCTCATCAGAGAGATCATACAGAACTGACAGAATCAAACTTTAATCTCTCCGCCATTTTTGTTCTACCCGCGTCCGACGCTTTTCACTGTGTAGTACGACGTCCGTTGGGAACGTATTGCGTATTACGGAGCTGATTTCAACTGCCAGTGTGAAGGCGGCGTCAGGTTACTAGTTTAATAGCGTAAGCTTCTGTTGTTGTACGTCACACGCATCACACACATGACCAGCCAATAGTGAGCCTACGTGTGACGTAGCTCTACGCTATCACACTACGTTAACTGACTAGAGGCCCATGGAGAAGGAAGTGAATAGTTGAAATAAAGTCGTTATTTATGTTTGTTTTGCGCACAAAAAGTGTCTCGTCGCTTGATAAAGTTAAGATTGAGCCACTGTAGTCACTTGGACTATTTTAACGATGTCTTTAATAACTTTTCGAGGCCGGCAAGTTTCAATCCCTCAAGAAGCCTATGGACTAGTATGGAGGACTGATCCAGCTCTCAGATTTCATCAAAAATATCTTAATTTGTGTTCCGAAAATGAACGAAGGTCTTACGAGGTTGGAACAACATGAGGGTGAGTAAATACTGACAGAATTTTAATTTTTATTGTATTTTATTGTAGAAATTTCATTTTTATTAGTAGTATTATTTCTTCCTCAAATGTTCCAGGAATCTTCAGTCGAATCGACAAGGAACCCAAATCATTACATCCCTTACGATTCCCATCCATACAGTATGTAGCACGTTCATTTTGTAGCTTCAGGTCAATAACCTGAGCTCTTGTACTCCTTTGAACGTCTTACAGGAGTGTTTGACAGGAAGCCTCGACGCTCCTGGTCAGTTCCTTTGATGCATTTTTCACCTGCTTCATTTTTTACCTTGGATCACTGCGGCTCGCTTTCTTGTTTGTTAGAACACATCCAACTCTTTTAAATTATGAACTGGTTCATGCTTTTTGAACCTTGAGTTTAATAAACTCTACACAGATCCTAATCCCAGAGGCTTTCGGTGAGACGGTGTTATACAGGAAGACTGTGGAGGAAGGAAGGGAAGGAGTGAAAGAGAAATCTCCCTTCAAGAATAGCTCCAGAGCGGAGCGGCTTTTCCTGCTATAGGAAGCCTGGAACGGGAGGGTGAAAGCCTCACTGAAGCATTTGCTGACAGAAATTCAACCGTGATGGGAGAAATAACTTCTCTCAAGCCATTCCACGCCACTTTTTAGGAGGCTCAGCCAGACTTCCTGTTTCCTCCTGAGATACTTCCTGTGGATACCAGCAAACCGCTCTACACATTTAAAGGGGTTCTCACCTCTTTTGGGCCCTATTTTATGTTTTCTTTCACAAAAGAGTGGATGTGTATCTCCATCTGCTTTCTCTCTCATGCCCTCGATTTCCTCTTGTATCAAGCGTCCATGTCTCTTCTGGACTGTATGATTCTGTGTTTATTTGTCTCTTTTCTCTCAGCATGTAAAGGGTGGGTATCAGAGTTCATGGGAAGGAAACTGAACCCATCGGTGCAGGTGGCTGTGTTGGGCAATTAAAGGCACGGCATTATGAATATGGATTAAAAGAATTTATATATAATTTTGATATGTAATATATATATATATAATTTTGATGTATAATGTGTATATATATATATAATTTTGATATATATATATATATATTTGAATTTTTATCATTTGTTTTTAACATTTTCCCTAGCCACCGCCAGCATTTTTGACTTTTTCACAAAAATGTCATGGCTCCCAGAATTTTTTTTTCTAAATATGAATATCGAACTTAAAATATACCAAAAGAAAGAACAGATCATGAAAAAATATTCTTGCTTTTTTATTTATTTTTTTATTTTTTTATCAACATTTGAATGCAGGTACGTTTCATTTAAAAAAAAAAAAAACACACAAAAAAAAAAAAAAGAAAAAAAAGAAAATCATGTTTTTGTCAAAGACTTCAACCGGGAGGGATTCAGAACGATGAATGAAACACTGATGGAGTCGATCGAGGCCTTCAAAAATCAACACCCCCAAGGCTTCACAGTCGTTTCCTCTTCCTGGGTTGACGTTTCATTTGTTTTATGTGCTGTTTAATCAATGTTTGACGATCGCATTGGCTTATCTGTGTAAAAAAAGCTTGTTTCATCTTCACATGTTCTTGTATGGAGAGATTCTGTACTCTTTCAGATGATGCGTAATAGTGCCCCCTACAGTGTAACTGTGAGAATATGGATAGCCTGGAAAATTACGTCAATGGCAGGGAAAGAGTTAAATGAGTAGTTTATGGTTTCAAAATAAAGCTCTTTTGCATACTTCAGTGGTTCACAATGGCCATATTCGTCCAAAAAAATCCCTAAAAAGGACCATAAAAGTAGTTAAAAATTAGTGCTATATTCCAAGTCATTTGTTGTAATGCGTCTGTGGCACCAAAACGAACCTATAGCAACTAAAATCAACTGAAAGACTGAAGAATGGCATCTTTTATGGTGCTTTTTGGCCTGTAAATAATGACAGAATTGAGATTTTGGAGGTAGTGGAAGTAAAAGCAGCTCGATCTGGATGATCTGGTAATGTGTTTGTGTTCTCGCTGGCCTAATTACTGAGCTTCAGGCTACAGGAAGTGGGAATCTGTTTCCGGGAAGATACTGGGTTATAATCTTTTTTCCCCCTAATGTGTCAGTCTTGGGTCATGTAGATTGAGTCTAAGGCGGTCTTCATGCTTGGTTTGATTGATTGGTTTAAAAAAACAAAACTCACCAGTCCTTTTTCACGTTGTACTTTTGGGTTTGTTTGCTCTGTCGACGTGAGCACTAGTAGCAGCTGTTTAACTGATGAGAAACTGCATTATAGTATGATAAATGTGACCGAGACCATACAGTATGTTATCAATACTGGTTTGCTTTGGCAATTGTTGCAAAATTCGCAAAATGAATGGCTTATTCCTAGACTTTTACACTGTAAAAAATGATTTTTTGGTGAAGTAACTGAAAAAAACAACAATGTAATTTACATGAAAAAGTTAGTTCAGACAAGAATAAAAAAAAACTAAGTAAATTCCACATAAGTACTTAATTCAAGCGAGTAGAAATGAAAGTGTAAATATCAACTCAATAAAATTAAGTAAAAATTACTCAATTTTTCTGATACTGGGTTTCCCATCATGCACTGGACCTTGAATAATTAATGAAGTTCATTTTTTACTGGTTTCCAGCTGTATTTACACTGTTTTATCATTGATTTTTGTTGTCCGTATTAGTAACTTGCCATTTTGTGACATTTCGAGTAAATGTTTTGCTCAAAATGACAGATTCAAACACAAAAACGACCCATCAAATGTTACCGCCATTGTGTATTGTCTACCAAGTACTTTGCAAATCTTAATAAATTTACTAGCGTTTTCTGAGTAAAAAAAGTTGTCTAGCTTTTTTCAAGTAAATCCTACTCCAATTTTTTTTCAGTGTAGTCAAGACTGCCTAAACCGAGACCAAGACACTACCAAGACCAGAGGGTCTCGAGACCAGAGGGGTAAAAAAAAAACTAAAGTCTCCAAATGCATCCATTCTGCAACTTTTAAATGCATAATTATATTTTTAAAAAAACGAAAGTGCCGGATCCGAAAGTTGGTCGTTTTGTCGCTATGGTTACACACACACACCGTTGGCGGTGTGCTCAAAGTCATCTGTCAGTTGTGCAGTTACCCAAAATCTCCTGAATGAAGTTAAAACCCATCACTAATATGTGTTTTACTAAATATAGATGCATCAAAAACTGTACATGATATGTGTTTTTTAAATCAAGTGCACGCTTCAATCCGTTGCAGATATCGTCGTGGATATTGTAGTATTGTATTGCTAAATCTCGGTCTGAGACAGCGTGACCTAGACGAGACCAAAGACAAAGACCATGTAAAAGTGGTCTCGAGACATACATCACTACGTATTCCTCCCAACACTCTCTTGTAAAACAGCAACAGTTTCACGTTTTTAGTTGAATGTTGATGCATGTGATGTTTCCATTAATGTGGAAAAATGATCAACTAAAGTCATCAACTAACATTTTCTTTGACTAAGATTAGATTGCATTTAGCCCTAAACCTACTCCTCACAGAAAACGTTCGGCACGTTTACAATTTCAAAAAACTTTACTTAGGCCCCGTCCACACTACTGGGTTTTCGTTTAAAAACGGAGAATTAAAACGAATACGATCTCCGTCCACACCAGCGTTTTATCTGCGTATTAGAATTGATCTCCGTCCACATTAAAACGACTGAAAATGCGGATCACGTGACCATTCACCAACACTGGGCACGCGCGTGGCGGTGTAAACAGTGGCTGGCGAATCAGGGAAGGACACGTCATGACTGATAACACCCAATCATAGAGCCGAGCGTCAGCCTCTGCGTCATCGTTTGTAAACTCCTCCGTTTTGTCTCGTCCACACTAAAACGCCCTCCGGAGATTCAAAACGCAAAACGGAGCTGCAGCGTTTCTAAACTTCTCCGTTTTAGGTCTTCGTTTTTCCCGTTTTAGTCTGGGCGGGAGGTGCAAACGTAGCAAAAGGTCTCAGTTTTTAAACGAAAACGCAGTAGTGTGGATGGGGCCTTAGTATGAGTAATAATTTGTGAAATTTCCTCGTGGGGATCAAAAAAAGTCCCTACAAGGACAAAGATTTCAGATATTGCTATCTTTTTTAGGGTTTACCACACACACACACACACACACACACACACACACACACACTATTAACTGTGTGTTTGTGTGTGTGGGGGGGGGGGGGTCCTTTATTGAGGGCAACAGCTGGTTGTTCCCTCTGCCCGTATCTCACACCCAGACACACCCTCCAGTGACACACTGATCCCTGTGTTTCCCCCTTTCCTCCCTCCACATGGACTCTCAGCCCATGAGTGCACAAAGAGAAGTCTATTTCCCTCCAAATTAGATTTGCTGGTGGAAAGAGCTTTGCACTTTTATAGCTCACCCAGACTGCAGTAATATTTAGCTTTCATGCTTGTGTGTTTGTAGTTCTGCGTCATATCTTCTGTAAACCTCACGGCACAGAACGGACGATGACTAGCGTCAGTTTCAGAGTTAGCGATCTAGCAAACTGGATGCTGGACGGTGTTGGATATTGCCGCTTTTAACCTCTTCGTGAAACCTCGCTAGACTTCGGACTAAAGATGGACTTGAGCTCGTGTTGTTGGAGGCTGAGGTGTTCGGTACGTGCACATTTAAGTTATTTGCGGAAGTTGAATGAATATGAAACTTTTAATACATATATTTTTTACTATATTAATGAAATAAATTATAAAAATACAATGAATTACCCTATGTTTCAATGTTTTTTCTATAAAACTTTTCTATATATTTTAATCTTTTATTTATTCACGAAACAGATTTTTTTAAAGAGCCGTTTTGAATACGTTCCTCTATTGTAGTTCGTTTTAGAAAAAAGCGTCTGCTAAATGCGTGAATGTAAAAACAAATTAAAGGTGTTTGATTAAATATTCATGAAGCTCTTTTAAATACATTTGCATATACGTACACATCAGCAGTTCGCAAAGAAAAGCAGTTTCACTTTATTTGGATGGTCCCTTTAACACATCTCTACTAACTCTCACTAGAGTATTAGTAGACTGGTCTACCCTATCTCACGACCAAATTGTAAGAATTCGTACGAGTGATTAAAAAGTGGCTAATTTGTACGACCTCGCTCGTACGAATTCATACAATTTGTCTAAACCCACGTGATGGTTAGGTTTAGGGGCGGGGTCAGGGGTAGGTCATTCGTACGAATTCATATGAATTGGCCAATTCGTAAAATATGTATGATTTAGCGAAATCGTACTAATTTGTACGAGTGAGGTCGTATGAATTGTTACGAATTCGTAAAATTCGTACGAATTCCCGTGAGATCGGGTTGGACTGGTAGGGTTAGGGATAGATTAAGTTGACGTGTAGTTGCAAAGTTACTTATAGTCAACAGGATGTTCAAAATGGACCATCAAAACGAAGTGTTACCAGAAAAGCTCCCAGAAGGTCAAAAACCACCAATAAAGAACTATAAAAGTAGCACAATATCAGAGGCACTTTATATAGAGACTTATCCTCAATACAACTATATGGGCAAAACCCGTAACGACAAAGATGGCGGTTGTATGCACATGCCCCGCCCCTCCCGCTGGAAAGCCAATCGTTTGCTTTTAACTGTCAAGCATGTGCACATTTCAGACTGATCTCATGAAATTGCGTGTGTATGACACGCCAATCCGTATTTCCATTTTTGGCGTGCTATCAACACGCATAAACGCTTTTCAGGGTGTGTATGAACGCCGTTGACTGTATATATAAATATATGACTTACCTCAACCCCGTCCCTAAACCTAACCGTCACTGGGGTTAATGAGTCTTCCCCTACCATTCAAGGAAAAAAAAATATCGCTCCCTACATTTTGCTTCGTTTCGCTCGGACATTTAACGTGTACATACACGGAGAATCACTCGGACGTAGACGCACACGCGGATAGCTCAAAACACGCCACTTGACTTGAAAGTGGCATGTATGTTTACGCAAAAGTCATGATGTCATGTTGCACATTTGATGTTTTCAACAGCGGAGACGAGAAGCCTTGCGCATGCGTAGTAAAAGTATAACCTGTGGGGAAAAGGGCGTTTTAAACCGTATTTTGGGGCAAAGTCATCAAACTTTTTCAGCGATTTGTATCATGATTTACTGCTGTTTCTACACAAGCAGTTTTTATGTCCCGGTGACCAGTGAAAGTGCAGTTCTGACTCTCTGCCCATTCATTTAGATAGGAGCCTGGTCTTGTTAGTCTGCCTGGAGGCGTTGCCAAGATGGCAGGACTTGACTAAAAGGACTTTGACTATAATCAAAGTCCTCTAATTTGCGACTTGAGACCAAAACGCCATTGACATCATTGTGCTGACTTGAGAAATAGCACTAAAGAGGTAAAATAGTACATTTTTCACAGCTGTACACAAGGCCAACCGAGTTCAAGGTTCATGCTTTCTCAAGCCATCATCGGTTTGTTCACATACAGTAAAGCTTAGTTACAATTTGGTCTCCTTTGAGTGAATCAATCATATGTGAATAAATGACTGGCTGATCTATTCGTGTAAGTCCGACTTGCTGTGACACCTTGTTATGCTGTTAACGGCATGCGATATAATGTGCTTTACATACAAACGAATTGAAGTTAACCTTGCACGCGTTAGCAGTTCATGATCGCGTGTGCTCATCTGAAACAGTGGGGGAAACCACTGAGGTTCCCCTAATGGGAGAAACGTCACCGCGTTGTGTGTGTGTGTGTGTGTGTGTGTTGTGGATTCCTCTGAATGGCAGTTGTCTGAAATAGCTGGCCCACTTTTGTTGTTTAATACAGACAGGTGGTGTAGACTGAGATGAGACCACAGCTGTTCCCCGGCCTCTCCACTTAATGCACATCTAATCTCGAGTACAGCGCGAGTATACGCGGATGTGCGAACATGTTAGTTGGCAGTTTTAGGCAGCCGTTTGCCCTGGCAAATTCCCATATTTCCCAGTGGAGGTCTTGCTGTGGGACTGAGCCTCTGGTCTCAAAGTCTGCTGTGTAATCTCGAGGAGTCCCTGAAACTGTTTCCCACACACCCCGAGTAACATATTCAATGTGATTTTAACGGACTGTAATAGTAGTGAAAGTGATTTTTTTTTTAGTGAGGACTGTGATTGGTGTGTTTTAAAGCGCCATGTTGACTCACCGACTTCATGGGATCTCGTGCAATTTAAGTAGTTTAATGTTTTTACTGGATTATTCAAATATCGTTAATCTAATAATAATCCTGTATTTCAAACGAGTTTCACAAGGGATATTTATAACATTATTTCTTCAGATTATTTATTATTACATCTTCGTAACATTAATGTAGATTTGATAATGAAAATAAAAGTAGTCATCTAAAATTTGTGGGTTTGACCGTTTTTGTTCATTTTGATTTTTTTTTTTTTATCTTCTGAAAATTTCACACTATTGTACTGATTTTTTTTCATTTTGATGCGTATTTGTTTATATTAGATTTATTAGAAGCTTATTTAGAAGTAATAAAATATGTTTTGATGTTTTGTTTGAAATTATCCTTATTAGCAATGAAGAAACATCTGGATATATATATATATATATATATATATATATATATATATATATTTATTCATATATATATATATATATATATATAGCGTCATGTATATTCATATAAGTTTAAAAACCAACAAAAATTACAATTACTGAAACCCAGAAATAAAGCTAGTATGATATTTTCAGTCTTCCAATAATAAAACAAATACACTAGCATTCAGAAATCTGGGTTCAGTGAGATTTTTTTATGTTTTGGAAAATTCTCTCATGCTCATCAAGCCTGCATTTATTTGATCAAAAAATACAGGAAAAAAACCAGTAATATTGTGAAATAATACAATTTAAAAAGCTGTTTTTTTTAATCATTTTTGGAAACATTTAATATTTTGGAAACCGTGATATATCTTCCCACCACCCGCGCACCACGTTTTGTAACATTATAAATGTCTTAACTTTTTTTAAACTCAATTTAATTTCTTAAAAATGATGCATCCTCTATGAAAAAAGTAAAAAAAATCTTAGTTACTGCAGACTTTTTAGTGGTCCGCTATTGCTACATAGAATTTTACTGCATACTAAGAATACCATGTTAACAATTTAAGTATCAGAATATTGAATTCAATCCCTAAATATATTTGGAAAGAATGTGTGTGTGTGTGTGTGTGTGCGTGCAGAAGAAGAATTCAGACGGATTCAACCTCTTAATCTCCTGGAAAATCCCACTCTATAAATGTGTATCTGTGCTGAAGAGGTTCGACGTCACGCTCCTGCCTCTTCATAAAACATCATTGCCGGCTTTGTGTTGTTGAAGCATGTCCATCTGTGGGCACATTTATTTCTAGCCAAACTCGAAGCCACCAGCTATTTATCCTGTCCGGTTTTGCAAGGCATTCCCATCGAACATCCGGTTAGTGTAAAATTATGAGTCTGCCCAGCATGATGGCGCATTACGGAACAAATTGGCCACTTTGGGACACGTCTAAATGACTCCCTCCGCCCCGCGTTCACCACACACTCTAAATAAATGCTGCTTTTTGTAGCGGGGCCATTAGTCCTGAGGACTGACCATTACCCACACTGCAGCAGTGAGTTTTCAGAGCTCCCCCGCGTCTCTACGCTGATTTATTACCGTTCTGATATTGACCTTGTGGTTGTGTGGGTTTGTATTGGGTCTGGTTACTCGCGTCACCTCGACTCGACCTGAACTCTTAGGCATGGAAGGTGAGGTAAGTGTGATGTTGCAGTACTTTTTAATGAGTTAGCATGGCTTGGTGACCCGAACCTTTTTAAAATATGGTCCTCTTGTGTCGTTTATCAGACAAAATGCAAAAACCTTTTAGTCTTTACATCCTGCTGATTCTTTTAATTAAGCAAATGATCAATCTCACCCTGTTGAACTGATGAATGATTCAAACCTTTAAAAGACTCTTAAGCCCCCTTGAGGAGGTGTGTGTCTGTGTGTGTGTGTGTGTGAGAGAGAGAGAGACTTGTCTTCTTGTCTAGCTTGACATTTCATCCAAAACTCTTTCTTTCTTTCTTGGAACAAAATGGGAAGTTTGAAGCATCTTTAAACAATACTGTAAAAGATTAAAAAAAAATCTCATCATTTCAAGTTATGTCATAACAATTATGACAGTCAAAATTGTGAAGAAATGTCATAAAACATATGAGATAAAAAGACATTACATCGGAATTATCACGTCATAATAATGACATAGTTGACATTCATATGGTGTAAGTATAACTTTTTCCAGGAGAAAATCCTGGAATGTTTTCACCAAAAACCTTAATTTCTTTTCGACTGAAGAAAGAATGACATGGACATCTTGGATGACTTGGGCGTGAACGTTTTTTGAAAAGTGAACTACTCCTTTAAGACATTGCCATACGACTTTTTATCTTGTAATTTCAAGTTGCATTTTCATCATTTCAAAAAAATGATCAAAATTGTATAGAAAGCTCAAAAAAGAAGTTGAATTTGGTTTCATTACAAAAAGACACAATTATAATGCTATTTGTCACAACTATGACAAATTTGAAGTTATTGGATACTTTTATCTCATAATTATGACTTAGTATCTTAGTAATTTCCAATTTTTATGTCAAAATTACCTTTTTTAATATGGCATAAACGCGCTTCCATTAAATTCCATGTCTTCTGAAGCTGTATAGTAGCTTTTCTGAGAAACATCTTTAAAATGATTTAATTTTTTTCATCCTCTATGCCGAAGATTTCAATTGACCCTTCGCTAAGCCCCGCCCTCCCTTGTTACTGTTGCTACGCCTGTTAAGCTTTCGCGGCTGGCCCATCTATTATAGTGTGGATGCACCCGGTATCAGACATTCCCAATGAGATAATTAGTCATTTGTTGGCGAACAAATTAAATATCTGAGAGAGAAAGACAAAAGGGACCACAGTATGCATTTGAGGGATATATTCACGACATTATATGCAACCGATTAGAGAATAATTTCTTAAAAATTGAAGTTAAAGCCTAACGTTATAGTCCCAGCGCAAGCAGCAGCGCCTCATACGCATACGCAAATGGGAACACAAATTGAGGAATAGCTATGTTCATACACAGCAGGGTATGTGAAAATAATCTTAATAATTATAAATCAAACAGCTTATCAATAAATCTTGTGGAATAACACTAATACCGGGAGAGCCGCGATCGGATTGGGTTAAGTTACTTAGTAAGGGGTAACGTTAGTAGGACGTCGATTAACAAAATGCTGAAATATATTTTAAAGTATGTCAGTGAGCCTTTGTCTTGTCTCTTTAATAGTCTTATTTTACGTTATCATTATGACCAAAGAACCGTCAATATTTCCAAGCAATAGGTGTTTTTGTTAAGCATGTCGACATTTACCAGTAGTTGTGAATGGGTCTCGCACATAGATGCTAGATCACGCCAATCATTTCTCCCCTCAGATTTTCTGGAAGGAAAACAATTCCTCTCCCCCGTCCAAACTTTTATTATACCGGTATCAGATTTGCATAATCCATACACACAATGCTTCAGCATGTTTCCCTCGTTCGAAAGCTTGCCAGACCTCCCGCGCATAGTTACGGTTGCTAAGACATGATTAGCCAGTGGCGGTTTTCGGGCGTGGCTTAGTGAAGGGTCAATTATGTCTCATATTTGTGTTTAAAAAGTGTCGCACAACTTTTGCCCTCATTGGCGCACCATTATCAGACATGCAGAATGGAAAATACATTTAAAATCTGCAGCAGAGGGGAAGATTTTGAGTGAATAATCTGAAACGTGGCCTGTTCTCCACAGAAACCTACTGTGTGGCTTCAGAACATTTGAAAAATAGTGAACGAGTTATCATAGACAATAATCTGATGGCCTTTTTGGAGCTTTTGGAGTCTTTCTCATTGGGCAGTGTTGGAACGAGGCTTGAGTTTGAGTAAATGATGACAGGATATTCATTAATAGGTGAGTTGTCCCGTTAACTCGATACATTTCCTCAGTTAATTTGCAGAACCGGAGGCTCTTAGACTCGATGTGATCTGTGTTTCAGATAGCGGCGTCTGCTCAGCCAATAAGCAGATGTGAAACAGATAGACTGTGGCCTCATCGATCCAGCGCTGACTGGGTAATAGCCGGGCTGCTTTTTACCCCTTAAAAAGAGAGCTGTTTGAGTTTCTGATTGAGTTTACAATCGCCCCTTGCTATCTGTCCCACCCGCCGGCTCAGGGGACCACTGTCCAGAGACGCCCCAGAACGACATGTGTACACTGGGAGTTTCCTGCTCTGAGATCAGTGAACTGTGATAAGTGCACGAGGGATCGGCTGTGGGAAGACGACTGGCTTCTTGCTGGTGGAATAAACAGATGTCTCTTGATGTGGTGCGGGTTTCATCTCAACATGAGGTCTGAAGTGCCCCGTGAAATGAACTCCCGCTCTATTAAATGGAAAGATTCCAAATCGAATTTTAAAGTCCCCCTGTGGTGAAAATCCAGCTTTTAATGTTGTTTAAATGTCTATGTGGTGTTTTTAATACGCTTCAATACAAACCATGTGCAAATTCATAAGTCGACAGCATTGCTGAGTATTTTCTGCTTAAAACTGCAGTGAACCAAAGACTCAAAAACACTGTGTGTTTCTGACGCACTACCTTGTAACCAATCAGATCAACGTGTGATCGTCAACGAGTGGATCTCTGAGCTGAGAGAGTGAGTGGAGGCGGGGCTCATTTGCATATTCATAGAAACACTATACTCAGTGAGGCAAGGGTGTTTCATTCAGTTACATTCAGGATATTTTTAGGCATGAAGGAATGTTATTTTGGTGATCAACTACTTTGGACTACTTTTCTGTCGTGGGGCTTCATACTTCATATAGTGCCTTTTTAGGGGTCCATCCTGGATCATTTTATGAAATAGAACCCTAGTGAACCCTTTTTTTTTCTAAAAGCTGATTCACATCACGTGTAACGGAGGCCAGCTAGTGGTTGCTGTGCAAGTAAACCTCACTCCCCTGATCTCAATAGGTGCTCTAGCGACAGATGCTAGAGTCTGCAGTTTAGCCTCCTTGTTAGAGCGACCGGGGTTCGAGGCCCGCTCGGAGTGGGTCGAGTCAGATCCGGGTGGAGGGGTTACGTTGGTGCCGTGACCCGGATGAGAGTGAGGTTTAGGGGGTGAGTGAAACGGAGGCCAGCTTGTAGTTGCTGTGCAAGTAAACCTCACTCCCCTGATCTCAATATGCGCTTTAATTGACATGTTGTGCTTCAACTATTAGACCGTTTTGCATCCCTTTCATAAAGGTTGTAAGACAGATTAGTTGACTAGTTGTTCAGACAATCAAGTCTATTGGAAAATGTTGTAGTCTAGCACAGCAGTTTTTGAACTTTTTGATGCCAAAGACGCACAGAAATGATGATTCCCTTTTGAAGGGCCCAAATCCAAAAATATTAAGGGTACTTGCATGGTTTCCACAGAAATATGAAGCAGCTCAACTGTTTTCAACATTGATAATAATAAGTGTTACAATAATACACAATACTAATTTCTTCAGCATCAAATCAGCATATTAGAGTGATTTCTGAATGATCATGTGACACTAAAGACTGGCGTAATGATGCTGAAAATTCAGCTTTGATCACAGGAATAAATTACATTTTAAAATATATTACAATAGAAAACTGTTATTTTAAAGTGTACAAAAATTTCACAGTATTACTGATTTTATGATTTTTATTTAAATTGTGTATAGTCACTTTTATAATATGTTTGCAATTTTATATGTTAGGGGACATTTATATTATACAGAATATTAAATAAAATATCTTTATTTTTTTATTTAATTTAATTGTATTATTTCCTTTAGGAGGCTATATTTCTACACAGTAAATGTTTTGCACCCACATCACTCCTCTGATTGGCCTCGTTCTCCCATCTGTCACTGAATGAGTGATCATGCGTGCTGCAGGTTCGCTGTTGGTTCATTTCTCATCCTCACGCATTCACCTCCCGCTCTTCTTCCTCTTTGCAGGGAACAAGAGATCCCGTGTTCCTCACGAGAGGGAGTTTCCCACCCAATTGTCCCGTCTGCAGTGAGACACGCATCAAACTCAGCGTCTACGGTGTGAGTGACGGCCACCAGCAGACGGTGAGTGAAGAGGTTTCTCTCCTTATCAATCAGAGCTGGAGACTCGTGTTACGGCTCTTCTCGCCTCGGGTCCTTTCAGCTGTTGTTCTGCAGATCTCAGTCTCTGGTCCGTGTGTATTTGTTGCTTATTTGCTCCATGGCCGACACTAATGGGGACCCAAATGTTGTTTGCTAAACCCTGAAGGTTTTTTTTTCTTGTAATCACATGCTTGGTAACTTCTGTCACAAAATCATTGAGAGCCGCAGCTTTAGTCTATAAATCAGTCGTTGTCTCGCAAGCCACACGTTTGATTATTTTGCATAAACTCTGGCACATTGACGTTTTATTCTGCCACAAATTGACAGTTCATTTAATTTCTGTCACAGCGGTCCGTTCTCCAGACAACAGCAAAGAAATTAGATATTATTTCACAGACGAAATCTGATAACAAAGCGGCATATACTGGTGTGCTAGAGAAATCTGCCAACTTTATTGCTCGGGGACACATTGTACGCTTTTGGGCTGTCCCAGACGAAAGATGACTAATCGAGGTGATTTCTGTGGCCTTGGCTCCTGAAATATTCAAAGCAGCCAAGTCTATTACTGCTGCATTTTGCTGTATTACTGCATTTGGATCTCAACCTTCATGTCTCGGAGCAGTTCCTAACAGAAATAACATCACAACATTCATTTTCATCAAGAGGTGCATCAATTTTGTTCTTCATGTCCCTCCACAATTTGAGGCTGACGGATCTTGTTACTTACACTATAAAAACTTCTACTAGAGCCTGACCGATAAAGGATTTTGAAGGCCGATACCGATACAAATATTTTTGGGTTTTAAAATCCGATATATCGGCCGATATTTTATTTATTTTTTTAATTAAATATTGTTGGATTTCACACACGTGTAAAAGAAAAGCTAACTTTTCTGCACAAGATACGTTTGATACTTTTTCTCTACGTCTAAATGTTCACTCCTCGCAAGTATAACTTACATTTTACAATGCAGGGACTGTAACTAGAGATATGCTAGTTATAAATACAGTAATCATTACTTTATTAGGCAGAAAAAGTTCATTGTGGTTTCCATGCTCATTAGCGGTCTTCCACTGATGATAGTGGCATTAGCTAGCTTTGTGGTTAGCTAGTCTATGATGAGCCATAATTTAGCAATAGATAACATCATACTGCAAATTGTAAAACATACATTTTCAATATAACAGGCCAAGGAGAGATGATTAAAGCGTTTTTCGTCCGTTTTTATTTTATTTTTTAAATATTCATTTATCTGCCATTATGACTGCCGATACCGATATTATGGAAAATGCCTAATATCGGCCGATAATATCGGTCTGGCTGATTTACTAAATTTTTGGGGTGAAACATTTTTTACACTTGATTTTAATATATAATATACATTTTAACGTAATGAAATTAATTACATATACCATATGTAAAAAAAATTACACTAAGTAGATCTGAGTAACTGCATTTGGTACATTAACAAACAAAATTCAGTAGAAATAATTGAGAGAAACTGAGCAAAACATGAACTTTTATAGTATGAGGAATATCACATTTTAATTTCCTCTAAACCTTTGTAACATACTCGACTCAACCACAGGTTACGTTATACATGACAATGCCCTTTATTGTCGATGAGTACAGCAACACAGCATATTTTATACTGTTTTAACATTTTATACAAATTGTTTTGCCTGGAAGTGAAATGCATCACTGCAGGCCTTCAGCTTCACTGAACAAAGCACCTGTCCAGTGCTGTGTGTGTACAGTACGTCATGTTTATTAGTCCCCTGAGAGAGTCAGGACTTCATTACATTTATTTTCCCACAGCAGACACAAAGCTGGTGTGGCCTAGTGGTTAAAGGTCACGGCTGTTAAGTGAAGAAGAAGTGAAGTGACATGAAGGCCAAGTATGGGAACCCATACTCACAATTTGTCCTCCGCATTTAACCCATCACACACATTATGAGCAGTGAGTAGTGAACACTACTGAGAATCGAAACCCTCGACCTTTAGGGTTACAAGTCAAACTCTCTAACCATTAGGCCACAACTGCAAGGTTGTGGGTTTTAATCCTGAAGAGGAACTGAAATGATATTGTGCCTGTTGGAGTCATTTGGTTCAAGTGAATCAGTTCCAATCCACTTTATACCGCCGAGCTTCAGGAAGCAGAGCATTAGCAGAAGATGCTTAATGAGAGCGAGAAAGAGAGTTTTTGAAATTCTGAGCAGGTTTCATTTGAGCATCATTTCCTCGTCCGCCTGTAGCTCCACACTTTAGTATTCCTGTACGACTCTCGCCTCATGAATAAGAGAGCAGGAAGAGCGATGGGCAGACGGAAACGCTTCCCGATTGCTCTCACTGGATTTGATCTTGCCGGAGGGCATGAAGTCAGAACGGACAGGTGGGACTGCATTGCATCTCACATATATACAGAATAGATAAAAATAATACCAGGGTTATTTCTGTAATGCTCTAGCTTACGAATATAAGTTGCAAGCTCAGGCACTTCAACTTTACTGTATTACTGTATAACTTGATTATTCAGATAATGGCAAAAATAAAATAACATGAGAGTTAGTCGTGTTATGTCAATAGTGAAGCTCCGATCATGATTTTTCACGGCCGATTCCAATTGCCAATTTTTTGGGTAATTTTTTCCAAATGATCAGATTCCTATTACATGCCAAATTGGCCTTAAAGGAGTATAGTTCACTTTTAAAAAAACTTTTGCTGGTGATTTCCTCACCCCCATGTCATCCAAGATTTCCATGTCTTTCTTTCTTCAGTTGAAAAGAAATTAAGGTTTTTGATTAGTCATTTGGTTCATTCAATGAACGAAATGAACCAAATGACTCGAAAAAAGATTTGTTCATTTTGATGAACGAGTTTGAACAGGAGAGTCACGAACACGTGACTCTCGCGTCACAGAACACAGCACGGCGACCATTTGAGCTTATAAAACTTAAACTTTGTTGTTTTTTTATTAAATGAGCGTCGTTTCGCTTGATAAGACCTTTATTCATTGTCGAGAATCATTTAAAGCCCTTTGAACAGTTTGCACTGAAACTGTCTTTTGGACCTTGAACCGTTTGGTTCCCATTGAAGTCCATTATATGGAGAAAATCCTGGAATGTTTTCGTCAAAAACCTTAATTTCTTTTCGACTGAAGAAAGAAAGACATGGACATCTTGGATGACATGGGGGTGAGTAAATTATCAGCAAATGTTTTTTTTTTTAAAAATTGAGCTACTTCTTTAAAAATGGAGCTTAATATTTTGTCTAGGATTTTAAAGCGTTTGTGTTGGGCACATGGAACTGTACAGAGTATGATAACAACCCACAGAACACAATATTCTCAAGAGGTTGAAATTCCAGAAATAGGCTTTGTTTATGCACTATATAAAGCCCAAACTTCTGAACCCGCAGCGGGGGTTTTGGAGTCGTATGGGCTCCATTACTGTCAGGTCCAGCTCTGCGGTCTGAGTTTACTCAAGAGATTGCTGTCTATATATAGTGGCTCATCTGAAGATCAAAAGATTCCAGTCAGACATTGTTTGCTTTTGATTAACAACTGTGATGGATCACATGGATAGTGAAGCAGATCTCCATGTTTTTAAACACACAGCTTTCACTTACAAATGCAGACCATGCCTCCTATAACTCTGCATCAAGAAACTTGGAAAATTATGATTTTTGTATTTTTATATATATATATATATATATATATATATATATATATATATATATATATTTCAGTGGCTTGTTTGTTTTAACATTGCATCTTGTTCAGTCTGGAGTACTAGGTGGGAGAAAACAAGATTAGCTTCAGGACTCACATCCCAGAAAGCAACAGTGTCGGCTCAGATCAGGTCCACTTAATGGTTTCCACACGGCCCAGATGTGGGCCAGATCTGGGCCGACACAATATTGCTGTCTGGGATTGGATTTTAAAATGCTAAATTGTCACAAATTGAATTGTTTAATAAGCAAAATTAAATAAATATTTTTTTGAAAATCAAACATTAAAAGATTGTAATATTACTATGAACTGCATACACTCTAAAAACTGCTGGGTTGAAAACAACCCAAGTTGGGTTATTTTTATAACCCAGCTGCTGGGTCAAAAATGGTCTCACCCAGTGCTGGGTTATTTTAACCCAACCCAGTTGGGTAATTGATTTAACCCAACATGTTGGGTTGTGTTTTCTACCCAAAGTTGGGTAGAAATTGTTGGGTTAAACTGACTAAACAATGGGTTGAAGAATACAACCCAAATTATGGGTCATGGGTATCATTTGGATTAAAAATGACTTTTTTCAATTAACCTTTACATTATGAAAGCAACTTGTACAGTTATTTTATAAAATAAAAGATAATATTCTAAACATTATTCTATCAATGCATGTTTGTATTTTAAGATCTTCAATTGACATGATGTGGTCTTTAAAAATAAATTAATTTATTTCATAAAGAAATTTACCATTTAAACTGAATTCATAAGCTCTTGCTACGCTATTAACCAATGCCATTTTTAAATGCATAAAGCATTTTTAGTTTGAGTCATTTTTAATCTTTAAATGTCAAATCAGTTTTGATGGATTTGTGCCCTTTGGTAACCAATAATTTACAAATATTGTTGCAAATAAACCTTTTTGTAGTTTGGCTGGTACATTTTCTTTTACTTTGTACTTTTGTTCATGTTTTTTGAGGATGTGCATGTTGGCATCTCTCTGAGTTTTGTTTCTTCCAAATATAGAAGTTCATAAACCTATTGATTTTGCTATCATAAAATGGTGTTATGATAATTTTCCACAATTATATGTTCAGTTGCATATTATTATTTGCATTTAGCATTGTTTTTTCCCATGTTGTCCATGAACTGACTTGAATTTTTGAACTCGCTAAATTATTGGAGGTCACCATGTGAATGATCACGATTGAGTTTGAGATATTGTGGAAAACTTAATGAGGCAAATAAAATCATCTTGGGGAAAGTACGGCATATTGCATGTTGTGTTGGAGAGAAAAAGAGAGAGAGAATAAGTGTAAGAAATGAGCCGAAGCATTCGGCCAATGCAGATAAGACTTCCCATATCTTATAGCACTTATGTACCTGATTTAAGAAGCACTTTGAGGGGCAAACTAATAGCTGTGCTACAAGTTGCCTGTCAGGAGAAAGCAATTATCTACTGTCCTCTGATCCGCTGAACATGTCATAGCTTTCGCAGCAACAGCGCACCAGCTAATCAAGCGCTCCTTTATTTCCACTCACGCTCAGAAGGAACGCGCCGCCAGATAATGAACGAATATTTTTATCACTTAGTCTCCATAAACCCGCCCCTTAATTTGATTGTCTTGATGCATGGAGGTGCTCATGGGAGCGCAGACGAGTTTGCACAGTCACTGATTTTCCTAAACGCGTTGAAAAGAATAAAAACTAGTTATTAAAGTTATTAGATGTGCATACATCAATTTATCCAGAGTGAGAAATGGTTTGGGGCAGGGGTAATGGTTTTATGTACATTTTATTTATTTTAGCATTCATGCATTTATTTATATGAAAGTACCTCTATTATGCTATTTTAAATGCTCCTAATTTTAGATTTACAAGCACTGTAATTTTCTCATATCATAATAAACCTTGCAGCATCACCTCTCTACTCACGGTGTCTAAAACAGTTTGATTGATTCAGTCTCTCTAAACTCCTCCTCTCCAAGAGTCTACTCTACTCTGATTGTTTAGATGACCCAGTCTGTTGTGATTGGTCTACTCTGCTCTGATTGGTCAGATGGCCCAGTCTGTTGTGATTGGTCTACTCTGCTCTGATTGGTCAGACGGCCCAGTCTGTTGTGATTGGTCTACTCTGCTCTGATTGGTCAGATGGCCCAGTCTGTTGTGATTGGTCTACTCTGCTCTGATTGGTCAGATGAGCCAGTCTGTTGTGATTGGTCTACTCAACTCTGATTGGTCAGATGGCCCAGTCTGTTGTGATTGGTCTACTCTGCTCTGATTGGTCAGATAACCCAGTCTGTTGTGATTGGTCTACTTTGGTCAGACACATTGGGCAAACACTGAACCAGACTATTTACATTTTGAGCAAGCAATCTCATTGGCTGCAGGATCAGCAGAGGCCAATCAGCTTTTGACATGCGGTAATGATGTGATTCCTTGCAGACTGCATGTAAAGAACCAATCAGCTTGTGCCATCTAGAGTTACATGACTGAACTAGATATGTATTACATTAATGTATGTCATACTCAAAACCTCGATATTTAAAAAAGCAATTTAAAGTACAGGCTAATTTTAAAGTGCATTAGTGCACTGCAAAACAATGACTTTTTCATGAGTTTTTAATTAGCCATTTTTACCTTGGCCGAGATGAATTTGCATTAAGCAAAAGAGAATGGGATATTAAGATTTGTTTTCATCTTGAATGTAACTGTTTTTTTCACTTGTTTTAACACAAGTCATAAAATCTGCCAGACAATTAAAATACATGTAGTCTTAAACAAGTCTTTTTTTCTATCTAATTCATTTTTTTTATTGTCTGATCTATTTTATTTATTTATCTGTTGTTGTTTTTTTCACTTTCAATTTTTAGGCAGTGAGAATTTCTAGATCCAACAAGAGCAAAGAAACAAAGAAAGGTGAACAAGCTGACAAAGCTGCAGATGAATTAAATGTAATTAAATGAATTAAACTTTTTATGGGATTATTTTAACTGGAAAATAAGAGACAGAGATACTGTACAACAATACGATTGATTCATTTGATATAAGTTTTTAGAAGGCGGAAGAAGTCTGAAGAATTTCTTGACCTTCTTGAAACGGGGAAAATAAACCAAAGTATTAGCAGAACAAGCTGACAACGCTGTGGATAAATTAATTGTGCAACTTTTTATTACTTTATTCTTAATTTCATTATCTTTTGCATTTCAACAGACTTTCACTGTCAGAGTTGTTAATCTACTTGGATGATCTTCACATGTAATTCTCCCCGTGATGTTGTCGAGCGATGGCATAAATCTCTTTATCAAAGCCGTCAGTGGAGAAAGACGCCCTCATACGGTGTGATTACGTCACTTTGAGCGTTAGCAATCAAACGCCGTCCTGAACGAAACATCTGATCTTCCCCAGAGACGTGACCTGTCAGAATTTCTTTGACATCATCGCATCTCATTTCATCATCCTGTTTGAAAATGATATCGTCACGACATGCAGATGAAGAGGAAACGTCAGTTCTCGTCGTTTCCCTGCAGGGCGAGGCGTCTTTAACCCGGAGAGAAGCGCAGATCAAAGCTGTACAAAGAGATGAAGATGAAACAAAGGCGGATCCGGAGCGACACATCCGCACGTTTACACTAGCCGCTCCCGGATCTGTCTCGCACAACACAAGCACGCCGCTCTCCCGCTGTGATATCCCAGCATCCCGTCTGCTTTTGGCCTGTAATCTAATGGTGTGCACCCGAAGACCTTCCCAGCATTCTCTGCGGGGGACCATCTCTCCGTTTACGTGTGCAAGCAGCACACCGACACTCAGCACCGGCTCATCATGTGCAAACGGTGCACAAATGTGTGTTTTTCAGGCTCTGTTTCCACCCAGTGCTTCAAAAGACAGCGAGAAATCTTTATTTGCACTGCTTGTGTGTTCAGCCTCAGTGTGTGCTTGTGTTTGTGTACTTGAGTTGGAGAACAGACTTGTGGGTAGTCCCACTTTTGAGGGAAAAAATGTATGAGCCAAAACATTATGACCAGTTAGAGTTAAAGCGAATATCATCTAACAAGGCCACTTGTCAACAAAGGCTATCTTAGGTGAGCAGAATAAAACACCCTGTCACTGCACAAGTTATTCAAGAATGGTTTTGGGAACATGATAAAGAGTTGCTTCGGCCTCTAAGGCCTCGTTTACACTGCATGGTTCAAGTGACCCAAATCCGATTTTTTTTTTATTTTTATTTTTTTTCCTCTCATGTGGCACAGATCGGATATGACCGGTGTAAGCAGGAAAAAACGCATGGATTCCGATTTTCTCAGATCGGATTCAGGCCTCATTCATATGTGGTATTAAAGCGGATATGAATCGGATACGTGCATTTGCGTGTGCCATGTAAGCAGACAAATCGGATATTCCCCGGTAATGCGAGTCGTACGTCATTAAAAAGTGCGCGATGGAAGAAAAGATACACACAGTGGAGCAATGCGGAGGTTTCATGTGTTTTGAGTGTTTGGGGTGAAGAGTGCAGGCGAAAATGCAGGGTTGTTACAGAAATAAATCCGTTTTTGAAGACATTTCACGAGATATGAGGCATCGTTTTAAGTGGTCGTGGCCAGAGCCTCTCCTCTTTTTTTCTCCGCCGTACGAGACCAATGTTTTGATGACTTATTGAAATGTTGTGGAAAGAAAACACTGGATAATTTTGTTTGCATCTGCATCCATTGAATTTGTGCTGTTTTGCTTAATTTCCCGGGTCAGAACGTCTGCATTTGGTAGTTTCAGCAGTGTATAGTGTAAACGCAAAAATATGATATGGGATATGGGTCACTTTTAAAAGATGATGTAAGCAGGTCATCAAATAAATTGGATATAGTCAGAAAATCGGATTTGGGCGTCAAGACCTGCAGTGTAAATGCAGCCTTAGTTCCCCAGATCGCATCTGTGGGATGTTTTGGCAGTACGTGGAGGACCAACAGGATATTAGGCAGCTAGTCATAATGTTTCGGCTCATCTGTATATATATATATATATATTTTGAGACCGAGATCAGCTAAAAAGTTAGCTTGTTAATTTTGACCACCAATTTCTTGAGTCAGCAAACAGATTGTGGACTTGATTCATGCTTTCAGTGCTTTATTAAAGGAGAACTCTGGCACAAAATGAACCTTTGGTCTAATTACACATTGGTTCATAGTCAACCATTCTCTGAGATTTGTTTTCATGATTGTCGAATGTAACGAGTTTTATCTCTAAAAACTGTTTAGCGTATAATGCTAGTAAATGGGGCATAGAGTAATGAAAATAAAAATGGCTAGTTAATACCACTAACAAGGCTCAAAATAGCCCAACACTAGCACAGTAACATAATGAGGGTCCCTACATGCAAAACTAAGCATTGAGATGTTGTAAGTCTACAAACCGTTTAATGAGAAGATATTTTATAAAAACAGTCCAATTCGCGAATACACGTTCGTGGTTCGACTGCTCAAGACTGTTTTCCAAAGATGGCTCCTGCCTGTTTTCGCGAAGAGGACTGTCTTTCAAAATTATCTTCTTATTAAACGGTCTGTACACTTACAACATCTCAATGCTTCATTTCGCATGTAGGGACCCTCATTATGTTACTGTGTTAGTGTTGGGCTATTTTGAGCCTTGTTAGTGGTATAAACTATCGATTTTTATTTTCATTACTCTATGCCCCATTTACTAGTGTTATAAGCTAAACAGTTTTTAGAGATAAAACTCGTTACATTCGATAATCATGAAAACAAATCTCGGAGAACGGTTGACTGTGTACCAATGTGTAATTAGACCAAAGGTCATGTCTTTTAAGGGGATACTCCACTTTTTTTTTGGAAATAGGCTCATTTTACAACTCCCGTTGAGTTTTACCGTTTTTGAATCCATTCAGCCGATCTCCGGTTCTGGCGGTACCACTTTTAGCATAGCTTAGCATACATCATTGAAGTGCACAAGACTATTGGCATTTCTCCCCAAAACAATTACCAAGGTGTTTCGATATTTGTCCTATTTAAAACTTGACTCTTCTATAGTTACGTCGTGCATCAAGAGCAACGGAAAATGTAAAGTTGCGATTTTCTAGACTGATATGACTAGGAACTATACTCTCATTCCTGCGTAATAATCATGTACCATGAGTGCAGCAGGCGTAATGTTATAACGCAGCGCCTGAAAATAGTGCCCAGCTTCCAACGTGACCGGGACTAAGTTTGTGTAGTCATCGCGCCTGCTGCACTCATGCTACGACAGTGAAGTTTCCTGATTATTATGCAGGAATGAGAGTATAGTTCCTAGTCATATCAGCCTAGAAAATCGCAACTTTACATTTTCCGTCTGTCTTAGTGCACGATGTAACTATAGAAGAGTCAAGTTTTAAATAGGAAAAATACAGAAACACTTTGATCATTTTATTTAGAGCTCTTGTGCACTTCAATGATGTATGCTAAGCTATGCTAAAAGGGGTACTGCCAGAACCGGAGATCGGCTGAATGGATTCAAAAACGGTAAAACTCAACAGTTTAACTCTGGGGGAGTTGTAAAATGAGCATATTTCCAAAAAAAAGCAGAAGAGCTGAAGCATCCTGGTCTTCATAACACCTCAGTATTGTCACAGGCTGATCGCATCCATGCCGCATTGAGGCAGTAATTCATGCACATGGGGCCCAAACCAAGTACTGGGTACATATGCATGATTATACTGACGTTTCTGTATTTAAAATCCATTTTATGTAATATTCTAATTTTCTGAGATTTTGAATTTGGGGTTTTCATAAGCTGTAAGCCATAATCATCAAAATAATAACAAATAAAGGCTTCAAATATCTCACTTTGCATGCAATGAGTCTATATAAAATATTAGCTTCACCTTTTAAGTTGAATTGCTGCAATAAATGCACGATATTCACATTTGTTGCATTATTAGGAGCATCTGTTTGAACGGGAGCACTTTTGCATGTGATCCCTGCAGACATCAGTAACATCTGACCGGCCTGTCAGAGATTCCCAAGCCGATCAGAGGAGGGTCAATGGAAGCAATTACAGCAGCGATGACTGCCGGGATCGGCTTTGGTTGCGCTCCGGTTTTCGGCACTGACCCCGCGCAGGTGCTTCATGCTGATAACGCCACCCTGTCAATCTAAATGAAAAGCCACCTCTCCCTCTTCACCACCCCTGCGCTCAGGCCTTCTCCAGTAATTCCTGTTTTAAGGCTGGAAAGAGGAGCGAAGGGCTTTCATGTAAAAGACCAGGATTTAGAGTTGACATGTGGTGTTTGTATTTCCTGCACGCTTCGGTCAGTGTGTGTGTGTGAGATAGACAGACAGAGAGATCATTAAGATGTCCCGGGCCACACACCACGTTGATTAGTGTGTTGTTCGGCGACAATCATGGCGTCGTTTCAAAACAGTCCTTGAAACATCCGAACTCATCTGAAAGGGAATGCTTTATGAGCACGCATTTCTCATTCCCGTCTGCCAGGGTAATTCCGTGGCCGTCGCATTACGCTCATTTGTTTATGCTAATTTTATGTTAATGCTCTGTCATTCAGAGGATTCTGGCGGAGGAAAATGGCACGGCGGCCGCTGGTTACGAGCGCAGCGTTTACTCGTGTTCGCACGCGTGGAATTGTTTCATATTCCATCATATTTCTCTGCCAGAACAATGACGCTCTAAGATGAAGAAGAGCCTGGACTTCCGGGAAATTTCGTCTTAATTGTTAATGCCTTTAACTTGACAAGGTTTCCTGAAGACATTTCGCTGTCATTATTTACTGATTTGCATTAATTATTGAATTTTAATATTTAATAACCAATGTAAAAATGTTAAATTAAATATTATTTTGAGTGCACATGTTAACATTAAGGGCACTAAAAATACATTTTGTAGAGTATGTACTTTTTTCTTTCACAAGAGTGCAAAAGTCTGATTGAGGAAGTAAAAACTCAATAAAATTCAGAGGGAATTAGATTTTTAATGATAACTTATAAACTGTTAAATACAGACCTGCTGTGAGCTGCAAAGTTGTTAATCGATGGCATTTGCTTCTGCTGAAGACGTCAGCCCGCATTATTTAAGCATAGTTTTTAAAATAATCATGTTATCAGTGGAATTCTTGGAGAAAAACTACATTACCCATGATGCTGTATAGAAAATTAGACCAATCAGAGAGTTGGGGGAAAAAAACAGCTCTTTAGCTCCGCCCACCCATGTTTGCTAGTCGATCTCTCTACGGTCTCAAAATTAATGTTTGTGTATATAAAAGAGTAAAAAAGTTGCTTGTCTGGATTTTTTGTTCGTGGTGTAAATATAATTCATTCCTAAGCAATATTCTCAGCTTTTCAATATGTAAATCTGCATATTTATCGTATTTACCCCAAGGGCATTTTTGAAGGGCTTGCACTGTAAAAAAAATATTGTTGGTTTAACTTAAAGTAACCAGGTTGCCTTAAAATTTTAAGTTGATTGAACTGGAAAAAGTGAGTTAATACAATGAAGGAGAATGATTTAATCGTCAGAAACTCAAAATAATAAGTTATCTGAACTAAATAAATTATTTAAGTTGATTTGACAAAAGAAAAAATGTTGTGATAACAAATCTTGAAAATATTTTTTTTTACAGTGTAATCTTTCTTAATTTTAAATTCTTATATTTGATCAATAAACTCAATTGGAATTCAATTAGAAAAGTTACATTAAATAAAATGTTATGAAACCATAAACAAAATACAAATAAGAAATTTTGAGGAAAAAATTATACTTTTTAACATCTAAATGAGTGAGTCATTGAGTCATTTATTGAAATGATTCGTTCAAATGGCTGATTTGCTTAAGAATGAGGCAGTTCTGTGTATGAATGGGTCATTGAATCTTTGACTCGACCAATTCGTTCAAATCTCTGAATCATTCAGAAATGAATCCCAGCTGTGAGATGCGTTGTGGTTCTGCTCTGATCTTTCTTTAAAACTAATTTCGCTGCCGAAATATAACAAAAACAGTCAATATTGCGTCTAAAATGCAATATATAACCTATTCTGCGATTCTGAGATAATCTGAGATTCCTCTGAGATTTTTTGTTTTTGTTTGTTTGTGCTTCATGTGATTGTATTTCTTTCCCTCACCAAATCTTTTTGTCCGATTTTCAAAATCTTTTTGGCTTCAAATCAATCTTTGCAGTGTTGTGATTAGGATTATGGATTGTAACCCTCATTAACAAAGACTTTTTTTTTGAAATCCCTTTGGAAAATATAGAAAAAATACATCCAGAACCAACAGCGCTGTAAAAGGGGGCAGGCACTAATGCACTCCATAGGAATCCCTGGACCTTAGTATTAAAATCCCTGGTTTAAAGTACTTTTATGGTGTTTTTTAGTCCTTTTTTGGGGGGCTTGACAGATGTGGTCACTATGAGCTGTTGTTTCCCGGCTGAACTATTCCTCTTGTAAAAGCCTGAGCAGTAATGACTGAGCGGCCAGTAAACAGCGTCTCCATGAAGCCGTGGAGGTGAAGAGTGATGAATTAGGTTGTTAATACAGTGCCATTGTAAACGGTCAAAGGGTTTTATACAGCGGCGGATATTAATAGCGATTTGGATGTCTGCTTCTTGATTTTATAGGGGTGGAAAGTGGCAAAGCGCCAGAACGTGAGCAAACTTGGCTGACTGGTTGTTAGACAAATGAAGCAGTCAAATAAAAGAAAACAGCTGTTGGGTTTTACGTGCAGACGGGAGTTAGCGAGCATCTGCTGCTTTAGCGCCGTGTGTGTTATAAGACCGTCACAGTTATAAACGTGCCGAGGCGCCATAACAAGGCTTGTGGGTAACATAATACCGATGTGGCATTTGGGAACAACTCAAGAAGCCTTAAAGAAGCTTGATGGCGTTTCATCATAATCATTATGCTGCAAGCCGGTTATTATTATATAGCGAATTTAGATGTTTGTGCATGGAAGTAAAAGTGCATGATTGTGTTTGTTTTGACCATGAAATATATTACGTTGTCTTTTTGTTATATTATTGCCATTATTCAATCATAATATTTAACAAATAGGCTCAGATGGGTTGATTTTGGGTCGCTCTGCTAATTTTAAATTATAAAACACTACAGTATGTGTTGAATTTGATTATGATTAAGAATTATAATTATGCTGCAAGCTAATTAGAATTAGCCTAAAGATGTTAGTGCAAGGAAGTAACAATGTAGGGTTTTATTTATTTATTTCCATTAAAATGTTTGTTAATGAACAGAATGTAACCATAGTTATCTTTTTGATATTGATATATTGCCATTATTCAATCATAATATTTAACGAATATGCCACGGAGTCTTACAAGTTTTACTTTCTGTATGTTATAAAATAAATGTAAACTTCTATGGAACAAAAAATAAGACGAAAAATAAAAAAAAGTTTTTTTTTTTTTATGTTTTGGACCCCATTGACTTTGATTGTATGCACAAACACATTTGAAACGTTCTTCAAAATATATTCTATATTCTTTCGTGTTCCACAGAAAAGAAAACTGACTTGAAATTTCAGCTTTTGTTACTTTTTATGTTCGACAAGTTACAACAAATAGTTTATTTTTAACTAAAACTGAAATAAAAATAAGCTGAAATATTACAAAACATAAAATTTAGTTGGAAAACTAAAACTGAAATAAAAATAAATTGAACCTAAATGCCAATATATATATAAATAATTTATATAAGTAAATAATTTGCCTGTAAGGTCCATATGCAAAAACCTGCCACAGTGCAAGAATAGGAAATAAAGTCCTAAAATAAATAAAAAGAAAAAAACAAAAAACTAGGCGAGGCGATCTCTCTATGGTCTCAAAATTAATGTTTGTATATATATAAAAAATTAAAATAGTAAAAAAGTTGCTTGTCTGGAATTGTTTGTTGCTTGTTTGGAATTGTTCGTTATTTCAGATATAACGAATATATGTATATATATATATATTCATATATATTCTTTCTATATTCATATATATATTCTTAAAAAAAAATTAAATCTGAATTTTATTCACATTTCAATTAGCTTTTATTTGTATTCATGTTCATTTTAGTTTAATTGTTTAATAATTTTGGTATGTGCTTGTCATTTTATTCAAAAACGAATAAAATGACAAGCACATACTAAAATGATTAAACAATTAAACTAAAATGAACATGAATACAAATAAAAGCTAATTGAAAATGTGAATAAAATTCAGATTTTTTTTTTTTTTTTTTTTTTTTTTAACTAAAATGTCTGTGGATGGCACTTGATGTGCGTGTCCTTAAGTGAAACACTCTGGATGTGTTGTGTTTTAGTCAAACATCACACATCTTTCCACAAGCTCTTTCTTCAGACGCTCCAGTCCTCCCCTCCCTTCATAATCCCATTCCAGCGTCTACAAGACGGGATTTGTCTAGATCAATTCTGTAATGCGTTTTTCATTCTGAAATGTAATTAAGGTGGTCTCGCTTCTTCCTCCCGCTCATCACTGATTCATATTCTGTCACCTGGTTTGTATTAGTGGGTCATGGGTGAGTTCAGTGCTTGGCTAACTCTAATCTCTCAATGTAAAACTGGCTTACTGTAACTGTAATATATCCGTGGAGGTCAGGGGTTATTCCAGCGCTCAAACAGCCTCGGCCTCAGAGAGTGTGTGTTCAAGCTCACTTGATGCATTTTACACATGCCAGCACTTTCCATAATCTCTGATCTGATTGGGTTTATGCATCCTGTGGGACTCAGGATCACAGGATCAGAGCTTTTGAGAAAGAACAGATTTGATTGCTTTATTTAATTATTTTAATATTTTATTTTATTTTACTTTTAATATTTTTTCTGTCCTTGCACTGTGGCAGGTTTTTGCATATGGACTTTACAGGCAAATTAATTACTTTATCCATTGAATATCAAAGTCAGGAAATTAGCTTAAATTATTTTTGCTTTGTTTTCGCAAGGTGAGAAAAAAAAGAAAGAAAACGTATCTTTTTGTTTTGAGTTAATAAGTCCTTATTTCTACATAATATCTTGTTATTTCATCTTAAGTCGTTATTACAACATAATATCTCATTATTATGACATATCTCATTATTTCGACTTAATGTCTTGTTATTGCGACATATGTTGTTATTTCAGCTCAAGTCGTTATTACGACATAAAAAGTTGTTTTTTTCACATAATATCTCATTATTGTGACTCAAGTCGTTATTTCAACATATCTCGTTAGTACAACATATCTTGTTATTTCGACATAATGAGTTGTTACTTCAACATTCCGTTATTACGACGAGTCATTATTTTGTCACAAGTCATTATTTCGACATAATATCTTGTTATTACAACATAATATCTCGTTATTATAACTTAAGTCATTATTTCGACATAATATCTGGTAATTACAATATGATATCTCGTTATTACGACATCTTATTTCGTCGTTATTACGTTATGTAACGTAACGTTACGTTCCCGTTATTTCGGCATATCTCGTTATTACTACATAATATTGTGTTATTTTGACATAAGTTGTCGAAATCACAAGACATTTTGTTGAAATATCTCGTTATTTTGACATAAATATCTTGTTATTTTGACATATTGACATGATGATACTAAACTCATAATAAAGTATACTACAAAAACTGTTTTATATTATATTTCTTATTTTGTATATGACAAAATAAAGGCAAATTATTTGCTTAATTTATTGAATATCAAAGTCAGGAGATTAGCTTAAATGAGATATAAATATAACGTTATAAATTAGCTAAAAAAATAAATCCATGTACATCAATTCAGTTTAATCTGAGTAACTCTCACACACAGCTGCTGATTTTCTCCAAAACACCTGCTCTGACCGTGTGCGACAACACTAAGATTTAATGCTTAGCATATGCATGTGTTGACAGCATTACTATTTAATTTTTTTTTTGGTCATGTTGCCATAAGCACTGTACAGACAAGGTTCGTTGATTTGATGTTCTGATTAGGACAGAATTGTAGTTAATGCTAAGGCTCATTGTGGGTGTAAAGTCGAGTGCTTATGTAGGCAGCGTTTTAAATCAAAAAGCAAAGGCTGTTTCATAAGGTAGGCAGCATCATTTAACAAGGCTCATTAAAAAATCCATGCAGTCAAAGTGAGCAGTGCTGATTTGTAAATATAAATCATTCAATACTAAAATGTATCATTAGATCTAATAAACAGTTATGCATAGTTTTAGACTATTTTACCCGATGTTTAACGATCTGTTTTATTGACGCGCGCCCGATATTTTTTCACTCACGTAAGACATATTCGACTGTGTTCATGTGGATACTCGTCATGATTGACATTTCGACATAATTTTGCATGTGCTTGTGTAAACGATCTATCACAGCGTGCGAGTATCACATCAAAATCACATCAATGTTTAAAAACAGATAAGACTTAAAAAGATGTGAAAATTATTAACGTTCTTGAAGCAATACTGGCCTGATCTTTCAAATAGGTGATTATAGTTTTAGGGGGCTAAAACAGTCTAAACCACCTCTGATGTGTGATCCATTTCAGTCATGTTGCCTCATGCTGGCAACTCACTTGATTTTAGAACAGAGCCAGAGACTCAAAGCACTTCCTTAATAGGACTTCCTGTATGTCAAAGAGACGCAGCATGATAGTTTCACCCAGAGGCGCGCATGAGTGTGTGTGTGTTTAACGGTTCTCTCCTGACCAGCATCAAAAGCGTATATTTTTCCCCCCTCTGTTGCCATGCATTAATTCAAGTGTATTGACTGCACGTTTGAGTGACTGTGAAATGACCTTGTGCATAATGGGATACTTCGCATCTGGAAAGATGAATGTGTATTTAAAATGGGTCATTTATGTAGAAGAAATGTGAAATTATTTTTAAATTTGGAGCTTTCTAGACAGAGAAATGCCAGAAAATGTAATTTTGGCTCATGTGGATGAAAGACAACATCTCCCAGAATGCACTTGCTTCGCTTCCCTAGGAGGCCACGCCTACCGGTAACAGAGCGCAGTCGTTAAACAACAAGTCTAGGCTACTAGTGAGTCTCCGTGACGAGTCTGCCCGAAAATGTTTCGAGATCGCCCAAAATGTCCGGGATTCGGCTTTTGCGTTCTACAATCGCCATTCGTCATGTTTACTGTGGCGAGCGGGACGAGTGAGGGCCGCGGGAGAACGGCGCGAGGCCGGTGGCGTGATTACCGATGAGCGACACCTGTGAGACGCACCGGTCTCGTATCTTTCACAGAGGGGCTGGAATTTTCTTAGCAATGTTAAAGCGCACATCAACCGATCACTTGTTTAGCGTTCATGTAAACACTACATTCAGATTCACCAATCGGGATTAATTCAGTTAGATTGAAACAAAAGCTGAGCATGTAAACAATGAATGGCGACTGCAGAAAGCAAAAGCTGAATCCCGGACATCGACGGCCGGATATGTCCGGGAAAAAGAGGATGGTAACCCCGACTACTCAGCTTTCTCCACAGAACAAGAGCCCGCTAGCTTAGCTTCCAAAACAAGATGGCCGACACTATGTGTTCATTCTGTGAGTGAGATCGCCCTCTATGGACGGGTTGAGGACATGCGGGACAGACCCGACTACTGACTGTAGTCTTCAGCCTCTGGACAACAAAATCCTCCGATGACACGAAATGACGATTTTTGCATCATCGGAGGATTTTTTCCAGACAAAAAATACATAAATCTCTCGTCTCAAGGGGATATGAGAGTGGAATTCGAAAAAACTACAAGTTTCCTATTAATACAAAGCTTAATGCTAAATCCTGAAGTATGCGACACACAGTACGTATGTGTGATAAGAACCCTCAAACTCTAACCTTTGACCTTTAACCCACATGGCCCCTAATTGTCCGATGATTATTTCTTTGATCAGATTTTATCATCTTGCTCTTAGAATTGATATCATGAATTCTGTACCTATGTGCAATATAACTATAAACTGGAGATAAAACAAAGATTGAATAAAGATAGAACTAAGATTTCCGATTGAAAGAAGAACAGTTATAGTGACACTTTTCGTTGCATACTACACACATATAGTAGTTAATATGTGCAAATATTATAAATTAATCAAGTGCAAGAATGCAATAGAAGTGCAATAACCCTATAGCTAGTGGTTTTCCAAAATGATTAGCCACTCACGATTTTCACTGGCCACAATTTTGACATCGATACCATGACATAGGAAAATCTGCCGTATAGATTTTTTTTTTTAAATGATCTCATAATTTGTCAGCAGGAATATTAGGCTTTTGTCACTTTAAGACCTGATGCACAGATCCATTATACTGTTACACATGCGTTTTCATTCTCATCTTTTTACGCTTACTTAAAACATAAACTACTGTGTTTACATGAACACTCGCCAAGATTGCCATTTTGACATTATTTTGTGCGTATTTGACTGTTTAAGTGCAATAAAAAACGTTAGGTTAATGAGTGCTGTTAATGAGTCAAATGATGTGCAATACATGCATTCCCACGCCGAAAATCAAGCCCTTCAACAATATTCATCCGGAGCAAATGAAACGAGTTAGTGAGGAGAGGCGGGTTTGTGTGTCACTCGCCGTCAGAGAAATGAGAGAGAGCACGTGTTTCCATTCTGCAGAAAATGAGTATTGGAAGCGTTAAAGATATTTCAGTATCGATATTGAAAAATCGATATTTTTGACAACATTACGTTGTACTTACTCAAAAGACTACAATTGAAAAATGTATATATTATAAAATTGAACCCGCCAAGTGGCTAGTAAGAGTGACTGCGTTACACGCCACCGCTGAAATACATCCGGATTTGTGTTGCCGGGTGGTAGTGTCAAGTCCTGTATCAATTTTCTCTTCTGTAACTCCCCCGGTTGAATTGAAACTCTGCGTTCGGATTGGCTCTCAGTCTCCACAGTTTAGTTTGATTAGCTCTGTGGGATCACCGGGACCCTTCGAGGTCTGACACTGGAATGAGACTTATGTTGTGTTCACAATGAATACGAATTCAATTATTTGTGCGAGTAGATTACGTGCAAAGTCAAAGCAAAGACGCGAATAGCGCCGCGAATAATGTGAATCGGGCGCCGCGTTTGCCGCGAACGTTAAGAAATTTTAACTCGGGCGGAAGATTCAAGCGTCTAACTAGACGAGTATTTGACGCTCTATTAGCGTTCGACGTGAACACATCATTAGAGACGAATGGAAAAGTAATCCAGGCACGTTCAGATATCAACATCTTTATGACTCTGGAAAATACTCCATTCTGATTGGTCAGTCGTTACATTCTGCTAGTATTTTGTAAAATGCCGTCAAAATGACTGATTTTCTACATTGCTGCTAGTTTCATGTCTCGCGTATCACTCTGCTGCAGAGATGTATAGTAACGAAGTAGAGCTACTTAAGTACTAAAATGCTGTATCTGTACTCTACCAGAGTATTGTTTTTTTCTCATACTTCTACTTTTACTTTAGTAGATATTTTCGATGAATTTAATACTTTTACTTCGATATTTTTTTAATGTTCTGCAAGTTACAATTATAAAAATTTTACGAATCATTCGTTGCAAGTTGGCTTTCATGCTGCCTAAATCATACGCCAGTTTTATCGGCTAATGGTATTGATTGACACACACATTGACAACTAATGCAGGGGCGGCCGCCAAAGCAAATTTGTATCCCGCCAAAGCGCCTTATTTGATTGCTAGTTCAAACTTTTGACTGCTTTCTTTAATAATTACATGACACAATACTTGTACTTTTACTTTTAGTACTTAAGTAGTGAATTTCAAAATAAACTACTTGCAATATTTAAGTACCAAAAATGTTGAATACTTAAGTGTGGTGCTTAAAGGGTTAGTTCACCCAAAAATGAAAATTAAGTCATTAATTACTCACCCCCATGCTGTACCAACCCCGTAAGACCTTCGTTCGTCTTCGGAACACAAATGAAGATATTTTTGATTAAATTTGAGAGCTGTATAACTACCACATTGGCTCCTAAGGGACTGCCTCTTGACGGCCCAAAAAGTCAATGAAGAAAATGTTTAAATATCCCAAGTGACTACCGTGGCTCAACTATATGTTTATCAAGCGACGCGAATACTTTTTGTGCGAAAAAACAAACAAAAATAACGAGTTTATTCGACTATTTTTTTCTTCCTTGTAGGCCAGAACGAGACTTCCTTATAGATTTCCACGACGCATGCGCGAGAACTGCGATCTGAAGTAGTGTAAGCTGTGTACGCAGATCGCAAATCTCGCGCATGCGTCGTGGAAATCTATAAGGAAGTCTCGTTCTGGCCTACAAGGAAGAAAAAAATAGTCGAATAAACTCGTTATTTTTGTTTGTTTTTTCGCACAAAAAGTATTCGCGTCGCTTGGTAAACATATAGTTGAGCCACGGTAGTCACTTGGGATATTTAAACATTTTCTTCATTGACTTTTTGGGCCGTCAAGAGGCAGTCCCTTAGGAGCCAATGTGGTAGTTATACAGCTCTCAAATTTAATCAAAAATATCTTCATTTGTGTTCCGAAGACGAACGAAGGTCTTACAGGGTTGGTACAGCATGGGGGTGAGTAATTAATGACTTAATTTTCATTTTTGGGTGAACTAACCCTTTAAAGAGCACTTCAACTTCTACTGAAGTCACTTTTTTGATGGAGCACTTGTACTTTTACTCAAGTCCGGGTTTCTAGTACTTTATACATCTCTGCTCTGCTGTCTCTTTCTTCTAGCATGATAGAATAGTTTCAACTCAAATCAATATTGTCCATTTATGTATTTATTTGGAAAGAAGTAGGATAATGTGCAGTCATAAGGTAATGAAATTCCATTGAATTGCAATTAGGTAAATTCCTCTTGCAGCTCATGAACTAAAAGGAGTGTATTCTGACTTGCAGTTGTAACTGGCTTGCAGTGGTCATGTGGAGGTTTGAGGCGAGCATGGGCATGTTGTGGAATGACTGTGTTTTCTTGTGTTAAGAGTTGTTCAGTTAGTTGTGTTTCAGCACATGGAGTGAGTCTGATCATGGATACTGTATGATTCTTTGATTCAAAGGCCTGATGCTGTTTATGAGAGATTTACTGGGCATTACCGGGTCTGAAGTTCAAGCTGGTAGGTCACTCTCCATGTGTTTGTGCCACGCTACTTCTGATACACCATTTTGTTGCAGTCTTGTATATTAACCATACTTCGGGTGAGTGAAGGTGTATGCAAGCTGTGTTTCTCGGATGATTTGATTGAGCTGTAGACTTGCATGTGTACTTCTATTACAACTCAAATAAACCTTTAATAGAAAGTACACATACTCACATGATCCCACTGTTGACGATAGTCTAGACAACATTAGCCTATATATATATATATAAGAGATCATGACTAGTTCTGTCCATGTGTCATGTTCAGTAGGAATTACATCAGGTCATGAAAGGAAGTTCAGTCTCAATCGCTCGTGTTCACCTCAAGATATGAATATGTTGGTAGTAAACAGATGTGTATGTATAGATTCCTACAAGTGTGCACTTTGAACTTCTTTATCAGTCTGGTATGAACTGTGTTTTGTCATTATGACTCTGTGTGTGTTTTAGACGTTGCTTTCGGTTTAAAGGTTGTTTCGGAGTGAAAGAAAAAGCAGACTTATCTTAGCAGAGTAATCTTAAACAAACATGCCTAAGATATTGAAATTCTAGGCCTAGTGATGTGTGACTCGTAGCTATTAAATATTGGTTACACTTTATTTCGACGGTCAACTATAAGCAACTTGCCAACTACATGTCAAATTAGAGTATTTGCAGACTCAAAGGCCAGTGCTGTTGAAATGACTGCTTAGCTCAGAAATTAAGAAGTTATTATTTAATAATGTGATGTAAATGCAGTTCCACTGGCGTGAGAGGTTATCTAACAGTTTTACCCCCAGACTTTTGATCGTCATATGCCTGAATAAGCAGCTTATATTAATTAAGACCCGCCTACTTAGACCCGATGAGACAGTTTGATTGACATATATAGTGGCCAATCACAGTTTGTTTTGCTCTTACATGCTCAACTTCTTTTTAGACCATTAGTCATCAAATTATCTGTAAACACTGAAGCAACCATTAAAAGGAGGTGCAGATTTAGCTCAAATAAATGAGCTGATCATCATTTCAAGGTCATCACGATTCAAACGTGACCAACCGAGGTGATGCCTGAGTGGTTAAGTTGTTTACTCTGTAATTAGTCCATCCATTTTCACTCGTTTGACCTAATATTACCGATTTGCGGGCTGAATAATGGTATTGACAGGGTAATCAGCCAATCACAGCGCTCTCCCATGTGACCCTACACTGTTTTTCTCCCCACTAAATTTGCCTCAGTAACATTAATATTTATTCATTAGTCTTAATTGACAACCAAATGTCTGACCAATCAGAGTAGAGTAGACCAATCACAACAGACTGGGTCATCTGACTAATCAGAGCAGAGTAGACCAATCACAACAGACTGGGTCATCTGACCAATCAGAGCAGAGCAGACCAATCACAACAGACTGGGTCATCTGACCAATCAGAGCAGAGTAGACCAATCACAACAGACTTGGGCCATCTGACCAATCAGAGCAGAGCAGACCAATCACAACAGACTGGGTCATCTGACCAATCAGAGCAGAGTAGACCAATCACAACAGACTGGGCCATCTGACCAATCAGAGCAGAGTTGACCAATCACAACAGACTGGGTCATCTGACCAATCCGAGTTGAGTAGACCAATCACAACAGACTGGGCCATCTGACCAATCAGAGCAGAGTAGACCAATCACAACAGACTGGGTCATCTGACCAATCAGAGCAGAGTTGACCAATCACAACAGACTTGGTCATCTGACCAATCAGAGCAGAGTTGACCAATCACAACAGACTGGGCCATCTGACCAATCAGAGCAGAGCAGACCAATCACAACAGACTGGGTCATCTGACCAATCCGAGTTGAGTAGACCAATCACAACAGACTTAGGCCATCTGACCAATCAGAGCAGAGTAGACCAATCACAACAGACTGGGTCATCTGACCAATCAGAGTAGAGTAGGCTGATGACCCAATCCTTTATCGAACCGTGTGTGAGTGTTTCTAATATAAAGGCCAAAAGAGTTGCAAATGCAAATGCAAATTTGACCTCTTCCTCTTTTCTGACCAACGTAATCAATCTCTGTGTTTTTTTCTCTTTTGTAAAGTCATAGTAATGCTGTCGTTATTTTTTTCTTTTGCTATTGGACAAAGATGAAACTCAGTGGCGTTTCCTCCTCAGAACTATAGAAGTTTTCGTAACTTTTGCTCTATAGAGCCACAGATCTGGAGTAACGGCACAGTTAATCTGATGTTCTGTAATGTCTGGTTTGTAATGTCAAATATTTGATCACACAATACAAAATAGATATATTTGAAGAGGCACAGCCTGCTTTTCTCAGAAAACATGGCTCTGATGCATGTGTGTGTGTTTGTGGATTAGCTGTAAGCCCGTAAAGCCTGTAAAACTAATTCATCCGACTGCAGAGCAGACACACTCAAATATCAGACTATACGAACCATACATCTCTCTCACACACACGTTACCGCACAATCAACGTCTGTGTGTGTTAATTCAAGTAGCTGTTGAGTCACTGACCCCTGTCACTGTTCAACCCGTGTGAGGTTTCTTTCTATCTCACCTAGAAATGCTCTCTCTCTCTCTCTCTCTCTCTCTCTCTCTTCCTTCCTTAATCTCTCAGTATTACACGCCTCCCCAGTCTTACTCCCTCCCCTTTCTCTCTCTCTCTCTCTCTCTCTCTCTCTCTCTCTCTCTCTCTCTCTCTCTGTCTGTCTCAGTGTTTCTGGCGTCGGCTCAGAACTGCAGTGGTTTATTCAGTGGCTCGGTCAGGTCGTGTCGCTGCTCTGCATGCGTGTGTGTGTGTGTGTGTGTGTGTGTTTGCTCGCTCCGGCTGCTAAGCGTAGACGTAAAGAAGGAGGCTGCAAATGTACCAGAGCTCAGTTTATTAGGAGGAGATGTGGTGTCGCGCAGAAGCCCTGTGAGGCGGTCCTGCCCCGCGACAGCTTCGCTAGGACACTTCCTCTGAGGACCAGCGCTACTCTTAACAAGTGAGTCAGGGTGCAGTGTTTAAGTGTGTTTGTGCGGGAGTGAACATGCATGAGACGTTGGATGACCCCAACACACAGGTGGGATGGACTGACATTGGCGTGTGGGAAATGAATGCTTTGGCTCGCGTTTGGGGATTTGGAGTGTGAGACGTCTCGTCTTTGATGAGGCACATGTGTGTTCAGGGACTAAACTGTCCTTAGACGTGAGCTAAATGTGGCAAATCTATAAGTTATTAACGGCTGAAAGTTTCTTTGAGGGGGTTGGGTTAGTGTGGAGTCGTAATTAGTTTTATATAAACAGCAGAAGACTGCGGTACGTCTTCATTTAGAGAGCAAGGTGAGCGTGTGTTTGTGATGCATGCACACTTCCTCCGGTGACGAGGGCACGATGAAGTTTGTTTGAGAGAAAGTGACAGCAGCCAGTGATCATAACTCATTGTGTGTGTCAGGAAACGTCTCATTTCACTTTCTCTGCGCTCACTTGCTGATCTGTTTGTTCTTGCAAAGCAGCACAATGTTGATTTTCCTCAGACACTCTTCTGGCGAGGGTTTGTTCAACACTTGGTATTAAACAGCTGGATTTAATTCTGTTTGATGTTCTCCATTTAAAATGCATTTTGACAGTAATTTCAGTGTTGGCTTTGCTAAGCCTGAGCGGTCAACCCGATTTGCTTCGACCGATGTGGATTTTTTGGTGCCAATATTTTTTTTAACACACACTCTCAGAAAAAAGGTACAGCTGTCATTGGGGCTGTACCTTTTCAAAATGTACACGTTTGTACCCAAAGGCTGCATACTGGTACTTTAGTGGTACATATTAGTACCAAAAATGTACATATCAGTACCTAACATGTACATATTCAGATCTAAAATGGACATATTAACACTTTAAAATGTACATATTAGCAGCTAAAATGTACATATTAGCAGCTAAAATGTATATATTAACACCCAAATTGTACTTATTAGCACCTAAAATGTATATATTAACACCACAAATGTAAATATTAACACTTAAAATGTACATATTAGCACCTAAAATTAACTTATTAACACTTAAAATTTACATATTTTCACCTAAAATGTACATATTATCACCTAAAATGTACATATTAGCACCCAAAATTAACTTATTAGCACCTAAAATGTACATATTAACACCTAAAATGGACAAAAGTTTACTTTTTCAAAAGGTACAGCCCCAGTGACAGCTTTTGTACCTTTTAGTGTTTACTTCTGTTAAGTATTTATTCAAATTAAACAAGAATATGTATATATAGCTGTTAAACATGACAAACCGAAGTAGTTTGTCTTTTGACAATTGTTAATTATAAGGTAAATTAACATGGTTAAGTATCACTAGAACTGACATTCTGGCTCAATATTGGTCGGTTATGTGTTCTAAATGATATATTGGTCAATAAAAATGAGTAAAATAAAATAAAATTGATAAAATGTTCCAAATGTGCCCGACCGCGATATCTACATGCACTCTAAAAATTGCTGGGTTGTTTTAACCCAACTTTGGGTCAAATATGGACAAACCCAGCCATTGGGTTAAATTTTGTAATTACATTTTTAACCCAATGTTTGGGTTTGTCCATATTTGACCCAAAGTTGGGTTAAAACAACCCAGCGTTTTTAGAGTGTGCACACTGATCGGTCTTCCTCGCATATATGTAACTGTCCATCGTTGCATGTGTTGCTTCTCGTGTGAAGATGTGTGTGTGCTGCGTGACGTGACGTGGCAAAGCGCCTCTGATGCAGCATTTCATTCACCGAATTTAAACACACTCACTTTAAACCGTAACATCTTTTGCTGCCTTGATCTTGTTGCTCTTTCCTTGAGGAAATACTCATCAAGTTGTGTTCGTGAGCTTGAATGACGAGCAGATTCTCTATAAACTGCTGAGGGAATGCATCTCCACTGTTTCTGTGTGCGTGTGTGTGTGTGTGTGTGTGTGTGGTGGTGGTTATCTTGCTACGCACCCGAGAAGCCGATCTATTAGAGTAAAAGCGCTGAGGAAGAAAGGGTCAGTGCAAAGCAGACAATTCCTCCACCAACAGTTGGAAAAGTACGCGAGATAAAAACGCACTCGCGTGTGACTCATCCTGAGACTGAGTCTATTTGTGTGGTGATGTCTGGTCCTTCATGAGTCGCCTCGAGAGCTTCGGCACGGAAAGAAAGAAGGAAGGAAGAAAGAAAACAATGCAGCATGACAAAAACCATTACGCCGCAGGTGCTTTCTTATCAGGATTTCACACTGTTGTGAGCGTGTCTGCATACGAGCGTGTTAGCAAGGTGAAGTATTTACAACAGGGCTAAAGGCCATCTGGGGTAAAAGGTCAGTTTGGGTTTTAGTATTTGCTCTAGAAAAAATAAATAGAAACCAAAAACCACCGAAGCACTTCCCTAAACACCTGTCTGTCTCGATGTATCACAGATATGGCCATATCGCTGACACGAATGCTTGCTAAAGCCCTGAGGTTTGATTGTTGAGAATCCCTGATCACATACTTCATGGTTTTGTTCAAGTAATAAATGTACATAAGGCAGAAAACCATGAACATGCCGTCAAAAATACTGTTAGCAAATGAGTAAAATGAAAGCCCATGGAGTGCAATTATTTCCTGCCTTTTTAAACCATACTGTTCTCACACAAGAGATCTTATAAAATGAGAGGTTATGCAAAATGCCATAACAGATTTCTGAGGTTATTATTTCTTACATTTATTAGCAATAAATTAATACTTTAATAATAATTTGCTACACTCTAAAAAATTGCTGGGTTGTTTTAACCCAACTTTGGGTCAAATATGGACAAACCCAGCCATTGGGTTACATTTTTTTTAATTACATTTTTAACCCAACGTTTGGGTTTGTCCATGTTTGACCCGAAGTTGGGTTAAAACAACCCAGCAATTTTTTAGAGTGTATGTATTTGCATGTTGTCATATCATTAATGCATCTGTAGAATGATTATCACTAATATGTATTTAAGGCCTATTTTTTAAAGCCTTTTGCATTGAGTCGGAGGACACATTTACTGCATAAAGAGGAACTTTGGTTACACTTTATTTTGTGGTGATGTACTTACTGAAATACTACCCACGTAGCAACAGAGTTTCGGCCCAGATCTGACACAATGTTGCTGTCTGGGTCATATTAATGAACTACTTACTATTAAGGGTGGGAATTGGCATAAATGTGACGATTCAAGAGTATTGCGATATTTGGGTCACGATTCAATATTATTGCGATTCTTTTACATATTGCGATACGGCAAGTATTGCGATTCGATTCTGTGATGTATTGCAATTCATGCCCCCAATATTATTCAAAGGCCTTACAAAAAATGACTTCAAATCACTTCAAATGCCACATTTTAATTCTGTGAACATTATCTTCTACACATTAACCGAAGGGCAAAAACTTTGTCCTTGAACATCCAGGATACAGGACCTTATTACAGTTCAGGACGGCGTTATTCTCTGAACTGGAGACCTCTCACATGAATGGTCCCAGGGCATAACTTAAAATAATTAAAAACAATAGAGTAACATAAACCTGAGAATAATCATATAAATAATGTCGAGGTCTTTACTATTCGCTTTTTGATGAAAACCGAAATTTACCCACACTTTCGATTTGCAGGACAACCGGTTGTGATGGAGAAGCCATTTTCATTTGAATTTGCTGTTGAATGCACGACAACAAAGAAAAAAAAAGTAAATTATTAGAGTAAACTCAAACCAATGGAGAAAACCCGAGAAGTAAAACAAGATAATTTTATAATTAAATTCGGGCTGTCAAACGATTAATCGCGATTAATCGCATCCAAAATAAAAGTTTGTGTTTACATAATATATGTGGTTGCACTGTGTGTAATTATTTTGTGTATATATATAAATACACACACACACATGCTTGTATATTTAAGAAAAAATATTATTTATATATAAAATATTTATATACATAAATTATATATAAATCTATATACAGAATATACATGAAAATATTTCTTAAATATATACATAAATAAAATAATTATACACAGTGCACCCACATATATTATGTAAACACAAACTTTTATTTTAGATGCGATTAATCGCGATTAATCGTTTGACAGCCTTAAATTAAATATTGCAATACTTTGCGCTACTGTATCGATATAATTGTGCACGCAAAATATCGCAATCCTGAACAGAATTGATTATGGTTAGAGAACACATATTATGTAAACACAAACTTTTATTTTGGATGCGATTAATCGTGGCACCCCAGCAAACAAATTTAGGTTCTGGGAATGTTACTTTTTGGTTCCCAGAACGTTCCTAGAACTTTCCCTTAAGGTTAAGGGAATGTTCCCGGAACATTCTCCTTACGTTATAAAAATGGAACCTAAAAATAACCTACATGAAACATTCCTATAATGTTCTTGTTTGGTTCCCAAAAAAATAACCTCATGGGACCATTTGGGAACGTTAGGGGAACGTTCTGTGTTTGCTGCCAAGAGATTCATCCGCTGAGGCTAGTTATCGACATATGACTACGACAATAAGTGCATAGGCAAAATTCATGTTTGTAAACACACACACTGGTTGTTCAAATAGTCACATTTAGATCATCTGACTACAGTACGACAATAAGATTAAAAAAACATACATAGGCTATATATAATACTGTTTAGATACATATTTAAGGGCTGTACTCTGAGTCTCGAGTTTTTCCCGATCTCTCTCACACTTAGCATAATGTTCAGCATGTTTTGTGGAGTAATGATGCCTGAGATTGTTCCTCCAGCACTGCCATTTTGTCAGGTTTCAAAAGAGACGTAGATCAAGACCAGCCAGAAGAGTATTTGTACACTGAATGTTGTTCAGGGGACGTGTAGAGTGTTTAGCCATTATCTCGACTCGCATCCAGCTCTTTCACTCAAGCCTTTGTCGATGCTGTGACTTGGCCTGTAACCTTTTCAGCACATGTAAAACATCAATAAATCATCTGGTCTGTTTTAACCTCACATGGTGTGGCTGGCGACCTTCTTATGTAGCCCAATTAAAGCGATGATGACGCTAAACCAATTCTAAACACTCTTGTTCCAAATCATCCCTCATCGATGTCAGAGGGAATCTGTTCACAGTATTCCCGCGTATTTCATCACGTCATGCACAAACGTGAGATCCCGTCATGATCTGTGACAACACTTCTGTCTTGGTGAACACCATATGCGTGCTGTTTGGAGTAAATGCATCCTGATAAAGTTCCCTTGGCCTTTGGGATTAAAATATCCCCACATCATCACACACCATTCACCACGCCTAGAGATTGGCATGGGGTACTTTCCATAAGATCATCTTTCAATGCAAATCAAACCAGCTATTAGGCTAACTGAAGTAAAACCATGCCAATCTCTAGGTGTGGTGAATGGTGTGTGATGATGTGGGGATATTTTAATTCCAAAGGCCAAGGGAACTTTATCAGGATAAATATTATCCTGGATCCATGAAATAACTGGCTTTTAACTGACTCTATGGGAATTTAACATAGGGGTGTCCTGACTTATGTACCCTGTATTTTAAGGAAAAACATTTATTTATTTATGACACATTATTCATTCACAAAGAAAATTTGTGTCCTTAAAGGTTGGAGTTTTCCTCATTTTTCTAATTAAGGCATTAAGATCAATATCCAAAAGATGATTTTTTTATTCCTCTTTTTAGGCAACTTTAGCATGGATGTCCAAACTTATTCACATCACTGTATGCGTGATAAAAGCCGACTAATCAGGTTGTGGACGAATACCTATGACTTTAGGTATGGGATCTTTAGGTTCGGTGTTAAAATGCCAATGTGAACGCTAATTTTCTTTTTTGGTCTGGACCAAACCAGCCGAGCGAACCGAACTACGAGTGTGAACGCACCCTTAAAATGTTTTGAATGTTGCGTTTGGTTCGCTTTTCACAAGGCAACATTTCCAAGCGTAACAAAATGTGTTTATGCAAGTCACACGTTGGATGGCCGTTACACAGAGTCACGATTCCAGCTCCAACTTAAAAAATTTAATAAACTGTATATGACCCGAACAAGCATACTGTAGCTACATTGACTACATAACCAGTCCCCCTTTTAGTCTGTCACGTCGCCGTTCCCTCCTACATACGTAACTGAGACGTTATTAATATTTAATTAGGTTCTAATTTGGTTTGTCTTGTCAACTTAACAGGGTCTGTTCGGGCCTGTGTGAGCCTTTCCAGTGAAGACAGTGGCACGGTAATTAATTGTTGAGAAATGTCGAGGGATTCCTGCGTGTGTGTGTGTGTGTGTTGTAATTAGCAATTAAAGCAACGTAGAGGGCTGCATGTCCTTGGTATGAACATCTCTCTCAGCGGAAAAAGCAAACCCATAGTGATGAATGCTGAATGCTTCCAGTCCACATTTATTACTCTGTTTTGTCATGATGTTGTTTGACAGAGTGGTTGTGCTTAAGCTGCTGTATTCTCCTGAGAGCAACACTCCTCCAGTCCATCCATCCATCCATCCATCCATCCATCCATCCATTCATTTGAATTCGTTTTAATTCTGCTACATTACATTTAAAAGTCGAATTACAGTTCTACATCCTTATTGCTACCTCAAATTCAGGAATTGATTTTGAAGTGAAAAATCAACTGTACAGGCCCTTGCAGAAATGTTCGGATGGGTTTTTTCGTATTCGTGATTCGGTGGCTCTGATTTGCCAAAACACCATACAAACTGCTTGCTACGGATGCGAAAAACTGAAGAAAATAATTTGTTATGATGAACGAAAGTTTCGGAGGCAGTGTGCAAGCGTGATTGACATAACATGCATTTGTATTTTTTTATTTTTTTTATGTGCGAAAATTGTCGAAATTTTCGTATGGGTTTTTTCGTATTGGTGATTCGGTGGCTCTGAATTGCCAAAACACCATACAAACTGCGTTCTACGGATGTGAAAAACTGCAGAAAATATTTTTTTATGATGATGAAAATTTTGGAGGCAGTGTGCAAGTGTGATTGACATAACATGCATTTGTATTTTTTTTATTTTTTTTTTTACGTGCGAAAATTTCCGAAATGTTCGTATGGGTTTTTCCGTATTGGTGATTCGGTGGCTCTGAATTGCCAAAACACCATACAAACTGCTTTCTACCGATGCAAAAAACTGCAGAAAATATTTTTTTATGATTGCCGAAAGTTTCGGAGGCAGTGTGCAAGCGTGATTGTCATAACGTGCGTTCGTATTTATTTTTTTTTTTACCTGCGTAAATTTCCAAAATTTGCATATGGGTTTTTCCGTATTGGTGATTCGGTGGCTCTGAATTGAATTCGGTGGCTACGGATGCGAAAAACCGCAGAAAACAATTTGGTTACACTTTATTTCGATAGTCACTTTAGACGTTCTACTTATTATAAGTAACTTTTCCACTACATGTCAACTAACTCTCATTAGAGTATTATGTCAATAGACTGTTAGATTATGGTTAGGTGTTAGGATTTAGGTTAGGAGAATAAGTTTACTTGAAGTCGCCAAGTTACTTATAGTCAGTTGAATGTCTGTTGGGGGACCAACAAAATAAAGTGTTAGCAGATATTAAGCAGACAGTCTACCAATACTCTAACGACAGTTAGTTGACATGTAGTTAAAAAGTTACTTATAGTTAGTAGTATGTCTAAAGTGGACTATCGAAATAAAGTGTTACCAATCATTTTGTATGATGGACGAAAGTTTCGGAGGCAGTGTGCAAGCGTGATTGACAATGTTCGTTCGTATTTTTTTTTTTTAATGCGAAAATTTCTGACACAAATTTCTTAACACTGTTGGTTGTAGATCAGTTAAGGCATAGTGACGTCTTGAAACATTAATGAACAGTGTATGTACAGTGGGAAACTCTCCAGATGTGTTTATAACCGCTCGTGTTCAACAGATCATCGGTACAGTTGGATGACATTTCATGACCTGTGTGCTGCTGTGTTTCCTCTTTTAGAGCCACATCTTGGGAAGTAGCAGCTTCTCGGTGGCCGATCTCCTCCAGTCCAGAGGCCAGCAGCTTTCTCTCAGCCTGAGGTGAGTCGCATTGCTTTATCATCCTCTGCAGCGCTGACTTCATTCGGGCTGTGCTGTCGTTTTATGGTGAAACCTCATTTGGCGTGTTTCGTGCTCATGCGACGCACTCTCTAGAGGTAGATGATGTCACAGCTGATCAAACAGTGCTGAGACTTCAGCAGAAAACAGGCCATCTGCTCCTGTATTTGCCACATATTTAGTTGCCACACATCTCTGTCTGACTGTCCAATGAATGCACAGCTTGAGTTTTCATTGTATGGTAGAACTGGGTGGGTGGTGGATTTGTTTATGCTAAATACAGAGTAGGATGTTTCCCAAACCGGTTAAGACGTAGAGAGTTGGGTTGTTTTCCGGGTGCAGAGAACAGTTGCGCTTATTTTACAGCGTAAATACACTCACCTAAAGGATTATGAGGAACACCATACTAATACTGTGTTTGACCCCCTTTCGCCTTCAGAACTGCCTTAATTCTACGTGGCGTTGATTTAACAAGGTGCTGAAAGCATTCTTTAGAAATGTCGGCCCATATTGATAGGATAGCATCTTGCAGTTGATGGAGATTTGTGGGATGAAGCTCCCGTTCCACCACATCCCAAAGATGCTCTATTGGGTTGAGATCTGATGACTGTGGGGGCCATTTTAATGCAGTGAACTCATTGACATGTTCAAGAAACCAATTTGAAATGATTCGAGCTTTGTGGCATGGTGCATTATCCTGCTGGAAGTAGCCATCAGAGGATGGGGACATGGTGGCCATAAAGGGATGGACATGGTCAGAAACAATGCTCAGGTAGGACGTGGTCTTTAAATGATGCCCAATTGGCACTAAGGGGCCTAAAGTGTGCCAAGAAAACATCTCCTACACCATTACACCACCACCACCAGCCTGCACAGTGGGAACAAGGCATGATGGGTCCATGTTCTCATTCTGACTCTACCATCAGAAATTGAGACTCATCAGAACATTTTTCCAGTCTTCAACTGTCCAATTTTGGTGAGCTCTTGAAAATTATAGCCTCTTTTTCCTATTTGTAGTGGAGATGAGTGGTACCCGGTGGGGTCTTCTGCTGTTGTAGCCCATCCGCCTCAAGGTTATTGATTATATTAATATAAAATATTTAAACTATAGCATCCATCCCTATATTTTCCACATTTGGATCATTTTGATGAAAGGTAAGGGCTGTTAAAGGGGGTAAATATGAAAACTGTGTTGTGGAGAAAGAGACGTTGTGTGCTAGAATAGTTATAGATGGTCATGCAACCTAAACGGATGTAGGTTCAAAGCCCACAAGGTTTGAATAAAACATGAACGATGATCTCCTCCCAGCGGGGTTGTTCCTGTAAATCTACTGTAAATCATATTCAAGCCAATTAAATGACAAATTGGTACTAAATTAGTACAGATGGTGGGGGCAGGACACATTCATATCCAGAAGCATCTGCAACATGCCGTCAGGACTTTAAAGCAACACTTTCGTTGCCTTGTTGTCGTTCACTAAGCGATTTACTGTTCAAACAGCTGCTCCAGTGCAGTTATTCTGTTTCACGGACGCACTGGATTTGCTCCAAAACTCATTTTAAAGCTCTACCAAACGGCTACCTCAAAAGATACCTTGTTTTGAGGGCTGTTTGCTGAGTTGCTGCCTATGAAAAGCGCCCTCATAAGTCTCTTGGCCGTTGCTTGCTGTGTTTTGGAGCAGAATCTGTGTGTTTTTTGACATCTGCTTAGTCATCATAATTAATAATGTTGTGTTTGCGATCCCATCCAAACCGCAACGTGGAATTCCATCATACATATGCGTATGGGTTATGTTACGGTGTAGAGGCTGGGCTTTGCTTCATGTTGTTTGTTCTGTTTGTCTGTCTCTGGCTGGTTGTTTGCTCTCTGTCGCTCTGTCTGTCTCCCTTGATGCTCAGAATATAGTTTCTCTTTGGTGCGGAGCAGCAGAAGTACAAAAGCACTGCGCTCTCTTGTATAATGCAGTGAGGCGTACAGTGCTCGGGGTCCAAACGTCTCAGACTGCTTGTGAAAATTACATTTTTTTTCCATATTGTAAAAAGTTGGATTGGAGAAACGAAGATGGATTTCAGATTGTAGTTGTATTTGGTTTGTGTCTCTTGTGCTTTAATGACAGCGGCACTGAAGCGTGACTTTACATTTTCCAGAGAGCATCTTGAGCCTCAGAAAGTCTCTTTTCAGTATTTAAAAAAGAAAAAGCCTTTTTTTAAATTTCTGAAAAATTTCCAATTTCTACTCTATTTCTAGGTCACTAGTCAAATGTGTGTGGAATTTTTAGAAAACTAAAACTTTTTCAATTTAAATTTAAAAAAATCTCTAAAGTGGTCCAACTTTTGGACCTGAACATAAAAAAATATTTTTGGACCATTTTTTTTAAAAATATGGTCATATATTTTGTTCTTCAGGCATGTATTATATCATTAATACATATTAATTTTTTTTTATAAATTCAATTAATATTTTTCAAAGTTATAGCCAATCATTTTATTATTTTTATATATTTTAAAATTGTATTTTATTTAAAAACAATATACATATTTTTTTCAATGCATATATAGAAATTAGCCTACCTTGATCACACTAGATTAGATTAGTCCAATTCTCACTATTAAGTAACTATCAACTGTGACTTGGATATAAACTTCTAATTACTGCTTATTAATTGTTTATAAGGTTGTTGTTGGATGGATAAAGGGATATAGAATATGATCATGCAAAATAAGGCATTAATATTTCCTTTATAAGTACTAATAAACAGCCAATATCCTAGTAATATGCATGCTAATAAGCACCTAGTTAGTGAGAAGAATTGAACCCTAAAGTAAATTGTAAAAAGTAAACATTTATTAATTTATTACATTGTAAAATATTACTTAATAAATATTAGTAAAATACTTAGTTACTTCAAAATTTCAAGTACCAAGTTTATTGACCTTAGTTGTTTTTCCCCCCAACACTAATAGATTTGAATCAAATGTTATAATATGGTGATGTATCTCAGATGTTTGTTTGGGTCATGCCGTAGAACTGTAGAACCGGCTCGTTTTCTGAAAGGCCTTTGAAGAACAATGGGAAAGGAAAAATACTTTCAGAAACAAAGCTGCTGAAAAAGTGGGCGGTACTCTTGAGCCCTACATCTTCAAAAGTTCATAACCGGCCCTCCTTTTTTCGTGTCTATATTGGAAGAAATGCTTTCCAGCACAGATTTCGACTTGGGTTGTTTTTTCTGTGAAAATAATAGGAAAGCAATGCATCCGTCCGTAGCGTTTGTTTGCGACTCTATTGCTCCGGCCGAGACCTTTCACACAGTTGTCAGGTTTTCTGCGCTGCTGTGTTTCAGGAAGTCGCGTCTTTCCTCTGTTCTTCCCCTCGCAGGTCACCTTTTCTTTTCTGCCTTATCTCTTCCTCTCTCTATATCATGGCACATTCAGTTATTTATAGATCCTTATCCATGCAGTCTCAGATGCTCGGGGTGCAGGGCAATAAACAGCGGTCTGCAGTGGAGATCTTTGAGTCTTGAATTCAATCACTTTACTGTGTGTGTGTGTATTGATTGAGAGGCAGTTTATGGCTAGCTTCTCTTTGAGACGTGCCGTACCCATGGCCAATCAAATCTTGCGTCCTCTAAATGTTTGCAGGTCGGTCTTGCACTAAATGAAATTTCTCCTGCACTTAATGAAAGTTTCATCATCTGTGAGTTTAGGTCACAAAATGACAGATTTTTGTTTAAAAACACCTAATGCCAGGTGATTTTGATCATAAAAATGTCTTTACAATAAGGTCCCATTATTTAATGTTGGTTAATGCATTAACCAAAAGAGATCACTTTAGTATATTAAGTATATTCTCTTTTTTAAATATTTTATAGTTTATTTAGTCACTTATCAGTCCTAGGCAAGGCAAGTTTATTTATTTATGGCTTTTACTTCATACACGATGGCAATTCAAAGTGCTTTACAGAAAGGAATTAAAATAATCACAAAATTAAAGCAATCAAGGAAAATTAAAACAGTTAGAAAAGAAATTAAAATAGTATAAAGATGATACATAGATAAACTTATCCGGTAAAACGCCGGTTTAGTATATTTTTCAAAACTTTTTTACTCTGAGATTTTCTCACACTGTGTCTGTGGTGTTCTTTCAGTCTTAGAAGAAAAGGTTCTATTTAGAACCCTTAAGGGTTCTGTCTGGCACTTCATAGAACCTTCTAAGGGTTCCATTATTGGATAAATTTTGTTTTCATTCATTTTTTATTTGAATTAAATTGAACGAATTTAAATTACCTGTTAAACATGAAAGTATTATGCAATCATTTGAACATTTTTCCAGACAGAACCTTTTTGGCTTAAAGGGTTCTTTAAACTTGAGTCAAGAACCCGGCCTAGAGTTCTATATAGAACACAATCAAACCTTTTTTTTTAGAGTATACTTGAAGAGTTCAGATGCAAAAGCCTCAAAATGCCATTTGAAATTTTCTTCTTTAATGAGGATTTTTGTCAAACTTGTATATTTAAGTTCAGTGATTTCACTTAAATGGCAATGATAATTACCTATTAATTGTTATTTAAGTGAAATTACTGAACTTAAATATACAAGTTTGACAAATCATCATTAAAGAAGAAAATTTCAAATGGCATTTAGAGGCTTTTGCATCTGAACTCTTCACTTGTTGTCTTTCTGTGCAACTACTCTTTTCACAGAAAACTTGTTACTAAAGTGTTAGTTTCGGTGGCTTGATGTGAGGAATATTCTCCTACTTCTGAAGAAAAAGTTGTTGGCTGTTTTCTCTCATTTTAACCTCTTATATTTTGACTTGCAAGATGCTAAAGCCAATTTTTCAAATTTGGCACTCGCAAATAGCATCAGAGAAATGTGAGTGTGGATGATTTTTGTAATAAAATAGTCATTCTTTTATGAATACAACTTGTTTTAATGAAGGAGGTTCAGCTTTAATTTTGGACCCTGTGTGGGGTTGATTAAAAGTAAATGAGAACATTTAGAGGCAAAGCTTCAAGGATTAAAGAGGACCTATTAAGCTATTTTACAAAGTCTTGATTTTATTTTCTACTAGACTCTAATAGAATAGGGTTTTTGGGAAAGGCCACGTCCCTAACCATAACCACGAGTTTAACACACTGCTAAATAACTCAATTAGGCCCCTTTGTTTAGCGTATGTCTTTGGCGGGAATTATTTAAATGAGGAATATTGTGACGTGTTTGTTCCCAAAAGGAAACTCGCTCGCTCAAATATGGAGCTAAACCATTTAGTGCTTTAAAAGTAATCAGCAATATTTTAAAATCTATACAATGTCTAATAGGGAGCCAAAGCACTGTTGACAGAACCAAGCTAATATGGTCATACTTCCTGGTTCTGGTAAGAACTCTAGTGGCTGCATTTTGGACCAGCTGGAGTTTGTTTATTAAGAGCGCAGGGCAACCACCCAGTAGAGGATTACAACAATCTAGCCTTGATGTCATGAATGCATGAACTAATTGTTTTGGATTTTTAATTGTGACACCATTTAGATATATTTTTAAGATGAAAAAATGCGGTTTTACAGATACTAGACACATTACTTTCAAGTGAGAGATTGGTATCAAAGAGCCGACGATGGGGGCTTGACCGAGCAGCCATCAATTGTTAGGCAGTATTCTAGGTTATTACGCGTGGAAGTTTTTTTTTTTTTTTTTTTTTTTTTCAGAAGGAAATTACTTGTCGTCATCCAGTTTTTTTATCAGCTATGCTTCCGTTAATTTTGTGGATTTGTAAGTTTCGTCGGGGCGTGAAGAAATGAGAGCTGAGTATCATCAGCATAACAGTGAAAACTAATGCCATGCTTCCTAATGATATCTCCTAAGGGTAGCATACAGAGTGAACAGCAACGGCCCTAGTACTGAGCCTTGTGGTACGTCATTTACTGCTACAAATCTATTTAAAAGAATGTTGTGGTTGATGGTGTCAAATGCAGCACTAAGATACACTAAGTAACACTAATAGAGAGATACAACCACGATTGGATGCTAAGAGCAAATCATTTGTGACTCTGATGAGAGCTGTCTCGGTACTTTGGTACGCTCTAAATCTTTCTATAAAGGAACATACTTGCAACGTGATACTGCCTTTTCTAATATCTTTGACAGAAAAAGGTAGATTCTAGACTGGATGCCAGCTTGAACCCCGTCCACAACATTGTTTCGGTTTGGACTCGATCCATTGAGGAGTAATTACACTCTTAGAAGAAATGGTTCTATTTAGAACCAGAAATGGTTCCATCCCCCGCTTCATATATGGAACTCCAAAATGGTTCTATATAGAACCATTTTTTTGGTAAAAGGTTCTACTGGCCAAGTATGGAACCCCAGGGTTCTATATAGAACCATTTTTTGGTAAAAGGTTCTACTGGCCAAGTATGGAACCCCAGGGTTCTATATAGAACCATTTTGTTTTGGTAAAAGGTTCTACTGGCCAAGTATGGAACCCCAGGGTTCTATATAGAACCATTTTTTTGGTAAAAGGTTCTATTGGCCAAGTATGGAACCCCAGGGTTCTATATAGAACCATTTTTTTGGTAAAAGGTTCTATTGGCCAAGTATGGAACCCCAGGGTTCTATATAGAACCATTTTTTTTGGGTAAAAGGTTCTATTGGCCAAGTATGGAACCCCAGGGTTCTATATAGAACCATTTTTTTTGGTAAAAGGTTCTACTGGCCAAGTATGGAACCCCAGGGTTCTATATAGAACCATTTTTTGGTAAAAGGTTCTATTGGCCAAGTATGGAACCCCAGGGTTCTATATAGAACCATTTTTTTGGTAAAAGGTTCTATTGGCCAAGTATGGAACCCCAGGGTTCTATATAGAACCATTTTTTTGGTAAAAGGTTCTATTGGCCAAGTATGGAACCCCAGGGTTCTATATAGAACCATTTTTTTGGTAAAAGGTTCTATTGGCCAAGTATGGAACCCCAGGGTTCTATATAGAACCATTTTTTTGGTAAAAGGTTCTATTGGCCAAGTACGGAACCCCAGGGTTCTATTTAGAACCCAGATGAACCCTTTTTTAAGAGTGTTTAGAATCTTTTAGGGGTTCCAAATATGTAGCACTGATAGAACCTTTTAAGGTTTTATATAGAACCTTTTCTTCTAAGAGTATATGATCGGTCAGGCCAATCAAATTGCCAGGGAGGGCTTTCTACAGTACAATGATGGACAGATTATTCGGTATAGGGTATTTATTTCAGTTGTGATTACAGATGGGATTCACTCCTTTATTTCTAGCTGTGATTGACCGTTGCACAACTCAAGTCAAGGTTGTAATGAACACTTTCTCCACTGGTAGAGCCATGGACTTTCATATCCACCAATAATAAATCCAACTCTTCCAGTAATGTTAATGGACGACCAGGAAGGCAGTTTTCTGATCTTATCCCGTTATGCTTTGTTCACCTCTCATGAGCCTGTCCCGTTCGTACTAAATTGTCGTTAGATAAATAATGGGTAACGTCTTATTAGCACCTGACCAACCATTACTCAGCATTGCTTTGTTCACACACTCATCTGTGTATCAGGAAGGAAGTGTGCTTTGAAGAATGAGTGTCTTTGGAAGTTCGTCCATGGTCACCAGAGAATTTCAGGAAGAAAGTGTTTAGAGACATCTGGAGGCTCATTTATAGAACGCATGTACGATCCGATTTGACAGGGAGCTTGAGAGGACAAGAACAATTTAATACGGCCGTATTTCAATTACGCACGCGTCACATAAACACCTTGTTTTGAGTCTCTCCTGTAGGTGAATATTTATGCATATCCGTGAGATCTGCGAGATAACCGGCAGCTGGAACATGTCAAGCTCGAGGAGGAGAGAGAATCATTTATTACCTTAAATGAAATGAACAGAAATCAGCATGCAGATGAATGTCTTTGGAAGGGTTACTGGCCTACATTTCCCCATTCATCCTTTAGCCTCTCGTCTCTGCTATTGTTGAAATGAAGATGAATGATTTAATTAAATTAGTATGCTAAATGCAGCGTAATAAATGCCAAGAGCAAATAGAACACAGTACAGGGAAGAAAACACTGATGACTTTGTTTGTTCTGGATTTATTTGCATGTATACGGGAATATTACGCTACAGCTGAACCGATATTTGGAACAAGTGTTTAATTTAGGAATATGGACTGTGATTGTAAAATATAATATGCATTTAATTACTGATTAAAAGTTTTATTATTAATTAGCTATTTTTTGTTTTTTTTTGGTTTCATCTGATCATAGATCCCGTCCCGCTTGAAGTTCCAGTAGTGTCGGTTACTTTTCAAACGTTCTATGGAGAGATTAAACGAACAAAAAAAATAGCTTTTTGGTAGCAAACACTTCATATGTGTTTGGTGCACATTGGGATAAAAAGTACCCCATGTGCCCTTTTTTGCACCCGGCGCAAATGACTTTGTACACTGATGCATGTATCATTCCTATTTTGCACCTTTTCCCTCCACAGACGCACATCTGTAATCTAGGGAATGAACTTGCGCTCCCTGGGCGGCTCGGCACAAAAAGGAGGCGTGTTTTGGTGCTAACAATCCCTAGTGCTATTTTGCAGTTCCAGAAAACAATTGCGCCAATGACCAGGAAAAACGTATGTAGATGATTCTCTCATTTACATTTACTTTTTGCAAATGACACATTATTATAAGGAAAAATATTAAAACACGAGGGAAATCATTGGAAAATAGGCATGAAGCTTACACATTTACCCAAATCATTATATGCGTGTTTAACCGAAGCTCATTTGGGTGGGTTTGTCCCTTCTCTTTCTTTTACGGCCCTGACGAGAACATCGATCTCTTCGGCTGTGAACCGATTCTGAAGCGCCTGGTAAATGCACCATTATAATAGAATTGTGCCATGGAACAAGCGCACCTCGTTCATCATGCTCTTATGACGCTCTTATTGGTTTGTTTCCCGTTACGCCCAAACCACTCCTATGAATAATGAAGCTACTTCAGACCAACCCCTTTTAAACTAGTAGCGGGCACAAGAGTCATTGATTCCCGCCAGTAAAATAGCAACAGCGCCCAAGACCCGCTCACAAAGTTCCTTGCGCTTGATACTTGCATTTCAGATCGTTGAAACAGGGCCTGTAAATAGTTAAATGAAATACTGTACTGTATCTCTAATTTTCTGCCTGAGGTCCTGGACATCCTGTTCATATACATGGCATCATGGATTCAATCACATACCAACAGATAAAAAATGAAAATCTAAACCTGAAATCTCATAACGGGCCATGTCGGGATCCAACCGGTCAGTGATCCAAAAACAAACCTCAAAATAAAAACAAAAATATGTCACTGAGCACAAAGCCAAGCATCTGCAATGGCCGCCCCAGTCCCTGACCTGAACCCTATAGTAAATGAGTGTGCTGAACTGAAGACGAAGCACAAGCATGGATCTGGAGAGATTCTGTGTGAAGGAATGGTCAGGGCATTATGGGAGAAGACTCGGAGCTGTTATCTTGGAATAAGTATTTAATAAAAGGGGGCAAATAATTGTTTTCAATGTGTTTTGGAGAATTTCATAATGTGATTCACCCCCCCCCCCCCACTTTCAATTGTTACTTCAATAAAAGGTTATATTTTTGCGTTCTTTTTAAATAAATTATCAAAAGGATAAACAATGCAGATTTATTTTTTACAGCCATCTTTGATCATATTTACCAAGGGGGCAAATAATTCTGACCAGCACTGTTTTAAATATATATATATATTGTGTGTGTGTGTGTGTGTGTGTGTATCAGATTAGATTACCACACATATTTACTCCCCACACATTCAGTGTTTTTTTATAGCTGTGTCTCTCTTTCTCTTCCACCCTCAATAAACCCTGTCTTTCCATAGACCATAACCCGGGTGTAAACAAGACGGTGGTTTTGTAATGTGCTGCGCTCAGTATAATTTCATTCCTTTGCCAACACTGGCCTGAATTAGACCATAACTTGGTGATTTTTAAGCCCTCATAAAACACATGATGAGTTTGGGTGCGAGTTCAGTTTAGGGTCCTTTTATACAGTTGGCACTTTTCAAACGCTCCCCCCTAAATGAAAGTTTGCTCCTTTTGAAAAATTGATAAGCCTGTTTATTTTGCAGGTCTTGACTATGATTGTATTATTTTAAGTTACTTAAGGTTTTATTACTTGTATGTAACAGTCTTTTCTGCTGCTCTGGACTCCATCAGAACAGACCATGGCCACATGTTTACAGTGATGTGAATAAGTTTGGACATCCATGCTAAAGTTGCCTAAAAAAAGGAATAAAAAATCATCTTTTGGATATTGATCTTAATGCCTTAATTAGAAAATTGAGGAAAACTCCAACCTTTAAGGACACAAATTTTCTTTTTGAATAAATAATGTATCATAAATAAATAAATGTTTTTCCTTAAAATACAGGGTACATAAGTCAGGACACCCCTATGTTAAATTCCCATAGAGTCAGGCAGATTTTTATTTTTAAAAGCCAGTTATTTCATGGATCCAGGATAAAGTACCCCATGCCAATCTCTAGGCGTGGTGAATGGTGTGTGATGATGTGGGGATATTTTAATTCCAAAGGCCAAGGGAACTTTATCAGGATGCATATTATCCTGGATCCATGAAATAACTGGCTTTTAACTGACTCTATGGGAATTTAACATAGGGGTGTCCTGACTTATGTACCCTGTATTTTAAGGAAAATTTTTTATTTATTTATGATACATTATATATTCACAAAGAAAATTTGTCCTTAAAGGTTGGAGTTTTTCTCATTTTTCTAATTAAGATCAATATCCAAAAGATGATTTTTTTTTATTCCTCTTTTTAGGCAACTTTAGCATGGGTGTCCAAACTTATTCACATCACTGTATGTAAGAAACGCTGCATTAGACCCAATGAATTATCTAAAAGCTGCACATAATTTTATTTCTGTTTGGTTGCCGCTAATGTGTTTCATTTCTCATAGAAACTAAATTAGGCCTATGTGAAATCAACATTGTAAATAATGAATGTCATTTCCTGAATAATTCAGCCTGTTGGTTTTGGCTGTGATGTACATATGACTTTGAAAGACTATGTCATTCCCAGCAAGTTCATGAGAAACACTTTTGAACTTAAAACAATAAAAGAATATTGTCTAGTCGAAATATGTTCTTTCAAGACGGCGCTGTATTCGTATTACTCAAACATTCGGGTCAAGGAGTGTTCTCTCTTCTGCCTGAATCTAAAGGCTTCTTCCAATTTTGTTTCGTAGGTTTCAGTCTTAGCTGGTCTATACGTGGTTTTTAACATTCAATTTGAAAATATCAGATCGATTTCATAAAACGTTCAGCATTCCAAATAGAACTACAGTGATGATGTCATTGTGACATTTGCATTGTGAATTGTATTTATTTGCATTATAAACTGTGATTAGTTGTTCTTTCTATTTAAAGTGTAAATTAACCGATTTTCAACCTGTTTTGCATTCTTACAATGTCGGAAGTACTGCATTTATAAATGAACAATACTTAACCTAAACCGAGAAATTCATGTTTATTCACCAGCAATCATGCAGCCGGCATTTGTAAAAACTATGGATTTATTATACTTCCGCATTTATGTGGGACGGTCGGATCAAGAGGGTTATTAACAGAACGGTTATTGTAAGGGTAGGGTTATGATGACTAAAAGTTTGCTTAGAAGTATATCCTACTGAAGCAATGCGGTATTTTACAATGCTCAGGCATACCCATTGGGAGTGGCTTTGGATGGCAACATGCCCAGTGCATTATGGGTGTTGAAGTTTTCCTATTGGGCAAAAGGGAAGACATAAGCCTTTTTTTTCTATTCAAGTAGCACCGATTAAAAAAAACAACAACTCATTTCTACAACAAAGGCAGCCAAGTTTTTTTAAAATCCCATTTTACCAGCAGTGAATAAACCCTTTAACATCTGCAAAGTCGCTCAAAATCATTGTGCAGCATTTTGTTTAGGCCTGAGGCATAAACTAATCTGCTATCAGTTATTGTTGTAACAACATAAGTTAATTTCAACATTTATGCATGCATTTTTAAAATTAAACTTGTATTTGATAATGCACTGTGAACTAACAATGAACAATGATTAACAAAAAGCAACATTGTAAAAATATATTGCTTGCTGTTTGTTTATGTTAACGCATTATTCTGAAGTCCTACCAATTTATTTAAACCGTTTGCACTCTTTTTTTGCAAACACTGCTGTATCCTTCAGGAAATGCACATGTTGTTTCAGTCTGAACTGAATATGGGATTTGTAATTCGGTAATCCTAAACTCTAACGGGTTAAAGCTCTGAACACTGTAGCAAGCGAGTGTATGTATATTTGTGCTCTGTATACTGAGATTAATCTGAGAACCACTTAACTCTTTTCCTTGGCGTCTACTAGTCTGCCTATCACAGCACTGCAGCAACACACACACACACACACACTTAAAGCCAGACTTATTGCCACGGTGATGGAAAAGCCATCAAGTATCTGATCCAGTGAAATACAGAGCCCAGCAGAAAAGGGGATAGGTGCTGCTGTGCTAGAGAAATACTGACACGTCACGCTTTACTTCGGATGCTGCAGTGTGTGTGTGTGTGTGTGTGTGTGGCTTTCTCATCTCCATCCTAGGTTTATCTGCTGCTAGTCACCACTTGTTACGCACTGCAAGCACACGGGCGTTCACTGAGGAGGTAATCTCCATGTTGCTCTGGCCGTTGCTCTGGTTGAGTTTGATGTTTGGGGGGTTCATGCGGCTGATTTCAGCCCGTAGCAGAAGTGTGGAGTGTTGTGGTGTGTTGTGGTATTAATTTCTGTGTGGATTGCACTTGACCTCAGTGCCATTTAGTGCTGGTTTTCATGCTGTATGGATTGCGATGGACCATAATGCATAGGCACAAATTCACATTAGCTTGGCATCCGCAGGCTTTTTAGATCATTGTCGTTGTGGGCTTTAAGGAGGCTTTGGTTTCAAAACCAACATTTAAAGTCAACGTATGCACGCTTCTGATGCCGAAATATAGGCAGCAAAATTATTTTGCGTTAATTATTTTGGGTAGGCACTCAGTGACAGTATCAGACGATCACGGATCATAATGCACTGCAGAGAGCTCAGTAAAAAGTCCATCCAAGATGGTTTAAAAATTAAAACTAATATTAAGAATTTTCATTTTGGAATAATATTTATTAGTACTTTTTTACTTTTTTTAAAAAATTCAAATTTTATTCAAATATGCATAATATTAAAATGCTACAATTTATTAACTAATTCGATATTTTAATTAATTCGATTTTTTTTTTACACCACTCTGTTGAATCTGACCATTCAGAAATCTCCGTATAATGACTGCATAATTGAAGTAGTTCACTTCACTTTTCAAAAAACTTTAGACAGTTTCAGTGCAAACTGTTCAAAGGGCTTTAAACGATTTCAGATTATGAATAAGGGTCTTATCAAGCGAAAAAGATCGCTCATTTAATAAATAAATAACAAAGTTTAAGTTTTATAAGCTCAAATGGTCGCCTTGCTCTGTTCTGTGATGTGACTCTCCTGTTCAAACTCGTTTATCAAAATGAACAAATCTTTTTCCGAGTCATTTGGTTCATTCAACGATTGAAATGAACGAATTGACTCGGAAAAAGGTCTCCTCGGTTTTTGACTCGGAAAAAGGACATTTCACGAGAATCATTTAAAGCCCTTTGAAGAGTTTGCAGTTTGCACTGAAAGTGTCTTTTGGACCTTGAACCGTTTGGTTCCCATTGAAGTCCATTATATGGAGAAAAATGCTGGAATGTTTTCATCAAAAACCTTAATTTCTTTTCAACTGAAGAAAGAATGACATGGACATCTTGGATGACATGGGGGTGAGTAAATTATCAGCAAAAGTTTTTTTTTCAAAAGTGAACTACTCCTTTAAGGGATTATATTATGATAGTCACCAGTTGCTTGTTCACCTAATCAGATTGATTATTCATTGAATCATTAATATTGACAAACATGAAATAAGACTAAACGACTACGTTGTGTATTTTTACCCGTATTGGAGTGTTGTTAGCCAATACCAAACTAGGCTCCAGAGCAGCAGAGTCTGTAAGTGCTCCATATACACAGCAGCTGTCATGCTTAATGAGTTTCCGTTCATAACAGTATCAAAACGCGGGCCGCTCGCATGGATTACATGGTAAACAAACACAGACCTGCTTATTGAGGTGAGAGAGCAGGCATCCGCCGATCCCGCTTTGACATTTAAGCCCACGGCGGGCGCACTGTCAGAGGAGAGCCTCCATTTTTCATTGCTCTGACATTTTTCTCATTGTTAGTCTGGCGGTATTAGACAGAGCTCCTCCACACCGAGTTAAAATGGCTGACAGAGAAAGTGGGCTCTGACACCGGAGGGACAGGGATGAGCTCGGCTTGTCACCATCTGACACGTGGGCAGAGTTCGAGGAGCTACTTACTGTTTTAATGACCACCAAACGAGAAGCCTTTGGTCGAATGTGTGGCGCGCGTGTTCAAGTCTGCAGTGTTTTTGGGGAAGGAATAAGTTTACAGGAACAACCATTAGACGCTCGATTGCGTGTTACACTACTACAAATAAACGTTTTTCATAGGTTCTGTGTAAAAAAATGAGGGAATTTAAAAGAACTGTGTTAAAGTAGTTCACTTTAAAAAAAAAAAAAACTTTTGCTGATAATTTACTCACCCCCATGTCATCCAAGATGGCCGTGTCTTTCTTTCTTCAGTCGAAAAGAAATTAAGGTTTTTGATGAAAACATTCCAGCATTTTTCTCCATATAATGGACTTCAATGGGAACCAAACGGTTCAAGGTCCAAAAGACAGTTTCAGTGCAAACTGCAAACTGTTCAAAGGGCTTTAAACGATTTCAGACGATGAATAAGGGTCTTATCTAGCGAAACGATCACTCATTTAATAAATAAATAACAAAGTTTAAGTTTTATAAGCTCAAATGGTCGCCTTGCTCTGTTCTGTGATGCGCGTTCGTGACTCTACCGTTCGAACTGGTTCATCAAAATGAACGATTCTTTTCCCGAGTAAATTCGTTCATTTCGTTCGTTGAATGAACCAAATGACATGAAAAAAGATTTGTTCATTTTGTTCACGAGTTATTGGCAAAAGTTTTTTTTTTAAGTGAACTGCTCCTTTAAAGCAATGACAATATTTATGCTAAATGTAAACCCTAATAAGTATTTGGATGCTTTTTGACACTTAAGTCACTCTAAAAAAGCACCCTGTGCTCTTTTTCGTGGCGGTCAAAACATTTGTTATTTTATTACTGTTATATTATACTGTATTTTAGTTCGATAATGTTTTTTTTTATTTCATATTTTGTATTGAAGAAGAAATAAGTTTTACTGTTCCAAAAAAAAAAAAAAAATGCACAAAAATACTTTTTTCAATTTTGATATGAAAAAAAAATGTATTTTCCAAAATTCATCTAAACAAGTTCACTTCCAAATTTAAGGTTGATATCACAAAAAAAATGAGCTTTCAGTAAGACTTAGTTTGGGCGCAGTACCAAACGTTTCCACTAGATGAAATTCATTTCCCATTTATTTCCAATACGCAAACACAATATTCAGGACTGTGTGTGTGTTTGTGTGATAATTACGGAAGAGAACCGGTTAAAAGGGGTGGGGTTTTTTGGTCTACTGAAACAATATTCGTACATCATTGTCCAAGTGTCAAAATACATTTTGGGGCCAAAAAATGATCGGCGATGATCACGATGCACACTTTCATTAGAAGAGTAGTTGTTTCTGCAGCGTTGTCTTGTGTTTCAGTAGTGTGTGTTGTAGTGCGAGTGGCTTGCGGATTAGTGGCGGTTGTCGGAGGACATCCCTGTTGCAGTGCTGGGATGCATCAGCTCTGATGAGTCTAATCCCGGTGACTTTCAGGAGCGAGCGGGTGGAATGCTAACATCCCAGACTGTCAATATCAATGCCTCACATCCACATGTCTGATCCTCCCCGCCCACACGCACACGCCTGCCGATCACACGCCGAGCTCCAGCGTCAATGTTGTCTGTTTGACTGGGCTTATGACAGACTCCACGCGAGCTGAACAACTTTCCATGTGCTAGTAAAAGGACCAATCACATAAATCTAGTCAAGAACAACTGTTTTGGAGTGACGAAATAAATGTCTTGTACTATTTTAAATATTATTTCAATTTTATGCAGTTATTATTATTATTATTACTATTAGGACTATCAAGATTTTTGCATTTTTATTAGGAAGATCAAATTTTTTTTGCATTTTCACGACACACTGAATTTCCCCCATATCTTCATTACTTTAATGTAATAAATGTATTGTAAATAAAACTATACTGTTGGTTTTGTATTAATACTTAATTATGTTTTATAACGTACTGTGTTGTTTGTTTTATTACAGTAATGAGAATCATATTTTTGAAAAATGGGAATAACAAACAACGTATTATGGTAATGAGAATTTGGGAAGGAAATATTATTAATTACCACAAACATGTCAAAAAACATCTTAATTGTCTTAAATAATTGTCCTAAAAGGCTTAACTGAAATAAATATTTAGTTTCTTATGTTTTATTTTGGTATTTTGGGCTGAAATAGAACCTGCACATCATAAGATTCACTTTTTTACTCTTTTTTTACTGTTAGAGAATGTTTCCCAGAGAATTAGCGTCAGTTTTTCACGAGTGTCTGTAACTTAGCCAACCGTTTATGACTGACATATCGTCACATTATAAACATCTCTCTCTCCAAATAGGCTTAATAATTTCGTTTAAAACATGATATGAAACGATACATGATTCAAACATTTCTTTAGCAGGAGGACGAGTAGTCTTCATCACAGCGAGTGTATTGAATGCTTCATTATGTATGTATGTATGTGTGGGTGAGGTGTAAAATATTAATGCTTTGGTTTGAGGCATTTTTTCACAGACACTAAAGCCTTTTAGAGTCTCTCTCTCTCAAAAAAAAGAAAAGTCATGTCCCCGACCCGAGCGTCTCGAGCCTTATTTTTTTAAGACGGAGAGCTTACCTTTTAGCTGTTTCCGTCCAGCCCCGCACAACAGGATATTTATAGTCTCTGGTGCCTTTTGCTCACATTGCTCTGCAGGAAGCTTGACATTTTGACTGGTCTGAGACGCTTTCACATTCCCGACCACAGGGCAGGACCTCCGCTGTGAAGGTGAGCTGTATTTTCTGCAGGGGTGGTCTCAGGTTTGGGTGAGATTTTGACGTTCTTTAGCTCTGTCTGTGTTGGACCGTTTCGATGTTTTGGATGGCGTGGAGTGTGTGGTCTGAGGGAGCTTGACTGCTGTGCTGAGTCTATTGTGAACTTGCTGAGCTGTTGTATATCAAGTAACTTGTGAAAACACATTTTCCACAGCGTTGACAAACTGTGAAGAGAAACATGCGAGGCGAGCTGCTGAAATGAGTCAGGGAGGGTTCAGTGATGTTTCACAGACTCTGATGGGGATGTGGGCGTGGCCACTTGCACCGTATGCAAATTAATAAGCGATGTGCCGCTTTTTGAGCTGGTGTTATTTACTGCATGAAACACTTTTGAAATTGTGATCGCTTTGTTCACATATAGCGGCAAAACATTTCCGGAAATTATCATTTTTAAAGTCAGCGAACTCATTTTGACTGCGGTCCTATTCACACATGACATACCAACAACTGTATGTATATGTTTATATTATTTTAGTTTTTAATTTTTAATTTTATTCAAATAATTGTGTTTGTTTTATTGTATAACACCAGTTATATTATATTAATAGCTTTTTAATGTTGACTGATTTTTCTTTGCATTTTTTACATTTTATTTTATAATAGTATTACACTCTAAAAATTGTAAGTAAAAAGTAAATAATTTAAAATATAGAATCAAATATAAAAACGAAAAAAAAAACTATAAAAATATCAGTCGATAACCTTAAAATAATAATATTAATATAAATGGTGGTATATCACGAAATAAAAATAAAACTATAAAAAAAATTAAAATAAAATACTAGCTGATACCTTAAAATTATAATATTTATTTTAAATATAAAAGCTGTGATGCATTAAAAAAAAAACACACACTCTAAAATTGCTGGGTTGTTTTAACCCAACTGGACAAACCCAGCCATTGGGTTAAATTTTTTGATTACAATGTTTTGGGTTTGTCCATATTTGACCCAAATTGGGTTAAAACAACCCAGCATTTTTAGAGTGTGTGTTTTTTTTTAATGTATCACAGCTTTTATATTTAAAATAAATATTATAATTTTAAGGTATCAGCTAGTATTTTATTTTAATTTTTTTTATAGTTTTATTTTTATTTCGTGATAAACCACCATTTATATTAATATTATTATTTTAAGGTTATCGACTGATATTTTTATAGTTTTTTTTTTTCATTTTTATATTTGATTCTATATTTTAAATTATTTACTTTTTATACATCACATAATTATCATACCAATCATATTTAATTTTAAATGTTTGAAAATAGAAATGCAAAAACGATTAAATTCATTTTTGTTAAAATTATTATTATTTTTTACTTTTAACTGCTCAAGCAGAAAAACAAAAGTATGAGTAAAAATAAGGGTCAAACCAATTATCATTTTAATTATTTTGTGGGGGCCATATCAGACATATTTCACATCTCTAGAAGCACTCGACCCTTTTGAATATTTAAAAAAAATATTGAATATAAATATTTTGGCTAATTTGATTATGTTTTCAGCTGCCAATGAGACTCTCTGCTTGGATTGTGCAGATTTTTTTTCCACAGATTTGCCCAGCAAAATTGGGAAAATGTAATCAGATTCCATCTGCGCCTCCTCATGAGCCAATTCACAGCTCGCTTTTGAGCGCATTATGTCATAGCGAAATAAGTGACTATAACAGAATTACCAGGTACAGGGAACGTGCGAATCCAGTTGATAATAGAGCACAATTACTGCGCTGGATTGGGATGAGGTCAATGAGTGGCTTCCTGTTTTCTGCACCAGTGACTGGCTCTCTCATTCGATTGCCATTGATTGGAGCTTGCCTCACAAAATGCCTTTGCAAATTGACTCACAACCACAAGCAGGGCGTACATAATGAACCTTTATGGAAATGAAAGACTGCACCAAATACAGAGCCTCGATTCATAAGCCTCGGTAGACGCTGTGCGACATAAGACAGGTTTTATTGCTTGGGGGAGTTTAATCTCTAAATGTTTACCTGAGTTCACAAGTTTCTACATTTCATTTTGGCATTCGGTGGGCGAATCTCATGAAAACGTGTGCAGGTCACGTTTCACCTCGATGTCGCTGTCGAGTTACATATTGCATAAAGAAAAGTCTGTATTTTAAAAACTGTATTTTATTTATTTATCAAAGCTTATTCTCAATCTAATTTCTGTAGAGCCATGAGTTAAAACATTATACTCCATTATTACTTCAAATCATTCGTTATAAATATTTCACAGTTCAGATTTAATTGTATTTATTTATCAAAGCTTTTTCTCAACCTCATTATACTTTACTGCAATGAATTAAAGCATGAAACCAGTACTTCATTATTACTTCAAAACATTAGTTATAAATATTTTACTATTTAGTTATGATTTAATTTATTAATTTTATTACCTTTTTTTTATTCAATCATTTATTTATTTATTTACTTGTTTAGTTATTTATTATTATTATTATTATTATTTATCCTGCAGTATTTTTTATATTATTATGATTTGTGGTAATGGGTCAACTTTGGGTTAACTTTACAATTGTCTTCGGGTTAAATAACCTTTCCTCGTGATACATTCCAGCATTTTTCTTTCTAATGTTGGTTTTACGATCCCGGTTCCGTCTCGTGTTTTGTAAGACTTTTATGTTGAATAGTATCCTCTTAGTTCCCCATTGTTTCTGTGTTCACTTCCTGTGTTTGCTTCTTGTTTTACCTTGAAGCTTGTTTGTCTCCATAGTTACCATCGTTAGTCTCTGTGACATTAATCACCAAACACCTGCCCCTCGTCAACCCCTTATTAACCCCTTAGTTACTTCGGATGATGTTTGTCAGCCGTTGTTCCTGTTGTTGCTCTCTATGGTTCTTGTATTATCTGAGTTCCTGTTTTCTAACACATTCAAGTTTTTTTTATACATGAAAGGTAGTGCATCAAATACCATCATGAATAAATACTTTACATTTTAGTTAAGATGATTTTTGTCACCACATTGATGGGAGTAGGTTTTTGGGGAGACAATGCAAAACACAACTTCTTATTCCTTCTTTTGATTTGACGGTTAAAAATGACCCAGACGTGTCCTTGACAGGTTTCGTATTCGCCCTAATAATGACCACACACACACACACACTGACCTATTTCTCAACGAGCCCTTTTTAAAAGATCACCGTGTTTCTGGAGCCGGTAACACACAGTTCTAGCGCTGAGTCTTCATAACATGACCTCGTTTGAGGCTGAGCTCGGAAACCAAGTGACGAATGACCTTTCTCAGCGCTCTGAGCAGCATCCATCAGAATAACACTGAGCGCCCGGGCGTGCAAATGCAGCATGATTTCACAATCAGTTCAATTCATTTTATATGTTCCGCTTAGGGGTGTAACGATACCCTCATGTCACCATTTGTTACATATCACGATACTGAACTAACAATGCCATATTATTGGGATACGCTGCACTGTTGATTAAAATGCTAAATTTGGTGTTACATTGTGTGTGTAAATGAATATCTTGAACTTGGTGCAGGAAAGGAAACCCAATGCACGGGACAATAGAGACACCAGAATAACAATATTCATGATTCTGAAGCTGAAAAAATGATTATTTTAGTCAAATATTGCACTCTGTCACTGACTAGATATATTTAACCCTTCACCTGTCACCCCCCTTTTTGATAATTGGCATTAAAATGCACTATACAAATGGTTGTAATTCAAGAATGCTTTGGAATATAGACCTAAGTTTGGTGTTGTTTTAAAGAAAACACTCAGCAGATTATTACTGAAGTGAAAGCACTTCAAAAAATTAAAGAATGAAAAAGTTATAATTTACAGTATATCAAATATACTTTATTAATAATATATCTTTTTACTATAAAATGAAAGCTATGTATGTAACCAAATTGTGTTCCAAATTTAAAGTTGATATCACAAAAATTGAGGTTCCCATGAGATTTTGTTTAGGCGCTATACCAAAAATATCCACCGGGTGCCATTGAATTTAATTGTATACATTCTGCCATAACAAATTAATACATATATATACAAATATCACTTCTGTCACTAAATTTGGAACCTTGAGACTCAGACCTTTCTCACAGCATGCGTTTTGTCAAGATTAGAAAAGGTTTTGATAATAAATTATGAAAGATGATGCCCAAAAGGGGAGGGGCCTATTAAAAAAAAACCATTTCTATGGTAACGCAACGTCCAATTTCAAAACGGGTTTCACATGATGAATTCTGAATTCGTACGCTTTCAAATGATACCTAATTTATGATAACTACTAAAATATGTGATATATTATATATATATATATATATATTACACTTTTTAGAGGACTTCTTACCTTACTTTTTAAAATATAATTTATCTTTTTTTATTGACATACTAATTATGTTTTCTGAACTGTTAGCACTAAAAACCAAAGTTTCAATTATTAAAAGTGTGCGCGTCGACTTTTTGTGACAAAGGTCAGAAACTCCTGTAATGACGTTGATTTTTTTTTTTTGTTATAAATTCATATATTACTGTTCATTCACAATTTGTCAGAAAAAAAACAGTGCTAAAATATCTATTTAGGAGTCTTAGACCTTTCCAACGATATATAGTTTGTCATGACCAGATTAGGATTTAATAGTAATATAGTGAAGTAAATTTAGGTTGCCCGCATACAGGCAAGTCACAGTTAGGGGTCCCCAACTGGCGGACCGGGGTCCAGGTCCGGACCCCAATACCTTTTTATCCGGACCTCTAAACATTTTTATTAAAAAGTTTTAGAAAAAAAATAAAATGAATTTTTACCGAAAGTAATTTTTGAACAGGCGTGCACGCAGGCAGCTATGTCTGTGTCAGGTCCTTTGCAAGAGCCGGGGTCTGGAGAGATCACAAACTTTGGCTTGTACACACATTACTATGATATTCATGAATTGATTATTATGGCTTTGTCAAAAATAAGAAAAGTGGACTCTGAAAACCGCATCTTTCGAGATGAGTGGACTGAAGTGTACGCATTCATTTTTACAGCTCTACGAGGCCCATGTGTCTTATTTGTTGGGAGTCTGTTGCTGTTGTTATAAGTGGAAACATCAAGCGGCATTTCGAGACAAGACGCACAACTTTCAATGAAAATTATCTGCCAATAAAAATTATGCTTCCTGTTGCTGTTATTGATGTTGAAAGGTTTGACATTTGAATATTTGCACTAAAATGAAATAATACTTGAATGAATTTCAACAAAATCAGTTGAATACATTTAAAGGTAAAGATTTTGTCAATTTGTTGACATGGTTACAATTTAATAAAATGAAAGAACTTATTTTGCCAGGTGTTTTTGCATGTCCGGACCCTCGTTTACTGGGCTCATTGGGTTAGTGGACCTCTTGCCAATTTAGTTGGGGACCCCTGGGTTAAAGTAATGTCGGCCACTTTTTACAGGTATTTGGCATAGGGTTGGGTATCGAGAATCGAGTATCGATTGGAACCGAGACTAACTTTTCGTTTTTCCCGGAATCGTTCAAAAGTTAAAATTTCGATTCCTAGTTTCGATATTCACAGTCCGCCGAGCGGAAGAAGAAACCGCTGAACAACACCAACGAAGAAGCGTCTACCGGAAGTGTTGGCATAACCACGCGAATCGAACATGAGTAGCTTACGTCGGCGATCCAAAGTGTGGCTTCACTTTTCTAAAAATAACGAAATCTCGGCAAAATGCAAAATTTGTGACAAAAGGAGTATTTTTACAGAAGGATTATTTCCATCAGAAAGACCGTTGGTTAGCAAGGTTAGCTAAACTTTTTTGACCCTGCCTCTTAAAAGAATCGGAATCGAGAATCGTTAGGAACCGGAATCGAAACAAGGAATCGGAATCGGAATCAGAATCGTTCAAATTCAAACGATACCCAACCCTAATTTGGCATTATCAGGACCCACAAATATTACCCAATTGGATTATTAAACCTTATATTCAACATTATATATGTAGTACTGACACTAAAACTGTGAACTTTGTTTCCTCACACAAATATTTATTTTGAGTGAATAATACACGATATATATTGTCGCTATCCATAGATACATTGCGATATATTGTGACGCGCTATATTGTTACACCCCTATAGGGGGTTGGTTGTTTACGAGCTGTTGCATGCATGGTTTCTAAAAGACTGTAAATCCTCAAACAAGCGTGTGCTCAGTCTCAGTGTGTCGACTCTGACTGAGACGGCCATCCGAATGCAGTCACTGCTGAGTCATGGGGAAAACAGAGGGAAGAAAGGCTCGTTCTCGCTCACTCGCTGGTGCCAGCATTACTCAGAGACAATCATAAAACTGGCCAGCTATTTATAGCGCCGACGCCGTCCATGTAGGTCAAGAATCGTAGGATTTCTCCTCAGATCGGCTGAGACTCGTGGGCCAGAACCAGTGCGGTTTGTTCAGATTTGTGGATGAATCTTCTTTAGAGTCGGATCGTTTCAGTCATTGAAGAACTCGAGCAGTTTTTGAGTGGAAAAACTGAAAGCAAAAGTCTCTAGAAAAAAATGAGTTTTAGCAACATGTGTATGAAACAGAGTTGGGTTTAATAAAAATTATTTGATTTATGCTAAAACTTTTTCAGCCAAGGATTCAAATGAATGTCAGAACTGTTATGTACTCTAAATGTATGTTAAGTTATATTTAGGTTTTGTAAATAATTTTATTTTGAACCTGACTTGAGCTACATACATTATTTTACTTAGTTTTTTTTTTATTCATTTTTGATTTAGTTTTGTATTTTTTTATTTAACCAGTTATATTTACTTATTTTATTTTAAATTTAGTTTTGTGTTTAATTAGATTTTTTTTTATTCAATTTGGTTCTACTTTTTAAGATGAATGTCAGTATTGTTTTATGTACTGTAAATATATATATTAGCCATATTTAGCTCTTTATATCATTTTAAAAGAAAAAACGGTAACACTTTACAATTAGGTTAATTGATTAACTAACGTGAACTAACCATGAGCAATACATTTGTTACTGTACTTTGTTAGTTAATACAAATCCAGCTGTTCATGTTAGTTCACAGTGCATTAACTAATGTTAACAAAATTTTAATAAAGTATTAGTAAATGTTGAAATTAATAAAGAAGTATTGTTCATTCTTAGTTCATTTTAACTACTAATGAACCTTATTGTAAAGTGTTACTAAAAAAATAACCTGTTGACCTTAAAGGGATAGTTCACTTTGAAATGAATTTTTGGTATGTTTTAGCTTACCTCAAGGGCATCCAAGATGTAGGTGTCTTTGTTTCCGCAATATTTAAAATTTTGATATTTTTAGGTCAAACCGTTCTTGTCTGTCAGTCATATAATGGAGGTCTATGGTCACCACCTCAAAGAGCACGCACAGAGAAGTCCAGATTAAACATGATTTAATGACTCGTAAATGTAAGTACACATTGATGGACTAAGACACTAAACGAGCGGTTTGTGTGAGAAAACAAACAGTATTTATAGCGTTTTACCTCTTGTAATCACAGCCAGATGTTCAGATCTCTTGCGCGGTTGCGAAAAAAAAATCTTGCGCAGACCGAAGCGCCCATGCCCTCAGATCACAAGTGGTTACAAGAGGTAAAAACGATATAAATACTGTTCGTTTTCTCACACAAACCGCTCGTTTCGTGTCTTAGGCCATCAATGTGTACTTACATTCACGAGTCATTAAATCATGTTTAATTTGGACTTCTCTGTGCATGCTCTTTGAGGTGGTGACCATAGACCTCCATTATATGACTGATAGACAAATGGTTTGACCTAAAAATATCAAAATTGAAAATACTGCGGAAACAAAGACACCTACATCTTGGATGCCCTTGAGGTAAGCTAAAACATACCAAAAATTAATTTCAAAGTGAACTATCCCTTTAAGCAAAGGTCTTAATTCAAGAAACTGAATGGCAATGCATTGCTAACGGAGATGGTTGACCCAGAGTGTCGGCTGGTGAAGAAGTAAGGCTGGTTTCAAGCATTCCACTCAAGTATTGCCTTTCAATGTCACTCTTCATTTAGCTCTCCACGACTCTTGAATAGCGTGTACAAATTCAGCCGTCTTCAGTGCTTTTGGAGTGGCGGCACTATCAGATTCTCTCTGTGTGGAAAGCACTGTGTACTTGAGATGCCCTCTAGCTCAAAATAAAGACATGTTGTATGTATTCTTGCGAGAGAAATATTCATTCTACCTCTCTTAATTGACTGTGCTGTTAGTCGCAGAGGGAAACAGTGTCACAGTCAGCTGTGAGTTTAAAGGCATCATAAATCATCAAGCCTTATGTGAAAAGATTTATGATCCTCACCACTGCTGCTTTCCTTTTTTACACCATGCAGGACTTAACATAATACAGGTATATAGTAACTAACTTAAAAGATGCTCAAGCCTCCATTATTAAATTGAAATTGTCACATTAAAGTGTGCAATGACTTGGGCTGTAGTTAAAAGTAACAAGGAAGCGGCACAATCTTGTGATATTGGTTTTATACAGTCCAATGAACAAGACTTTAATATTCAGTAACTTACAATATTTGTTTGTTTGAACAGAAATTTTTTTCAAACAAACCCGTTGCAACATCAATCAACACACCGGTGGCATTTAGTTTTGTCTAAATGAGTCAGCGTTTTGAGCAAATCAATTGAATGAATGATTCAGTGACTCATAAAGGCGCTTGCTGTGTCCCAATTCGCCATAAAGTACGTACTCTTTGTGTGAAGAAAAAGTACATAATTTAGGGTGTGTTGCAGAAGAGTAGACAAGCTTTGGGACAAACTTTCACGTCATAAAATGCATGTTTACGCACATCTGTATTGGAGAGAAAAAAAGCATTAACAAATCTTCCTGTTGTGGGTCTTTCATGTGGAAAATTCTCCTCACATTAATGCATAATGAGGTATTTAAAAGTTAAAGGAGTAGTTCACTTTTCAAAAAACTTTTGCTGATAATTTACTCACCCCCATGTCATCCAAGATGTCCACGTCTTTCTTTCTTCAGTCGAAAAGAAATTAAGGTTTTTGATGAAAACATTCCAGGATTTTTCTCCATATAATGGACTTCATTGGGAACCAAACAGTTCAAGGTCCAAAAGACAGTTTCAGTGCAAACTGTTCAAAGGGCTTTAAACGATTCCAGACGATGAATAAGGTTCTTATCAAGCGAAACGATCGCTCATTTAATAATTAAATAACAAAGTTTAAGTTTTATAAGCTCAAATGGTCGCCTTGCTCTGTTCTGTGACGCACGTTTGTGACTCTTTGTTCATTAAAATGAACGAATCTTTTTCCGAGTCATTTGGTTCATTCAATAAACGAAACGAATGAATTGACTCGGAAAAGATTCATTTTGATGAACTAGTTATAACAGGAGAGTCACAAACGTGCGTCACAGAACAGAGCAAGGCGACCATTTGAGCTTATAAAACTTAAACTTTGTTATTTATTTATTAAATGAGCGATCGTTTCGCTTGATAAGACCCTTATTCATCGTCTGGAATCGTTTAAAGCCCTTTGAACAGTTTGCACTGAAACTGTCTTTTGGCCCTTGAACCGTTTGGTACCCATTGAAGTCCATTATATGGAGAAAAATCCTGGAATGTTTTCATCAAAAACCTTCATTTCTTTTCGACTGAAGAAAGAAAGACATGGACATCTTGGATGACACGGATTTTTTTTGTTTAAAGTGAACTACTCCTTTAATCCCACAAACCATCAAGCTCACTTTCTGCTTTATAATGACTACTTATCGCTCCCCAATTAATCCTCAATGATGTTTTAATATCCAGAAATGCGTCACATCACAGAAGTAAAATGTATCGCTAACGGCGCCTCATCCAGCTCTATTAGCATACGCCGCGCTAGCTCTTCTCATAACAACGCTCTGTGATTTACTGTTGTCATAAAGAGACCCAGGGCCAATTAGGTTTGTCTAGGTCATGTTCATGGATGGGTAATTTGCCAATGCACCTCTAAAGGCTGACTGGATGTCTTTTTCTGTCCTCCGTGACTCAGTCGAGCCTCAAAGTTAATTTGAGGTCAATCGTATCCTCAGATATCAGACTCGATCCAAGTCCGCTGGCACGTGAACAGCCACAGCTGGGGTTTGATCTGCTCGTGCCAAACCTGCGTCCGGTTACTACTGAGAAAGCGAGTAATCTTCCTTAATCAATGCTTATGTCTTCAGGATATCACCTCCGTGAGGCCGCAGTGGCCCTACTTGAGTCGTTTACATGACATTTTTTAATCTGATCATCAGTCTAGGACTCACATCGGTTTGCTTACGTTCCTATTAAGTTATCAAATTGTTATTTCTCTATGCTCCCTGAATGTTCAAAAAGTAAATTTTTTTGTGTTTTAAAAATGATTTTTTTTTATGTTAAGGGAACATTTACGTTTTATAATTTTGCAAACATTATGGGAAAGTTACTTTTGAATGTTCTTAAGCGTGTAGTAATGTTTAATAAATGATGAACATCCAACAGAAAAATCATTCCACGAAGGACGTAATATACAAGACTAGAAAATAACTCTGAATTAACTATCTTTTTGCTCTAAAATGTTTAATTTTAAAGATGATGCGTGTCATCGTCCATGTGTTGTTTTTTAACCCCTAAACTATCACGTCCGACAGGTGGGACGCTTGCCACTATATTTTTAAAACAATAATATCTTAGAAAAGACCTTAAGCAATATTGACAAACTATATATCATTTGAAAGCTTACAATGTCTAGTTTCCATATTTGGTGACTGATGTTCAAAATAAATTACACAGGAGCTGTAATTTATCAATTTGCAACAAGAATATTTTCATACTCATAAAGCGTGTTCAGACCTTTATTTCGAAATAGCAATGAACATGAAAAATCGTGAAAAAAAAAGCCAAGAGTTCAAAAGATTGCATCCATTCAATTATTTTAGAAAATAGTCTGAAAAGAAGTCTGAAAATGTTTTAAATATTAAGAAAAAAATAATAAATTCACCAATTTGTGATGTGGCAGGAAGCCATAACGCACATGCGTGTTGTTTGTGTTTCTTAGAGGGTGAATTCATATCAAAATCTGCCAAACTTCCCATACTACTTCTGAGTAGGATCTCTACTTCATAAATTGTATAAAAAAATGTGTAAATGTAACACAGTCTCATCCCAAAAAGTCATATAACTGACGTCTTGGGACGTCTTTTGACCATACGTCAATATCCGCCTTTTTAGGGCCCCCTGAAACGTCGGTAGATGGCGATCCCGGGCCGTCATACAACTGACGCTTTACCTTTAACGTCAGTTAGGTGACGGGTTAGGTTTAGGGTTAAGTTTAGGTCTGGGGTAGAGTTAGGATCCCATAACCTCATCTACCGACGTTTAAGGGTACCCTAAAAAGGCGAATATTGACGTATGGTCAAAAGACGTCCCAAAACGTCAGTTATATGACGTCTTGGGATGAGACCGGGTTGGTAAATGATGGTTCATATCACTCAAAACACATATGGAAATGGAGGCGCCCTTATATGGGCACTAATGGAGTCTGCTTGTGCCCTAGTGGAAGCGTTCGGTACTGCGCCCAAAACAAAATGTCACAGAAAGCTAATTTTTATAATCTCAACCTAAAATTTAAATTTTTTGGCTTTGATTTTTTTGCAGTGTTAGAGTAGTGAAGGTTTTGAAAATATGTATTTTATATAAAATATGAATAATTAATTTCCATAAACTCAAACTTCTATAACGTTCCACTTTCTTAATTTGTTTCACTTCTACAAAAACGTCTATATTCCAAAATATTCTTGAATTACAACTATTTAAGTTCGAAATGTGCATTTCCATGTCTATTCAAAAAAAAAAGGGGGGGGGGGGGGGTGACGGTTAACAGGTTGATGTGCTTTAATACAAACCATGTGTAAATTCTGTAACGTCTGAGACGTCTGAGGTCACAAACATGTAACCAATCCCGTCAATGTGGGGGCAGGGTAGCACTCATGTGATTGAGTGGAGGAAGAGACTCATTTGCATATTTATGAATCTACGTATACTAAATGAAGCAAGGCTGTAATTGCAATTCAAGCTATTTTAAGACACGAAGAAATTATTTTCACCGGACAAAACGTTTAAATGTGTCATTTTGGTGATCAGAGATGAGTTTTAAAGAACACAGTGATTGACTACAGGGGGACTTTAACATGAAAACGCTGTGATTCGTGTTCATATCAGCTTGAAGCCTTTGACACACATGTAACTGAGACTCATTTCTCTTGTGTTGCTGTGTTTTAGGACAGCAGATGATTCAGCGACAGTGGGCACAGTGGTGCTGAGCCGGATGAAGATGGGTGAGATCGAGGATGGCGAGGTGGACCACATTACCGCCGACATGCACCAGAAGGTAAGCTTAGGTGGCCAGTACATGTCTTAAACTAGCTACTAACTCAACAACAAAAGCTTTTAAAGAGTAAATAAGCCTTATGGACACAGATATGCCATTTTATTGTGGTCACAACATTCACACACAGATCAAATTATGATTATTGATTTATTATTGTTTTTTGACGTGAAATGTTGTTTGTCACTACGTTAACAATGTCTACTACGTTTTCAAGAGATTCGCTCAACTGCTGTTGAACGACAGTTAATTAAAAGCGGCTTGTGTCGTGTCAATTTTTGTGTGTATGTGCACGCAGTTTATAAGGGGTGGTAATAGAAAATCACCTCTCAAGATTTGTCTCCAGTCAAAGAGGGAAAGCAGAGTGAATATTGAGTGTGGCATCCCTGAAATTCAATTGCACAGTTGACTGAAGAAGTAAAGCATCCATTTGGAGAGTGTTTACAGGTTATTTATGAGGGTTTATATATATATAGGATATTTTTCAGCTCTGCAGTACATCTTGAACCTGTTGGCGATGTCATTTCCTGGAGGATGATGCCATCAAGTTCACTTAATTGTGCTATTCTGATCAAAGAAAACAACATGGTTCACATCGTCTAAACTAGTTAGTTGAATATCCAGTATATTTAGACATATGTGATGGGCCATAAATGAGCCATATGTGTGTGTGTCATGGAGAACTGAGCATTACTACGCTGACAGACAGCGTGACACCCTTCATGTCCCCTAAACTCGATAACTTACACTGACACGACCATCAGCAAAACCCTTTAACCTTCATTAACCAGCATGAAATAGACCGACAGAATATAGGGAAGAAAAGCAGAATTATGGAGATGGATGTAGGACATGGGAAGGGAAATGGAGGGTATTTAGTCTGTGGCTTTAAGATTTAAATCGAGAATGCCTCATAAATTACAGTTACTGTTCCTGAATTTGAGTTGAGGTAGCAAAGAAGATTCAGAATTGATATTTGAATGTAGGAAAGTTTATTTTAATTAATGTACTGGTCATTTTCAACTTAAGATTGTCTGGATGGATGGATGGATGGATGGATGGATGGATGGATGGATGGATGGATGGATGGATATTTACATAGATAGATAGATAGATAGATAGATAGATAGATAGATAGATAGATAGATAGATAGATAGATAGATAGATAGATAGATAGATAGATACATAGATACATAGATACATACATAGATATTTACACAGATAGACGGACAGACGGACGGATGGATAGATAGATAGATAGATAGATAGATAGATAGATAGATAGATAGATAGATAGATAGATAGATAGATAGATAGATAGATAGATAGATAGATATTTATTTACATAGATAGACAGTCAGACAGACAGACAGACAGACAGACAGACAGACAGACAGACAGACAGACAGATAGATAGATAGATAGATAGATAGATAGATAGATAGATAGATAGATAGATAGATAGATAGATAGATAGATAGATAGATACATACATACATACATACATAGATACATACATAGTTACATACATAGATATTTACACAGATGGACGGACGGACGGACGGACGGACAGACAGACAGACAGACAGATAGATAGATACATAGATACATACATAGAAACATACATACTGTAGATACATACATAGATACATAGATATTTACACAGATAGATGGACGGACGGACGGACGGACGGACGGACGGACGGATGGACGGATGGATAGATAGATAGATAGATAGATAGATAGATAGATAGATAGATAGATAGATAGATAGATAGATAGATACATAGATAGATAGATACATACATAGATAGATACATACATAGATACATAGATACATTGATATTTACACAGATAGATAGACAGACAGACAGACGGATGGATGGATAGATAGACTGACAGACCCACCCACTGATATATATATTCATTGAAGTTGTAAGATTAATTGGACAATAAGGCGTTTTCGTGCTGTCCTGTAACATGTGTCTGTCTGTGTATTGACTCGGAGCCGTTGTGCTCTTATTTGATCTGTGTGCTTCAGAAGTGATTCACTTTGTTCTTCATGAGGGAATGTGGGTCAGGGCTGATGTATATTTGAGGAGGATCTGCCACAGAGCATGACTCTTCATAAAACATGGACTGATCGCGACTCTTGTTTTTTGTTGTTGTTGTTTTTTTTTAAGCTGTATGCCAAGAGCAGTCTGGAAACCCTCACAAGACCCATCCAAGGTCACGAGACCTAATGAGACGTGAAGACTCATCCGTCATCACACTAAACCCTGATGAGGGGGTATGCATTTCAAGTGATTAGGTCATAAGCGCTGTGGGTGATGTTGATGGAGGATCGTGTTTGTCGTGAGGGTCTCTCGTCTCCCGTATTGCTTACATTGGCACTCTGGGAAACTCAGAGAACGCCTCTATTATCTGAGCAGTGGTGCAGGTGACAGCTTGTCACTGTTCCTTCGGCTCATGAGACGGGGTAGCTGGCTCGTATTTAGAGTAGTAGTCATTATGGTGACATCTAATAATCAGTGATAAATGACCTTCAATCTTGTTTTTTTTTTCCCACAGTGCACGCTGGTGTACGAGTCGTCGCATGGAACCATTAATGACAAGGATAACGGACCAATAATGAATTCTGGTGAGTTAAAAAATGCTTTGGCTTCTGTGGTTTAAGGGTTATAATACCTGAAGATAAAGACTGCAGAGTTATCTGCTACCGTTCCCATTCAACTCTCGGTTTCGTTGCCAGATTGTTTTAAATCAATCACTTGATTGCATCACAAAAACACACAGAATCCCAAACTCTTTTGCTAGCATCTTTTTAAGAGTCTCCGTCAGTGTCCGTTTGATTTTTCTTTTATTAGTTTAAAAATTAAACATTTTACAGACTCTAAACATTTTGTGTTTTCACAGCGATGCCATAGAGGAACCATTTTGGAACAGTTCTTAAAAACAACAACATTTTGATAACCTTTTTCCAGGTTCAATTGATGTTAAAGGTTTTCATGGAATTTTTAACCCTAAAACCGTATTCTGGACAAATGTGGGCAAAATAGTTTTGATTTATTTTTTTAAAAATACTTCCCTTGATCTGAGCGGTACAAGACTTGGCTACTTTTCCTAAGTTTGCTTCCTGAACACACACATTTTTTTTTTTTGACTCAATTCTACAATGTTAAGTGGGTGAAAAAAACTCATTAATCTTGTATTTGGGTCAAAAATGGCCACCCATAGAAATGAATGGGAAAAACTAATTTAGAGCACTCTAAATAAGACACCAGGTGACAGCAAAGTCACTTCATCTTTAGGTTTTAGCTCTAAGAACTTATTGGAATGATATTTTAATGTAGTCAAAAAAATAAAACTACGTAGTAATTCGTTTACATAGAAATAATTTACATAGAAAATATGGTACTTCTTGAAGTAAATAAATTCAAAAATACCCCCAAAATAAAAGAAAACACCATAAATGGATAGACAAAACTTTATCGAAGACAGTGATATAACATTTATAATAAATAAAAAATTAGGTTCACACTTGAGTCCTCTATGCCCACATTTGTCCACAATTACAGGATTAAGGGCTATAAAGTGAATACGGTTTGAGGGCTACGAGTAGTGTGTAGTTTAATGGAGTATTCCCAATTTATATCATTAAAATCCATTTGAAGATGAATCCACTTTTTGCAACCATATACCATCAACGGTTACCTGGGTCATGCTAACCAACGTATGATATGTCATTTCCTATTGAAGTATTTCATTAAATTATAGTATTTCTCAGGACTATAGTTCTTCACTTTCTTTCAAAGAGTTGAGGAATGCAAAATGAGGCTGTTGTTGAAATATAGATCTATAAATGAATGTGGATTGCAGCTCAGATCATTCAGGCTTCAGAGAATCTGATGAGAAATTCATGAGTTCATATAGAGTTCGTAGGCTTTTGTGTCTTGGTGGATTTGAGCAGTTTGTGATCTCTCCTGCAACTCGAGAGATGATGCATGAGGAAGGAGTAAACACGAGCCGTTTCGTCTCATTACTGTCTACGAACAGTCTTACTGTACAATTTGTTTATGATTGGTTGTGACACCCAAGAAGTGACTCTTTCTAAAGCATGATGAGCAGACGAGTAAATAATCTTGTGTAGTTTTCTTAATCATTTGACACTATTTGTAGTTTGAGTTCCTCTTACGTTCTTCAGTGTTTATTCCTAGAAAGTAAAACCCTTATGTGTGTGATTGGAGCTAAAACATCTTGTAATATAAACATTTTCTAAAGCCCCATTTATTTTTTTCACTGAACATTTGTTGACTTAATAACTTGGTACTTTAATAAAGACTAAATGTGTTTTTGAATACATATTTTGTCTTTATTAAAGTGCCAAGTTATTAAAGGAGTAGTTCACTTTAAAAAAAAAAAAAAATGTTGATAATTTACTCACCCCCATGTCATCCAAGATGTCCATGTCTTTCTTTCTTCAGTCGAAAACAAATTGAGGTTTTTGATGAAAACGTTACGATGAATAAGGGTCTTATCAAGCGAAACGTTCGCTCATTTAATAAATAAATAACAAAGTTTAAGTTTTATAAGCTCAAATGCTCGCCTTGCTGTTCTTTGATGTGACTCTCCTGTTCGAACTCGTTCATCAAAACGAACAAATCTTTTTCCGAGTCATTTGGTTCATTCAACGAACGAAACAAACAAATTGACTCGGAAAAAGATTTGTTCATTTTGATGAACGAGTTCAAACAGGAGAGTCACATCACAGAACAGAGTAAGGCGACCATTTGAGCTTATAAAACTTAAACTTTGTTATTTATTTATTAGATGAGCGATCGTTTCACTTGATAAGACCCTTATTCATCGTCTGGAATCGTTTAAAAGCCCTTTGAACAGTTTGCACTGTAACTGTCTTTTGGACCTTGAACCGTTTGGTTCCCATTGAAGTCCATTATATGGAGAAAAATCCAGGAATGTTTTCATCAAAAACCTTAATTTCTTTTCGACTGAAGAAAGAAAGACATGGACATCTTGGATGACTCGGGGGTGAGTAAATTATCAGTAAAAGTTTTTTGAAAAGTGAACTACTCCTTTAAGTAGAATCTGAAGAGGAATATTGTTCAATACCGTTGGATAAATTGTTCAATACCGTTGGATTGCCATCGGTATTAATGAGATCATGGAGTGTATTGTGGATTGCTGCGCTTAAATAACCACCAGTTGCTCATTAGCTTAATTACTGTACCTCAGGTAGAGCATCAGGATAAACATTATCGGGACATCAGCTTTTATGCCATTTCAGTGTAGTCAGTGTAAATTTGTCGGGCACGGTGAAGAAAAGAGAGATGGAATAGTTGTGGCACTTTATTAGTGAGTGAATAAACCCAAAGTCTCTGAAAGTTCCCTGAGAAACAAACTCTGTAGAAGGTCATTTCTTTATTTATGAGCTGCTGTGATGTGATGGATGGATGCGATGCTGGGAACGGCAGACGGGTCCCTCTAGAAGTCCAGGGTGTTCGGTGTTATCTCCATATCTGATGTTTTGCAGTGTTTACGTGCTGGTGCTGTAACCGTATTGAATGTCATTGTGGCGTCGTGGATGGCTGTTGGTTTAGTCACACAGCTTCTTGTCAAAAAATGTTAGTCTGTGCTGCCTCTGAAAGACTGACTAATGAAATTTGTCCCCGTCACCCCAACCCCTGGACATCCGCTGTGCTTCAACACTAACGCATCGCAAAGTCATTTTCCTAAGAGCTTGAGCAGGCAGAGATGCTGCGATCCGATTGGCCGTCGGATTAGAGGTCAGAGGTTAATCCTCCACAGCGCTGGATGAGGGAGTTTGCGTTCAGTTCACCTCTTCTCGAGGTCACGCGTCCATCTGTCTCTATCTTCACTTGACATCCTCTGCGAACTACCTGTCTGTACTTTCTGCTTCCATTAAGGGCAACTAACACAATTTTATGATCTATATTTTTTAAGAAAAAGTACAAAAGTAGAAGTTATATATGAACATGATGTGTGTGCGTGGGTGGGTGCGTTTGTGTGTGCTTTATGTATTTTATTATGCGTAATAATACAATGTAGTAAGCTTATACATTAGTGGAAAGAATAAAAAATACTTGTTTTTTTACATAAATAAATAGACAAATATCTGTTTGATCATATTTCTTATGGAGACTTGGGTAACATGGTTGAATGGGTGAGCCTGATGCAAAAAATGTTAGACAGGGTACAAAAGATGTCACTTCCGGGGTGTCACAATTTTATGTTTGTTGTTTTCTTTTACAATGAGGAACATTTTGTTAAAATTAGTTATAATAATAATGAGTTTATTTTATATAGTGGCTATCTCAAGGTAACTTTACAGTACTGTAATAAAAAAAATGTTTCAGCAGACTAGAGCCCGACCGATAAAGGATTTTGAAGGCCGATACCGATACAAATTTTTGTTGGTTATAAAATCCGATATATCGGCCGATATTATTATTATTTTTTTATTTCAGAAACAAGCAAGAAAATATTATCAGATTTCCCTAACATTAGTTATTTGTAGTTAATTATGAGTTTTAACTAAAATAATATGATAGTGCATAACTGGTTCTCTCTGCCTGACTCTGGCGGGATCAGCAGGTTGCAGGATGTGTGGCGCGTTATACACGAGTGTTGCCAACAGGGACGGTGTAGAGTGCCCTCTGGTGGACAAACTATACAACTCCAGCACTCATGACATGGTTGAAGCGTGATTCGCCCGTTTTTATCGGCCATTATAACTGCCGATACCGATATTTTAGAAAATGCCTAATATCGGCCTGGCTCTACAGCAGAGAAAACATTACAGATGAACTGAGAATATAGATAACACCTGAGGTGAGTAATGCGGAAAGATTTCTTTTTATATGCGAGCGAGTCCTATTATAGATTGTTTCCTGTTGTGTTGGGTAAGCCAGAGAAAAGAGAATTGCAGTTGTCAAGCCTGAACTAGCCTCGACATCTCACCATCATTGACGTTTAAAATGGACGTTTTTTAAAAGCTATACCCAGGTTTTCAACAGTTGTGAAAGGTCAAGCCAAGATTTCAGCAATATTAACATTGAAAAATAGAAACAGGATGTAATTTAAGGTGAACCAACAAGAAGTTTTGAGTTGAAAGAGAAAATGATTTGTCATCCAAGCATTTATATCACCAATAGAAGTTAATATGAAGTTGCAGGTGGGGAAAAGAGCGTTGCGTTGAGAACGGATGTGAAGTTAGGTGTCATGTGCGTAGTAATGAAAGTTAAACCATGCATGATAACGAATAATGCTACCTAGTGGAAGCATAAAGGTCCAAGAACAGAACCCTGGGGAACACCGTATGAGACAGGAGCTGTAGTGGACGTGGTCTGGCTGATAGAGATGTAATGCAGACGCAAGTGAACCAAGATAGGTCAGTTTTAGAGATACCAAGAACATAAAATGAGAATACTGTGAGAGATCGTGAAGGTCTAGCAGAATTAATGCAAATGGAGCCTAAGTTCAACTTTTACAAATACATTTTAAAATCTAAAGTTGTGTTTGTTAACTCCTATTAATGCAGTGTGAACTTACATGAACAAACAATGATCAATCAAATTTTTACCAAGTATTGGTAACAAAGAATAATAAATACATATTTTTTTCATTGTTAGTTAGCTAATGCATTAACAAATTAGACATTATTTTAAAGTGTTACCAAAATAGGTTTATAAAATCAGTATAGTTTATTTCAACATAATTGCAATTAATAGATACAAATTAGCTACATGGGTTAATTTGTTTTTTCTTCCTGTTTAGCTATTTTTTTTTTTTTTTTTTACAATGCCTATCCCAGCATTATTCATCAAAACCCCTTGCTTCAACGATGACGATCAAAAATTGTCTTGCATTAGCAAAAGTGTACAATAAATGCTTGTGTGACAATTGCAGATTTCCACTCAGGTGTGTGTTTGATCCGTCGACTCGCCAGTGGAGCGAAGCGTTGACAAGAAACATGATTTCATGCTGTAGAGGAAATCACTTCTACTGCTGCCTCAGCATTATCAGTCAAAAACTTCAGATCTAACTTGCGATTACCACTGGTGTTCCCCAAGGCTCAGTCTTGGGCCCTCTTTTATTTATTATTTACTGTATTTACTGCCCCTTGAACAAATTTTTTTTAGGAAGTATGGTATTAATTTACTCTGCTATGCTGAAAATATCCATCTTTACCTGTCTACAGTACTTCTCTACCTGTTTTTCCTCCATTTTCTCTGTACTGCTGCTTAGCGGAAGTCAGACAGTGGCTTTATGTAAGGAACAGGCTGAAATGGAAGTCGATATTCACTGTACTTTGCCAAAATGACCATATGTAAATACATCTATAACCTAATGTTTCTCTCTCTCTCTCTTCCTCAGTGTTTAAGAACGCGGTGTGTAAGGTGTATAGGTTTCAGACGGTGGAGAGTAAATGGATGTTGGTGCGGGAACAGATGGCGGAGTGCACACTGTCCTTCAGCGTCCCGAAGCAGCTCATCGCCCTCTACATTCAGGAGGACACCTGCAGGTGAGATTCAGAGCGATGCGAGGGCGGCTAGGAAACAGGACAGTGAAGGAGGCAAGCGGCACCAGAAGTTTTACACCCAAAGGAATGAGTCCTGGGTGATATATCGGGAGTTAAAGGGCCTACTGTATTAACGTTTGTTCTAGATGTTTAATGCAATGTCTTGTGTGAAGAGTCTCCTTCACTGTTAAGATGACAGTGTAGTATTACTATGAAATGAATGGATTGAAAATTAGATTTATTCATGTGGCAGATCCTTAAGGGAATGGGAGTTTTTCTTCAAAATTAATATATATAACCTTGTATTAAAATGCTAAGGTAATGCAAGATTAAAAATAGTTTTGAAAGACATAGTAGAGCACACATTTTTCCTTGACCGTGTTGAAAAATGTCCATCACGTCATATTACATGTTTTCTCTCAAAAACGACTCGAGAAGCCGTTAATAAAACCTTAATAAAGAGAATTTAGTTCCTAAATTATTTTTTCTATACTGTACATTGACTCACTGGGTACTCCAATACCCTTTAACCAACATCTAACAACTAACATCATTTAGTTTTCTGAGGAATATTCAAATCTACTGTATGACCTTGTGTTTCAAGCATGAACTACAGGAACTACTTGTACTTGCGTTTTAAAGGGATCCTCCACTTTTTTTGGAAATAGGCTCATTTTACCACTCCCCCAGAGTTTTACCGTTTTCAAATTCATTCAGACGATTTTCTAATATTTAGAAGAATATCAGTAACCAGACAGTTTCTGGTCTCATTGACTTCCATAGTAGGAAAAAAAATATACTATGGAAGTCAATGAGACCAGAAATGGTCTGTTAACTAATATTCTTCTAAATAACAGAAAATCGGCTGAATACATTCAAAAACGGTAAAACTCGACTGTTTAACTCTGGGGGAGTGGTAAAATGAGCCTATTTCCAAAAAAAGTGGAGGATCCCTTTAATAGTGGCATTTTTATCATTTTCAGTGCATGTGTAAATTATCTGAATGTGCTACTGCAAACAACATGGCGGCTGAAATGCATTGTCTCGTACGATCCCTGGTGATTCCCACTCCTAGAAGAACGGGTTGAAGTGAAGGTTGGGCGACACAAAAGGCAGTAGGAGTGAGATGCCGTGTGCTTGTCGAGCCAGGCTTTATTTCAGAGATGGAAATGGCTGTTTTAGAGCTATACTTAGCCTGCACTAAATTATTCAAGGATGTTTAACACTTCAAAGGAGAGCGCCTGTCCTCTCCCTCTTGCTTTTCTTTCATTTTACCTTTGCTTTCTCTCCTCCCTCCGTCTCATTGTGGGAGCGTTGTTACCTGAGCGTTAAAGAGAAAACCTAAAAGGGAATGGAGCCGCGTGGAATCGCGAGGTGAAAAGAACGAGGGCACGTTGCGGGAAACCTTCAGCGAAAAGGTTTTTTTAAAGCACAGCAGTCAATAATACACTCCGACACACATGTGAACGCTGTTCCTATGCAGTTCAATCAGATGAATGTGTGATTATACACCTTGATGAAAGTCTGTGGAAGAAAGAGGAATCAGAGTGTCGTTGCATGTCACATCAATGCAAGAGATGTTTTCCCATTTGTTCTGATTTTATTGACACTCGATGATAGGAAGTGACATGAGTCATGACCACCACAGATCATCATGTCCAGGTGCGCGTGGACACGTGATCAGAACTGAATATATTTTATTCCTTTTCAAGACCGAAAGTTAGACATCAGGATACAGAATTGTAATAAAAAAATGTTTAACCAAATTCATGCGACATCTATAGTATTATATGCCATTTTTCTATATTTTGCACTGTATAATATTATTAATACATTTACCTTTTTTACTGGTTTATTACTTACTTTATATATATATTTCTATATTTAATAATTGTATTAAATATATCCATATTTTTATTTTATTTATTAATTGATTTAAATGCGAATTAATATTTTATAATTATTATATACTGTTATATTTTTATTTTTATTTATTTTATATTTTATTAAGTATAGTATTAATCATATATATACACAATGACAATCAACTCAAATAAATTATATTATTAATCACATTTTGACAAAAAACATTTTATTATTTTATATAGCAGTTTTCTTTATTCTGCAAAATATATTACCTTTTCTTTTTAATACTGTAACTGTAATTTAAAAAAATAATTTATATGAAATTTAAAAGTATTTTCATATTTTTATTCATGTAAATGTTAAAAATATTTTTAAAAGATATATGATAATATTGTGGACATTTTGTTGTACTGTATAGCAAAATAGGGGAAAAATGTTACAATTTTAATGACTGTTTATTATTTTCTATAGTGTTGGGCTGTATTTTGTGAAATCATCTAATCAGAATATATATATATATATATATATATATATATATATATAATATATATATAAATATACAAGATATTAAATATATCTCGTATATTTAAGTTCAGTAATTTCACTTAAATGATGTCATTTAAGTGAAATTACTGAACGAGCTTGATAAAAATGATCATTCTAGAAGAAAATTTCAAATGGCACTTAGAGGCTTTTGCATCTGAACTCTTCACATATATATATATATATATATATATATATATATATTTATTTATTTATATATATATATCTCAAGATTTTTGTTGGCATTTAATAAAATAAATAGGTACAATTAGTCAAAATTAATTACTGGCTAAAACTTGTGATTGTGCGATTTAATTTCAATAAATTCTGCTTCCTGTAATTGTAGTTCAACATCCTGTTGAATACGTAGCCAATTTAATTCAAAAATTCACACTTGTAAATTGAATTTGGAGTCATTTCTTTAAATTCAGATATTTGCCTATTTGGCCCTAAACCACCCGTGATCGTGTTTCTCACAGCAGAGCAACATGCTGAAAGATCCCTCTGCTTAATTTGCTCTTTGTTTCCCGCTCTCGAGTTTCAGGCTTTATGCACATGCAAAACACTTCTCAGCGTGCACCATTATCGGCAGCAACTTCCCCAAAAGTCGACAGACATTAGCATAGGCACAGTTTTCATCTACAACAAAATCATTGTAAGCCAGACCAGGGACGTGTGTGTTTGTCCATTGAAGAATCTGAGATCGTTAACTCGGCGAGGCACACATTCCCAGACTGGAGCTCCCATAGATCAGACCCTGCTAAGCAATTATCATCATGTGTGCATTATTCAGGGAGGCTATTTGGCCTCCACACCTGCGCTCTCTGCTACAGACAGGTAACTTCAGCAGCCACTGCTATCCCTAGACATCTCATTATCGGCCCGGCAACACATTCACCTTTAAGCCCGTTTCAGCTGCTTTCGTCGGCTCGGGTTTAACAA
>NW_024121100.1:3151494-3432547 GCF_016745375.1 Pimephales promelas | reverse complement strand
ATGCCAAGACACACAGAAATGATGATTCCCTTTTGAAGGGCCCAAATCCAAAAATATTAAGGGTACTTGCATGGTTTCCACAGAAATATGAAGCAGCTCAACTGTTTTCAACATTGATAATCTTTTGCAGAGGGATTATTTACTTATTTATTAATTATTTATCAATTTTTCATTATTTTATTGTGTTTTTATTTTTGATATTATTTATTGTATTATTGTAAAACAATTTATTTATTTATTTATTTATTCATAATTTGTGGATTATTGGCTGGTGAGGGGGTGGGGGGCTAGTTTTGAGGGAGCATTGTTGGAGTGCTAGTGGGTGTGTGAGTGTGTGTTTGTGTTTATGTGTTTGAAATATCGTTTATATTTTACTTTGCATCATCTTGTTTTGTTTGTCATTTTTGTAAGGACCCCCTCGAAAATAAGATGGTACATCTCAATGGGCCTATCCTTGAAATAAAGAAAGAATAAAAGAAAGAATAATTATAAGTGTTACAATAATACACAATAATGTTTCTTCAGCATCAAATCATCATATTAGAGAGATTTCTGAATGATCATGTGACATTAAAGACTGGAGTAATGATGCTGAAAATTCAGCTTTGATCACAGGAATAAATCACATTTTAAAATATATTACAATAGAAAGCTGTTATTTTAAAGTGTACAAAAAATTCACATTATACTGATTTTATGATTTTTATTTAAATTGTGTATAGTCACTTTTATAAAATGTTTGCAATTTTATATGTTAGGGGACATTTATATTATACAGAATAATAAATAAAATATCTTTATTTTTTTTATTTAATTTAATTTTATTATTTCCTTTAGGAGGCTATATTTCTACACAGTAAATGTTTTGCACCCACATCACTCCTCTGATTGGCCTCGTTCTCCCATCTGTCACTGAATGAGTGATCATGCGTGCTGCAGGTTCGCTGTTGGTTCATTTCTCATCCTCACGCATTCACCTCCTGCTCTTCTTCCTCTTTGCAGGGAACAAGAGATCCCGTGTTCCTCACGAGAGGGAGTTTCCCACCCGATTGTCCCGTCTGCAGTGAGACGCGCATCAAACTCAGCGTCTACGGTGTGAGTGACGGCCACCAGCAGACGGTGAGTGAAGAGGTTTCTCTCCTCATCAATCAGAGCTGGAGACTCGTGTTACGGCTCTTCTCGCCTCGGGTCCTTTCAGCTGTTGTTCTGCAGATCTCAGTCTCTGGTCCGTGTGTATTTGTTGCTTATTTGCTCCATGGCCGACACTAATGGGGACCCAAATGTTGTTTGCTAAACCCTGAAGGTTTTTTTTCCCTTGTAATCACATGCTTGGTAACTTCTGTCACAAAATCATTGAGAGCAGCAGCTTTAGTCTATAAATCAGTCGTTGTCTCGCAAGCCACACGTTTGATTATTTTGCATAAACTCTGGCACATTGACGTTTTATTCTGCCACAAATTGACAGTTCATTTAATTTCTGTCACAGCGGTCCGTTCTCCAGACAACAGCAAAGAAATTAGATATTATTTCACAGACGAAATCTGATAACAAAGCGGCATATACTGGTGTGGTAGAGAAATCTGCCAACTTTATTGCTCGGGGACACATTGTACGCTTTTGGGCTGTCCCAGACGAAAGATGACTAATCGAGGTGATTTCTGTGGCCTTGGCTCCTGAAATATTCAAAGATGGCCGTTGTCACGGTCTTGCGACCAATTTTCTGACAGTGTCTGTAAGCAGCCAAGTCTATTACTGCTGGACGGTGCTTGTTAATGGACGCGCATACTAGAAGATAAAACTGCATTTGGATCTCAACCTTCATGTCTCGGAGCAGTTCCTAATAGAAATAACATCACAACATTCATTTTCTTCAAGAGGTGCATCAATTTTGTTCTTCATGTCCCTCCCATCCATTCTTTCACAATTTGAGGCTGACGGATCTTGTTACTTACGCTATAAAAACTTCTACTAGAGCCCGACCGATAAAGGATTTTGAAGGCCGATACCAATACAAATATTTTGGGGTTTTAAAATCCGATATTCCGATATATCGGCCGATATTTCTTTTTTATTAAATATTGTTGGATTTCACACACGTGTAAAAGAACATTTGATACTTTTTTTGATGTCTAAATGTTCACTCCTCGCAAGTATAACTTACATTTTACAATGCAGGGACTGTAACTAGAGATATGCTAGTTATAAATACGGTAATCATTACTTTATTTAGGCAGAAAAAGTTCATTGTGGTTTCCAAGCTCATTAGCGGTCTTCCACTGATGATAGTGGCATTAGCTAGCTTTGTGGTTAGCTAGTCTATGATGAGCCATAATTTAGCAATAGATAACATCATACTGCAAATTGTAAAACATACATTTTCAATATAACAGGCCAAGGAGAGATGATTAAAGCGTTTTTCGTCCGTTTTTATTTTATTTTTTAAATATTCATTTATCGGCCATTATGACTGCCGATACCGATATTATGGAAACTGCCTAATATCGGCCGATAATATCGGTCTGGCTGATTTACTAAATTTTTGGGGTGAAACATTTTTTACACTTGATTTTAATATATAATATACATTTTAACGTAATGAAATTAATTACATATACCATATGTAAAAAAAATTACACTAAGTAGATCTGAGTAACTGCATTTGGTACATTAACAAACAAAATTCAGTAGAAATAATTGAGAGAAACTGAGCAAAACATGAACTTTTATAGTATGAGGAACATCACATTTTAATTTCCTCTAAACCTTTGTAACATACTCGACACAACCACAGGTAACGTTATACATGACAATGCCCTTTATTGTCGATGAGTACAGCAACACAGCATATTTTATACTGTTTTAACATTTTATACAAATTGTTTTTCCTGGAAGTGAAATGTATCACTGCAGGCCTTCAGCTTCACTGAACAAAGCACCTGTCCAGTGCTGTGTGTGTGTACAGTACGTCATGTTTATTAGTCCCCTGAGAGAGTCAGGACTTCATTACATTTATTTTCCCACAGCAGACACAAAGCTGGTGTGGCCTAGTGGTTAAAGGTCACGGCTGTTAAGTGAAGAAGAAGTGAAGTGACATGAAGGCCAAGTATGGGAACCCATACTCACAATTTGTCCTCCGCATTTAACCCATCACACACATTATGAGCAGTGAGTAGTGAACACTACCGAGAATCGAAACCCTCGACCTTTAGGGTTACAAGTCAAACTCTCTAACCATTAGGCCACAACTGCAAGGTTGTGGGTTTAAATCCTGAAGAGGAACTGAAATGATATTGTGCCTGTTGGAGTCATTTGGTTCAAGTGAATCAGTTCCAATCCACTTCATACCGCCGAGCTTCAGGAAGCAGAGCATTAGCAGAAGATGCTTAATGAGAGCGAGAAAGAGAGTTTTTGAAATTCTGAGCAGGTTTCATTTGAGCATCATTTCCTCGTCCGCCTGTAGCTTCACACTTTAGTATTCCTGTACGAGTCTCGCCTCATGAATAAGAGAGCAGGAAGAGCGATGGGCAGACGGAAACGCTTCCCGATCGCTCTCACTGGATTTGATCTTGCCGGAGGGCATGAAGTCAGAACGGACAGGTGGGACTGCATTGCATCTCACATATATACAGAATAGATAAAAATAATACCAGGGTTATTTCTGTAATGCTCTAGCTTACGAATATAAGTTGCAAGCTCAGGCACTTCAACTTTAATTACTGTATAACTTGATTATTCAGATAATGGCAAAAATAAAATAACATGAGAGTTAGTCGTGTTATGTCAATAGTGATGCTCCGATCATGATTTTTCACGGCCGATTCCAATTGCCAATTTTTTGGGTAATTTTTTCCAAATGATCAGATTCCTATTACATGCCAAATTGGCCTTAAAGGAGTAGTTCACTTTAAAAAAAAACTTTTGCTGGTGATTTCCTCACCCCCATGTCATCCAAGATGTCCATGTCTTTCTTTCTTCAGTCGAAAAGAAATTAAGGTTTTTGATTAGTCATTTGGTTCATTCAATGAACGAAATGAACCAAATGACTCGAAAAAAGATTTGTTCGTTTTGATGAACGAGTTTGAACAGGAGAGTCACAGAACACAGCACGGCGACCATTTGAGCTTATAAAACTTAAACTTTGTTGTTTTTTTATTAAATGAGCGTCGTTTTGCTTGATAAGACCTTTATTCATTGTCGAGAATCATTTAAAGCCCTTTGAACAGTTTGCACTGAAACTGTCTTTTGGACCTTGAACCGTTTGGTTCCCATTGAACTCCATTATATGGAGAAAAATCCTGGAATGTTTTCATCAAAAACCATCATTTTTTTTTTTCGACTGAAGAAAGAAAGACATGGACATCTTGGATGACATGGGGGTGAGTAAATTATCAGCAAATGTTTTTTTTTTAAAAAGTGAGCTACTCCTTTAAAAATGGAGCTTAATATTTTGTCTAGGATTTTAAAGCGTTTGTGTTGGGCACATGGAACTGTACAGAGTATGATAACAACCCACAGAACACAATATTCTCAAGAGGTTGAAATTCCAGAAATAGGCTTTGTTTATGCACTATATAAAGCCCAAACTTCTGAACCCGCAGCGGGGGTTTTGGAGTCGTATGGGCTCCATTACTGTCAGGTCCAGCTCTGCGGTCTGAGTTTACTCAAGAGATTGCTGTCTATATATAGTGGCTCATCTGAAGATCAAAAGATTCCAGTCAGACATTGTTTGCTTTTGATTAACAACTGTGATGGATCACATGGATAGTGAAGCAGATCTCCATGTTTTTAAACACACAGCTTTCACTTACAAATGCAGACCATGCCTCCTTATAACTCTGCATCAAGAAACTTGGAAAATTATGATTTTTGTATTTTATATACACACATATTTCAGTGGCTTGTTTGTTTTAACATTGCATCTTGTTCAGTCTGGTGGGAGAAAACAAGATTAGCTTCAGGACTCACATCCCAGAAAGCAACAGTGTCGGCTCAGATCAGGTCCACTTAATGGTTTCCACACGGCCCAGATGTGGGCCGACACAATATTGCTGTCTGGGATTGGATTTTAAAATGCTAAATTGTCACAAATTGAATTGTTTAATAAGCAAAATTAAAGAAATATTTTTTTGAAAATCAAACATTAAAAGATTGTAATATTACTATGAACTGCATACACTCTAAAAACTGCTGGGTTGAAAAATGGTCTCACCCAGTGCTGGGTTATTTTAACCCAACCCAGTTGGGTAATTGATTTAACCCAACATGTTGGGTTGTGTTTTCTACCCAAAGTTGGGTAGAAATTGTTGGGTTGAACTGACTAAACAATGGGTTGAAGAATACAACCCAAATTATGGGTCATGGGTATCATTTGGATTAAAAATGACTTTTTTCAATTAACCTTTACATTATGAAAGCAACTTGTACAGTTATTTTATAAAATAAAAGATAATATTCTAAACATTATTCTATCAATGCATGTTTGTATTTCTTAAGATCTTCAATTGACATGAGGTGGTCTTTAAAAATAAATTAACTTATTTCATAAAGAATTTACAATTTAAACTGAATTCATAAGCTCTTGCTACGCCTCTAAACATTAGCAATTTTATAAATGCATAAAGCATTTTTAGTTTGAGTCATTTTTAATCTTTAAATGTCAAATCAGTTTTGATGGATTTGTGCTCTTTGGTAACCAATAATTTACAAATATTGTTGCAAGTGAACCTTTTTGTAGTTTGGCTGGTACATGTTTCTTTTACTTTGTACTTTTGTTCATGTTTTTTGAGGATGTGCATGTTGGCATCTCTCTGAGTTTTGTTTCTTCCAAATATAGAAGTTCATAAGCCTATTGATTTTGCTATCATAAAATGGTGTTATGATAATTTTCCACAATTATATGTTCAGTTGCATATTATTATTTGCATTTAGCATTGTTTTTTCCCATGTTGTCCATGAACTGACTTAAATTTTTGAACTCGCTAAATGATTGGAGGTCACCATGTGAATGATCACGATTGAGTTTTAGGCAAATAAAATCATCTTGGGGAAAGTACGGCATATTGCATGTTGTGTTAGAGAGAAAAAGAGAGAGAGAATAAGTGTAAGAAATGAGCCGAAGCATTCGGCCAATGCAGATAAGACTTCCCATATCTTATAGCACTTATGTACCTGATTTAAGAAGCACTTTGAGGGGCGAACTAATAGCTGTGCTACAAGTTGCCTGTCAGGAGAAAGCAATTATCTACTGTCCTCTGATCCGCTGAACATGTCATAGCTTTCGCAGCAACAGCGCACCAGCTAATCAAGCGCTCCTTTATTTCCACTCACGCTCAGAAGGAACGCGCCGCCAGGTAATGAACGAATATTTTGATCACTTAGTCTCAATAAACCCGCCCCTTAATTTGATTGTCTTGATGCATGGAGGTGCTCATGGGAGCGCAGACGAGTTTGCATAGTCACTGATTTTCCTAAACGTGTTGAAAAGAATAAAAACTAGTTATTAAAGTTGTTAGATGTGCATACATCAATTTATCCAGAGTGAGAAATGGTTTGGGGCAGGGGTTATGATTTAATGTACATTTATTTATTTTAGCGTTCATGCATTTATTTAAATGAAAGTACCTCTATTATGCTATTTTAAATGCTCCTAATTTTAGATTTACAAGCACTGTAATTTTCTCATCTCATAATAAAGAGTCTACTCTGCTCTGATTGGTCAGATGACCCAGTCTGTTGTGATTGTTCTACTCTACTCTGATTGGTCAGATAACCCAGTCTGTTGTGATTGGTCTACTCTGCTCTGATTGGTCAGATGACCCAGTCTGTTGTGATTGGCCTACTCTGCTCTGATTGGTCAGATGACCCAGTCTGTTGTGATTGGTCTACTCTGCTCTGATTGGTCAGATGGCCCAGTCTGTTGTGATTGTTCTACTCTACTCTGATTGGTCAGATAACCCAGTCTGTTGTGATTGGTCTACTCTACTGTGATTGGTCAGATAACCTAGTCTGTTGTGATTGGTCTACTCTGCTCTGATTGGTCAGATGACCCAGTCTGTTGTGATTGTTCTACTCTACTCTGATTGGTCAGATAACCCAGTCTGTTGTGATTGGTCTACTCTGCTCTGATTGGTCAGATGACCCAGTCTGTTGTGATCGGTCTACTTTGGTCAGACACATTGGGCAAACACTGAACCAGACTATTTACATTTTGAGCAAGCAATCTCATTGGCTGCAGGATCAGCAGACGCCAATCAGCTTTTGACATGCGATAATGATGTGATTCCTTGTAGACTGCATGTAAAGAACCAATCAGCTTGTGCCATCTAGAGTTACATGAGTGAACTAGATATGTATTACATTAATGTATGTCATACTCAAAACCTCGATATTTAAAAAAGCAATTTAAAGTACAGGCTAATTTTAAAGTGCATGAGTCCACTGCAAAACAATGACTTTTTAATTAGCCATTTTTACCTTGGCCGAGATCAATTTGCATTAAGCAAAAGAGAATGGGATATTAAGATTTGTTTTCATCTCGAATGTAACTGTTTTTTTCACTTGTTTTAACACAAGTCATAAAATCTGCCAGACAATTAAAATACATGTAGTCTTATACAAGTAATATACAAGTCTTTTTTCTATCTAATTAATTTTTTTAATGTCTGATCTATTTTATTTATTTATCTGTTGTTGTTTTTTTTTTTACTTTCTGATAGAATTTTTAGGCAGTGAGAATTTCTAGATCCAACAAGAGCAAAGAAACAAAGAAAGGTGAACAAGCTGACAAAGCTGCAGATGAATTAAATGTAATTAAATGAATTAAACTTTTTATGGGATTATTTTAACTGGAACATAAGAGACAGAGATGCAACAATAGGATTGATTCATTTGATATAAGTTTTTAGAAGGCGGAAGAAGTCTTTCTTGACCTTCTTGAAACAGGGAAAATAAACCAAAGTATTAGCAGAACAAGCTCACAACGCTGTGGATAAATTAAATGTGCAACTTTTTGTTACTTCATTATCTTTTGCATTTCAACAGACTTTCACTGTCAGAGTTGTTAATCTACTTAGATGATCTTCACATGTAATTCTCCCCGTGATGTTGTCGAGCGATCTCTTTATCAAAGCCGTCAGTGGAGAAAGACGCCCTCATACGGTGTGGTTACGTCACTTTGAGCGTTAGCAATCAAACGCAGTCCTGAACGAAACATCTGATCTTCCCCAGAGACGTGACCTGTCAGAATTTCTTTGACATCATCGCATCTCATTTCATCATCCTGTTTGAAAATGATATTGTCACGACATGCAGATGAAGAGGAAACGTCAGTTCTCGTCGTTTCCCTGCAGGGCGAGGCGTCTTTAACCCGGAGAGAAGCGCAGATCAAAGCTGTACAAAGAGATGAAGATGAAACAAAGGCGGATCCGGAGCGACACATCCGCACGTTTACACTAGCCGCTCCCGGATCTGTCTCGCACAACACAAGCACGCCGCTCTCCCGCTGTGATATCCCAGCATCCCGTCTGCTTTTGCCCTGTAATCTAATGGTGTGCACCCGAAGACCTTCCCAGCATTCTCTGCGGGGGACCATCTCTCCGTTTACATGTGCGAGCAGCACACCGACTCTCAGCACCGGCTCATCATGTGCAAACGGTGCACAAATGTGTGTTTTTCAGGCTCTGTTTCCACCCAGTGCTTCAAAAGACAGCGGGAAATCTTTATTTGCACTGCTTGTGTGTTCAGCCTCAGTGTGTGCTTGTGTTTGTGTACTTGAGTTGGAGAACAGACTTGTGGGTGGTCCCACTTTTGAGGGAAAAAATGTATGAGCCAAAACGTTATGACCAGTTAGAGTTAAAGCGAATATCATCTAACAAGGCCACTTGTCAACAAAGGCTATCTTAGGTGAGCAGAATAAAACACCCTGTCCCTGCACAAGTTATTCAAGAATGGTTTTGGGAACATGATAAAGAGTTGCTTCGGCCTCTAAGGCCTCGTTTACACTGCATGGTTCAAGTGACCCAAATCCGATTTTTTTTTTTTTCCCCTCATGTGTAGGGTTGGGTATCGAGAATCGAGTATCGATTGGAACCGAGACTAACTTTTCGTTTTTCCCGGAATCGTTCAAAAGTTAAAATTTCGATTCCTAGTTTTGATATTCACAGTCCGCCGAGCGGAAGAAGAAACCGCTGAACAACACCAACGAAGAAGCGTCTACCGGAAGTGTTGGCATGACCGCGCGAGTCGAATATGAGTAGCTTACGTCGGCGATCCAAAGTGTGGCTTCACTTTTCTAAAAATAACGAAATCTCGGCAAAATGCAAAATATATGACAGAAGGAGTATTTCCTTCAGAAAGGTCGTTGGTTAGCAAGGTTAGCTAAGCTTTTTTGACCCTGCCTCTTAAAAGAATCGGAATCGAGAATCGTTAGGAACCGGAATCGAAACAAGGAATCGGAATCAGAATCGTTCAAATTCAAACGATACCCAACCCTACTCATGTGGCACAGATCGGATATGACCGGTGAACGTGTAAGCAGGAAAAAACGCATGGATTCCGATTTTCTCAGATCGGATTCAGGCCTCATTCATATGTGGTATTAAATCGGATATGAATCGGATACGTGCATTTGCGTGTGCCATGTAAGCAGACAAATCGGATATTCCCCGGTAATGCGAGTCGTACGTCATTAAAAAGTGCGCGATGGAAGAAAGGATACACACAGTGGAGCAATGCGGAGGTTTCATGTGTTTTGAGTGTTTGGGGTGAAGAGTGCAGGCGAAAATGCAGGGTTGTTACAGAAATAAATCCGTTTTTGAAGACATTTCACGAGATATGAGGCATCATTTTAAGTGCTCGTGGCAAGAGCCTCTCCTTCTTTTTTTTCTCCGCCGTACGAGACCAATGTTTTGATGCCTTATTGAAAAGTTGTGGAAAGAAAACACTGGATAATTTTGTTTGCATCTGTATCCATTGAATTTCGTGCTGTTTTGCTTAATTTCCCGGGTCAGAACGTCTGCATTTGGTAGTTTAGCAGTGTATAGTGTAAACGCAAAAATATGATATGGGATATGGGTCACTTTTAAAAGATGATGTAAGCAGGTCATCAAATAAATTGGATATAGTCAGAAAATCGGATTTGGGCGTCAAGACCAGCAGTGTAAATGCAGCCTTAGGTCCCCAGATCGCATCTGTGGGATGTTTTGGCAGTACGTGGAGGACCAACTGGATATTAGGCAGCTAGTCATGTTGTTTCGGCTCATCTTTGTATATATATATATATTTTGAGACCGAGATCAGCTAAAAAGTTAGCTTGTTAATTTTGACCACCAATTTCTTGAGTCAGCAAACAGATTGTGGACTTGATTCATGCTTTCAGTGCTTTATTAAAGGAGAACTCTGGCACAAAATGAACCTTTGGTCTAATTTCACATTGGTTCATAGTCAACCATTCTCTGAGATTTGTTTTCATGATTGTCGAATGTAACGAGTTTTATCTCTAAAAACTGTTTAGCTTATAATGCTATTAAATAGGGCATAGAGTAATGAAAATAAAAATCACTAGTTTATACCACTAACAAGGCTCAAAATAGCCCAACACCAGCACAGTAATATAATGAGGGTCCCTACATGCGAAACGAAGCATTGAGATGTTGTAAGTCTACAAATTGTTTAATGAAGATATTTTATAAAAACAGTCAAATTCGCGAATACTCGTTCGTGGTTCGACTGCTCAAGACTGTTTTCCAAAGATGGCTCCTGCCTGTTTTCGCGAAGAGGACTGTCTTTCAAAAGTATCTTCTTATTAAACGGTCTGTAAACTTACAACGTTCTCAATGCTTCGTTTTGCATGTAGGGACCCTCATTATGTTACTGTGTTAGTGTTGGGTTATTTTGAGCCTTGTTAGTGGTATTAACTATCGATTTTTATTTTCATTACTCTATGCCCCATTTACTAGTGTTATAAGCTAAACAGTTTTTAGAGATAAAACTCGTTACATTCGATAATCATGAAACAAAATCTTGGAGAACGGTTGACTGTGTAACAATGTGTAAATAGACCAAAGGTTATGTCTTTTAAAGGAATACTCCACTTTTTTTGGAAATAGGCTCATTTTATACCTTTTTTACAGTTTTCGAATCCATTCAGCCGATCTCCGGTTCTGGCGGTACCACTTTTAGCATAGCTTAGCATACATCATTGAAGTGCACAAGACTATTGGCATTTCTCCCCAAAACAATTACCAAGGTGTTTCGATATTTGTCCTATTTAAAACTTGACTCTTCTATAGTTACATCATGCATCAAGACCAACGGAAAATGTCAAGTTGCGAATGTATAGTTTTCTAGACTGATATGACTAGGATCTATACTCTCATTCTTGCGTAATAATCATGTACCATGAGTGCAGCAGGCGTAATGTTATGACGCAGCGCCTGAAAATAGTGCCCAGCTTCCAACGTGACCGGGACTAAGTTTGTGTAGTCATTACGCCTGCTGCACTCATGGTACGACAGTGAAGTTTCCTGATTATTATGCAGGAATGAGAGTATAGTTCCTAGTCATATCAGCCTAGAAAATCGCAACTTTACATTTTCCGTCTGTCTTAGTGCACGATGTAACTATAGAAGAGTCAAGTTTTAAATAGGAAAAATACAGAAACACTTTGATCATTTTATTTAGAGCTCTTGTGCACTTCAATGATGTATGCTAAGCTATGCTAAAAGGGGTACTGCCAGAACCGGAGATCGGCTGAATGGATTCAAAAACGGTAAAACTCAACAGTTTAACTCTGGGGGAGTTGTAAAATGAGCCTATTTCCAAAAAAAAAAAAAAAAAAGCTGAAGAGCTGAAGCATCCTGATCTTCATAACACCTCAGCAGTGTCACAGGCTGATCGCATCCATGCCGCATTGAGGCAGTAATTCATGCACATGGGGCCCAAACCAAGTACTGGGTACATATGCATGATTACACTGACATTTCTGTATTTTAAATCCGGTTTATGTAATATTCTAATTTTTTTCATAAGCTGTAAGCAGTGTTGGGTGTAACTAATTACCAAGTAATTAGTTACTGTAATTTAATTACTTTTCCCTTGAAAAAGTAAAGTAAGGGATTACTCTTCATTTATCTGTAATTTAATTACAGTTACTTCTGATGTAATTGAGATAAATACTGCGTATGGATCAATCCGATCTCACAGCGATTCGTATGCATTTTATGAGGTGTCTAAATCGTACGACCGCACTCGTACAAATTCGTATGAATTAGTCGTCTTGTAAAATATGTATGAAAAAAGTGAGAAATGTAATGAGATCTGACATAAAACAAAAGTAGGTTCAACATCAAAATGTATTGTCTGATGTTAAAAAGTATGTTTTTATTATGTAACCTTCTCCACCGTGGTCAGTTTAAAGATAATTCATGCAATTTTATAGTATTTATTTGAAAGAATTAAAACAGATTCATGTCTATCCTTAAATTATTCAGCTGGTTGGGATTGAAATGGGATTTTGAAAGTAATTAGTAATTAAAAGTAATTAAATACTTTTTAGAGAGAGTAATTAGTACAGTAATCTAATTACACTGTTGAAGAGGTAATTAGTAACTAGTAATTAATTACTTTTTCAGAGTAACTTACCCAACACTGGCTGTATGCCACAATCATGAAAATAATAACAAATAAAGGCTTCAAATATCTCACTTTGCATGCAATGAGTCTATATAAAATATTAGTTTCACCTTTTAAGTTGAATTGCTGCAATAAATGCACGATATTCACATTTTTTGCATTATTAGGAGCATCTGTTTGAACGGGAGCACTTTTGCATGTGATCCCTGCAGACATCAGTAACATCTGACCGGCCTGTCAGAGATTCCCAAGCCGATCAGAGGAGGGTCAATGGAAGCAATTACAGCAGCGATGACTGCCGGGATCGGCTTTGGTTGCGCTCCGGTTTTCGGCACTGACCCCGCGCAGGTGCTTCATGCTGATAACGCCACCCTGTCAATCTAAATGAAAAGCCACCTCTCCCTCTTCACCACCCCTGCGCTCAGGCCTTCTCCAGTAATTCCTGTTTTAAGGCTGGAAAGAGGAGCGAAGGGCTTTCATGTAAAAGACCAGGATTTAGAGTTGACATGTGGTGTTTGTATTTCCTGCACGCTTCGGTCAGTGTGTGTGTGTGAGATAGACAGACAGAGAGATCATTAAGATGTCCCGGGCCACACACCACGTTGATTAGTGTGTTGTTCGGCGACAATCAAGGCGTCGTTTCAAAACAGTCCTTGAAACATCCGAACTCATCTGAAAGGGAATGCTTTATGAGCAGCATTTCTCATTCCCGTCTGCCAGGGTAATTCCGTGGCCGTCGCATTACGCTCATTTGTTTATGCTAATTTTATGTTAATGCTCTGTCATTCAGAGGATTCTGGCGGAGGAAAATGGCACGGTGGCCGCTGGTTGCGAGCGCAGCGTTTACTTGTGTTCGCACGCGTGGAATTGTTTCATATTCCATCATATTGCTCTGCCAGAACAATGACGCTCTAAGATGAAGAAGAGCCCGGGCTTCCGGGAAATTTCGTCTTAATTGTTAATGCCTTTAACTTGACAAGGTTTCCTGAAGACATTTCGCTGTCATTATTTACTGATTTGCATTAATTATTTAATTTTAATATTTAATAACCAATGTAAAAATGTTAAATTAAATATTATTTTGAGTGCACATGTTAACATTAAGGGCAGTATGTACTTTTTTTTTCTTTCACAAGAGTGCAAAAGTCTGGTTGAGGAAGTAAAAACTCAGTGAAATTCAGAGGGAAATAGATTTTTAATGATAACTTATAAACTGTTAAATACAGACCTGCTGTGAGCTGCAAAGTTGTTAATCGATGGCATTTGCTTCTGCTGAAGACGTCAGCCCGCATTATTTAAGCATAGTTTTTAAAATAATCATGTTATCATTGGAATTCTTGGAGAAAAACTACATTACCCATGATTCTGTATAGAAAATTAGACCAATCAGAGAGTTGGGGGGAAAAAACAGCTCTTTAGCTCCACCCACCAATGTTTGCTAGTCGATCTCTCTACGGTCTTAAAATTAATGTTTCTATATATATATATAAAAAAGTAAAAGAGTAAAAAAGTTGCTTGTCTGGAATTTTTTTCTGTGGTGTATATATAATTTATTCCGAAAGCAATATTCTCAGCTTTTCAATATGTAAATCTGCATATTTATCGTATTTTTTCCATTAGGGGTTTTACCCCACTGTAAAAAAAAAATATTGTTGGTTTAACTTAAAAAAGTAAGTAACCAGCTTGCCTTAATTTTAAGTTGATTGAACTGGAAAAAGTGAGTTAATACAATGAAGGAGATTGATTTAATCACCAGAAACTCAAAATAATAAGTTTTCTGAACTAAATAAATTATTTAAGTTGATTTGACAAAAGAAAAAAATGTTGTGATGACAAATCTTTAAAATATTTTTTTTTTTTAAAGTGTAATCTTTCTTAATTTTAAATTCTTAAATTTGATCAATAAACTCAATTGGAATTCAATTAGAAAAGTTACATTAAATAAAATGTTATGAAACTATAAACAAAATACAAATAAGAAAATTTGAGGATAAAATTATACTTTTTAACATCTTAATGAGTGAGTCATTGAGTCATTCATTGAAATGATTCGTTCAAATGGCTGATTTGCTTAAGAATGAGGCAGTTCTGTGTATGAATGGGTCATTGAATCTTTGACTCGACCAATTCGTTCAAATCTCTGAATCATTCAGAAATGAATCCCAGCTGTGAGATGCGTTGTGGTTCTGCTCTGATCTTTCTTTAAAACTAATTTCACTGCCGAAATATAACAAAAACAGTCAATATTGCGTCTAAAATGCAATATATAACCTATTCTGCGATTCTGAGATAATCTGAGATTCCTCTGAGATTTTTTGTTTTTGTTTGTTTGTGCTTCATGTGATTGTATTTCTTTCCCTCACCAAATCTTTTTGTCCGATTTTCTAAATCTTTTTGGCTTCAAATCAATCTTTGCAGTGTTGTGATTAGGATTATGGATCGTAAACCTCATTAACAAAGACTTTTTTTTGAAATCCCTATGGAAAATATAGAAAAAATACATCCAGAACCAACAGCGCTGTAAAAGGGGGCAGGCACTAATGCACTCCATGGGAATCCCTAGACCTTAGTATTAAAATCCCTGGTTTAAAGTACTTTTATGGTGTTTTTTAGTCCTTTTTTGGGGGGCTTGACAGATGTGGTCACTATGAGCTGTTTCCCGGCTGAACTATTCCTCTTGTAAAAGCCTGAGCAGTAATGACTGAGCGGCCAGTAAACAGCGTCTCCATGAAGCCGTGGAGGTGAAGAGTGATGAATTAGGTTGTTAATACAGTGCCATTGTAAACGGTCAAAGGGTTTTATACAGCGGCGGATATTAATAGCGATTTGGATGTCTGCTTCTTGATTTTATAGCGGTGGAAAGTGGCAAAGCGCCAGAACGTGAGCAAACTTGGCTGACTGGTTGTTAGACAAATGAAGCAGTCAAATAAAAGAAAGCAGCTGTTGGGTTTTACGTGCAGACGGGAGTTAGCGAGCATCTGCTGCTTTAGCGCCGTGTGTGTTATAAGACCGTCACAGTTATAAACGTGCCGAGGCGCCATGACAAGGCTTGTGGGTAACATAATACCGATGTGGCATTTGGGAACAACTCAAGAAGCCTTAAAGAAGCTTGATTGAGTTCCATCATAATCATTATGCTGCAAGCCGGTTATTATTGTATAGCGAATTTAGATGTTTGTGCACGGAAGTAAAAGTGCATGATTGTGTTTGTTTTGAGCATGAAATATATTACGTTGTCTTTTTGTTATATTATTGCCATTATTCAATCATAATATTTAACAAATAGGCTCAGATGGGTTGATTTTGGGTCGCTCTGCTAATTTTAAATTATGAAACACTACAGTATGTGTTGAATTTGATTATGATTAAGAATTATAATTATGCTGCAAGCTAGTTAGCATTAGCCTAAAGATGTTAGTGCAAGGAAGTAAAAGTGTAGGGTTTTATTTATTTATTTCCATTAAAATGTTTGTTAATGAACAGAATGTAACCATAGTTATCTTTTTAATATTGATATATTGCCATTATTCAATCATAATATTTAACGAATATGCCACGGAGGCTTACAAGTTTTACTTTCTGTATGTTATAAAATAAATGTAAACTTCTATGGAACACAAAAGAAGACGAAAAATAAAAAAAAGTATTTTTTTTTTATGTTTTGGACCCCATTGACTTTGATTGTATGCACAAACACATTTGAAACGTGTGTATAAAAAATATATTCTATATTCTTTCATGTTCCACAGAAAAGAAAACTGACTTGAAATTTCAGCTTTTGTTACTTTTTATGTTCGACAAGTTACAACAAATAGTTTATTTTTAACTAAAACTGAAATAAAAATAAGCTGAAATATTACAAAACATAAAAATTAGTTGGAAAACTAAAACTGAAATAAAAATAAATTGAACCTAAATGCCAATATATATATATAAATAATTTATATAAGTAAATAATTTGCCTGTAAGGTCCATATGCAAAAACCTGCCACAGTGCAAGAATAGGAAATAAAGTCCTAAAATAAATAAAAAGAAAAAAACAAAACAAAATAACATAAAAAAAACTAGGCAAAGCGATCTCTCTATGGTCTCAAAATTAATGTTTGTATATATATAAAAAAGTAAAATAGTAAAAGTTTTTTTTTTTTTTTTTTTTTTTTTTTTAAGAACTAAAATGTCTGTGGATGGCATTTATTGTGCGTGTCCTTAAGTGAAACACTCTGGATGTGCTGTGTTTTAGTCAAACATCACACATCTTTCCACAAACTCTTTCTTCAGACGCTCCAGTCCTCCCCTCCCTTCATAATCCCATTCCAGCGTCTACAAGACGGGATTTGTCCAGATCAATTCTGTAATGCGTTTTTCATTCTGAAATGTAATTAAGGTGGTCTCGCTTCTTCCTCCCGCTCATCACTGATTCATATTCTGTCACCTGGTTTGTATTAGTGGGTCATGGGTGAGTTCAGTGCTTGGCTAACTCTAATCTCTCAATGTAAAACTGGCTTACTGTAACTGTAATATATCCGTGGAGGTCAGGGGTTATTCCAGCGCTCAAACAGCCTCGGCCTCAGAGAGTGTGTGTTCAAGCTCACTTGATGCATTTTACACATGCCAGCACTTTCCATAATCTCTGATCTGATTGGGTTTATGCATCCTGTGGGACTCAGAGCTTTTGAGAAAGAACAGATTTGATTGCTTTATTTAATTATTTTATTTTACTTTTAATATATTTTTCCTGTCCTTGCACTGTGGCAGGTTTTTGCATATGGACTTTGCATAAGGCAAATTAATTACTTTATCCATTGAATATCAAAGTCAGGAAATTAGCTTAAATTATTTTTGTTTTGTTTTCGCAAGGTGAGAAAAAAAAAAAAAAACGTATCTTGTTATTTTGAGTTAATAAGTCGTTATTTCTACATAATATCTTGTTATTTCATCTTAAGTCGTTATTACAACATAATATCTCATTATTATGACATAATATCTCATTATTTCGACTTAATGTCTTGTTATTGCGACATATGTTGTTATCTCAGCTCAAGTCGTTATTACGACATAAAAAGTTGTTTTTTTCACATAATATCTCATTATTGTGACTCAAGTCGTTATTTCAACATATCTCGTTCGTTAGTACAACATATCTTGTTATTTCGACATAATGAGTTGTTACTTCAACATTTCGTTATTACGACGAGTCATTATTTTGTCACAAGTCATTATTTCGACATAATATCTTGTTATTACAACATAATATCTCGTTATTATAACTTAAGTCATTATTTCGACATAATATCTGGTAATTACAATATGATATCTCGTTATTACGACATCTTATTTCGTCGTTATTACGACATAATTTCCCGTTATTTCGGCATATCTCGTTATTACTACATAATATTGTGTTATTTTGACATAAGTTGTCGAAATCACAAGACATTTTGTTGAAATATCTCGTTATTTTGACATAAATATCTTGTTATTTTGACATATTGACATGATGATACTAAACTCATAATAAAGTATACTACAAAAACTGTTTTATATTATATTTCTTATTTTGTATATGACAAAATAAAGGCAAATTATTTGCTTAATTTATTGAATATCAAAGTCAGGAGATTGGCTTAAATGAGATATAAATATAACATTATAAATTAGCTATAAAAATAAATCCATGTACATCAATTCAGTTTAATCTGAGTAACTCTCACACACAGCTGCTGATTTTCTCCATCAAATGTTTTAAACATGCAAAACACCTGCTCTGACCGTGTGCGACAACACTAAGATTTAATGCTTAGCATATGCATGTGTTGACAGCATTACTATTTAAATTTTTTTTTTGGTCATGCTGCCATAAGCACTGTACAGACAAGGTTCGTTGATTTGATGTTCTGATTAGGACAGAATTGTAGTTAATGCCAAGGCTCATTGTGGGTGTAAAGTCGAGTGCTTATGTAGGCAGCGTTTTAAATCACAAAGCAAAGGCTGTTTCAGAAGGTAGGCAGCATCATTTAACAAGCTCATTAAAAAATCCATGCAGTCAAAGTGAGCAGTGTTGATTTGTAAATATAAATCATTCAATACTAAAATGTATCATTAGATCTAATAAACAGTTATGCATAGTTTTAGACTATTTTACCCGATGTATAACGATCTGTTTTATTGACGCGCGCCCGATATTTTTTCGCTCACGTAAGAAATAATCGACTGTGTTCATGTGGATACTCGTCATGATTGACATTTCGACATAATTTTGCGTGTGCTCGTGTAAACGATCTATCACAGCGTGCGAGTATCAAATTAAGTTTCTTTTTGGCTTAAAATCACATCAATGTTTAAAAACAGATAAGACTTAAAAAGATGTGAAAATTATTAACGTTCTTGAAGCAATACTGGCCTGATCTTTCAAATAGGTGATTATAGTTTTAGGGGGCTAAAACAGTCTAAACCACCTCTGATGTGTGATCCATTTCAGTCATGTTGCCTCATGCTGGCAACTCACTTGATTTTAGAACAGAGCCAGAGACTCAAAGCACTTCCTTAATAGGACTTCCTGTATGTCAAAGAGACGCAGCGTGATAGTTTCACCCAGAGGCGCGCATGAGTGTGTGTGTGTTTAACGGTTCTCTCCTGACCAGCATCAAAAGCGTTTATTTTTGCCCCCTCTGTTGCCATGCATTAATTCAAGTGTATTGACTGCACGTTTGAGTGACTGTGAAATGACCTTGTGCATAATGGGATACTTCACCTCTGGAAAGATGAATGTGTATTTAAAATGGGTCATTTATGTAGACGAAATGTGAAATTATTTTTGAATTTGGAGCTTTCTAGACTGAATAAAGACAGAAAATGTATTTTTGGCTCATGTGGATGAAAGACAACAACTCCCAGAATGCACTTGTTTCACTGCCCTAGGAGGCCACGCCTACTGGTGACTTAGCGCAGTCGTTAAACAACAAGTCTAGGCTACTAGTGAGTCTCTGTGACGAGTCTGCCCGAAAATGTGTTTCGAGATCGCCCAAAATGTCCGGGATTCGGCTTTTGTGTTCTACAGTCGCCATTCATCATGTTTCCTGCGGCGAGCGGGACGAGTGAGGGCCGCGGGAGAACGACGCGAGGCCGGTGGCGTGATTACCGATGAGCGACACCTGTGAGACGCACCGGTCTCGTATCTCTCACAGAGGAGCGGGAATTTTCTTAGCAATGTTAAAACGCACATCAACCGATCACTTGTTTAGCGTTCATGCAAACACTACATTCAGATTCACCAATCGGGATTAATTCAGTTAGATTGAAACAAAAGCTGTGCATGTAAACAATGAATGGCGACTGCAGAAAGCAAAAGCTGAATCCCGGACATCGACGGCCGGATATGTCCGGGAAAAAGAGGATGGTAACCCCGACTACTCAGCTTTCTCCACAGAACAAGAGCCTGCTAGCTTAGCTTCCAAAACAAGATGGCCGACACTATGTGTTCATTCTGTGAGTGAGATCGCCCTCTATGGGCGGGTTGAGGACATGCGGGACAGACCCGACTACTGACTGTAGTCTTCAGCCTCTGGACAACAAAATCCTCCGATGACACAAAATGACGATTTTTGCATCATCGGAGGATTTTTTCCAGACAAAAAAATACATAAAACTCTCATCTCAGGGGGATATGATGGTGGTAAGCACGATAATTCAAAAAAACTACAAGTTTCCTATTAATACAAAGCTTAATGCTAAATCCTGAAGTATCCCTTTAAAGTCTTCAAAGTCAAACCTTATCACAGTGTCACTACAGCCAGAAGCCACTCTGTTGATGTTGGGCAGCCAGATGTTATTTCTTTTGTGAATCTTAACTCTGCTGTCTGTGATCTCTCTGAGATGATCAATCTTGTGCATCTTCGTGTCATTGTCATTCATCTCCCGAGCCACCCACCTGCATGCTTCAAAGTGGCAGGAAGACGAGCTGCTCTTGCGAAACAAAACTATCTGATTCTGCGACACACAGTACGTATGTGAGATAAGAACCCTCAAACTCTAACCTTTGACCTTTAACCCACATGGCCCCTAATTGTCCGATGATTATTTCCTTGATCAGATTTGATTTGAATTGATATCATGAATTCTGTACCTATGTGTAATGTAACTATATAAACTGCAGATAAAACAAAGATTGAATAAAGATAGAACTAAGATTTCCAATTGAAAGAAGAACAGTTATAGTAACGCTTTTCGTTGCATACTACACACATTTAGTAGTTAATATGTGCAAATATAATAAATTAATCAAGTGCAAGAATGCAATATAAACTCCAGATAAAACAAAGATTGAATAAAGATAGAACTAAGATTTCCAATTGAAAGAAGAACAGTTATAGTGACGCTTTTCGTTGCATACTACACACATTTAGTAGTTAATATGTGCAAATATAATAAATTAATCAAGTGCAAGAATGCAATAGAAGTGCAATAACCCTATAGCTAGTGGTTTTCCAAAATGATTAGCCACTCACGATTTTCACTAGCCACAATTTTGACATCGAGACCATGACATAGGAAAATCTGCCGTATAGATTTTTTTTTTAAATGATCTCATAATTTGTCAGCAGGAATATTAGGCTTTTGTCACTTTAAGACCTGATGCACAGATCCATTATACTGTTACACATGCGTTTTCATTCTCATCTTTTTACGCTTACTTGAAACATAAACTACTGTGTTTACATGAACACTCGCCAAGATTGCCATTTTGACATTATTTTGTGCGTATTTGACTGTTTAAGTGCAATAAAAAACGTTAGGTTAATGAGTGCTGTTAATGAGTCAAATGATGTGCAATACATGCATTCCCACGCCGAAAATCAAGCCCTTCAACAATATTCATCCGGAGCAAATGAAACGAGTTAGTGAGGAGAGGCGGGTTTGTGTGTCACTCGCCGTCAGAGAAATGAGAGAGAGCACGTGTTTCCATTCTGCAGAAAATGAGTATTGGAAGCGTTAAAGATATTTCAGTATCGATATTGAAAAATCGATATTTTTGACAACATTACGTTGTACTTACTCAAAAGACTACAATTGAAAAATGTATATATTATAAAATTGAACCCGCCAAGTGGCTAGTAAGAGCGACTGCGTTACACGCCACCGCTGAAATACACCCGGATTTGTGTTGCCGGGTGGTAGTGTCAAGTCCTGTATCAATTTTCTCTTCTGTAACTCCCCCGGTTGAATTGAAACTCTGCGTTCGGATTGGCTCTCAGTCTCCACAGTTTAGTTTGATTAGCTCTGTGGGATCACCGGGACCCTTCGAGGTCTGACACTGGAATGAGACTTATGTTGTGTTCACAATGAATACGAATTCAATTATTTGTGCGAGTAGATTACGTGCAAAGTCAAAGCAAAGACGCGAATAGCGCCGCGAATAATGTGAATCGGGCGCCACGTTTGCTGCGAACGTTAAGAAATTTTAACTCGGGCGGAAGATTCAAGCGTCTAACTAGGCGCGTATTTGACGCTCTATTCGCGTTCGACGTGAACACACCATTTGAGCCGAATTGAAAAGTAATCCAGGCACGTTCAGATATCAACATCTTTATGACTCTGGAAAATACTCCATTCTGATTGGTCAGTCGTTACATTCTGCTAGTATTTTGTAAAATGCCGTCAAAATGACTAATTTTCTACATTGCTGCTAGTTTCATGTCTCGCGTATCACTCTGCTGCAGAGATGTATAGTAACGAAGTAGAGCTACTTAAGTACTAAAATGCTGTATCTGTACTCTACCAGAGTATTGTTTTTTTCTCATACTTCTACTTTTACTTTAGTAGATATTTTCGATGAATTTAATACTTTTACTTCGATATTTTTTTTAATGCTCTGCAAGTTACAATTATAAAAATTTTACGAATCATTCGTTGCAAGTTGGCTTTCATGCTGCCTAAATCACACGCCAGTTTTTTCGGGTAATGGTATTGATTGACACACACATTGACAACTAATGCAGGGGCGGCCGCCAAAGCAAATTTGTGTCCCGCCAAAGCGCCTTATTTGATTGCTAGTTCAAACTTTTGACTGCTTTCTTTAATAATTACATGACACAATACTTGTACTTTTAGTACTTAAGTAGTGAATTTTAAAATAAACTACTTGCAGTACCTAAGTACAAAAAATGTTGAATACTTAAGTGTGGTGCTTAAAGAGCACTTCAACTTCTACTGAGGTCACTTTTTTGATGGAGAACTTGTACTTTTACTCAAGTCCGGGTTTCTAGTACTTTATACATCTCTGCTCTGCTGTCTCTTTCTTCTAGCATGATAGAATAGTTTCAACTCAAATCAATATTGTCCATTTATGTATTTATTTGGAAATAAGTAGGATAATGTGCAGTCATAAGGTAATGAAATTCCATTGAATTGCAATTAGGTAAATTCCTCTTGCAGCTCATGAACTAAAAGGAGTGTATTCTGACTTGTTCATCACTTGCAGTTGTAACTGGCTTGCAGTGGTCATGTGGAGGTTTGAGGCGAGCATGGGCATGTTGTGGAATGACTGTGTTTTCTTGTGTTAAGAGTTGTTCAGTTAGTTGTGTTTCAGCACATGGAGTGAGTCTGATCATGGATACTGTATGATTCTTTGATTCAAAGGCCTGATGCTGTTTATGGAAGATTTACTGGGCATTACCGGGTCTGAAGTTCAAGCTGGTAGGTCACTCTCCATGTGTTTGTGCCACCATACTTCTGATACACCATTTTGTTGCAGTCTTGCATATTAACCATATTTCGGGTGAGTGAAGGTGTATGCAAGCTGTGTTTCTCGGATGATTTGATTGAGCTGTAGACTTGCATGTGTACTTCTATTACAACTCAAATAAACCTTTAATAGAAAGTACACATACTCACATGATCCCACTGTTGACGATAGTCTAGACAACATCAGCCTATATATATATATAAGAGATCATGACTAGTTCTGTCCATGTGTCATGTTCAGTAGGAATTACATCAGGTCATGAAAGGAAGTTCAGTCTCAATCGCTCGTGTTCACCTTAAGATATGAATATGTTGGTAGTAAACAGATGTGTATGTACAGATTCCTACAAGTGTGCACTTTGAACTTCTTTATCAGTCTCTGTTTTGTTATTATGACTCTGTGTGTGTTTTAGACGTTGCTTTCGGTTTAAAGGTTGTTTCGGAGTGAAAGAAAAAGCAGACTTATCTTAGCAGATTAATCTTAAACAAACATGCCTAAGATATTGAAATTCTAGGCCTAGTGATGTGTGACTCGTAGCTATTAAATATTGGTTACACTTTATTTTGACGGTCAACTATAAGCGACTTGCCAACTACATGTCAAATTAGAGTATTAGTAGACTCAAAGGCCAGTGCTGTTGAAATGACTGCTTAGCTCAGAAATTAAGAAGTTATTATTTAATAATGTGATGTAAATTTGTCGTCATGCAGTTCCACTGGCGTGAGAGGTTATGTAACAGTTTTACCCCCAGACTTTTGATCGTCATATGCCTGAATAAGCAGCTTATATTAATTAAGACCCGCCTACTTAGACCCGATGAGACAGTTTCATTGACATATATAGTGGCCAATCACAGTTTGTTTTGCTCTTACATGCTCAACTTCTTTTTAGACCATTACACTCTAAAAAATGATGGGTTAAAAATAACCCAACTTGGGTTATTTTATAACCCAACCGCTGGATCAATATTGCACCAGCCCAACAGTAGTTAATTTGACCCAGCAAGATGGGTCGGTCATTTTTAACCCAACAGATGAGTTGTTCATTTCTACTCAAATGCTGGGTCAAATTAAATAAAATTCTGGGTTGATTTAACTACAAATTTGTTATATAGCGTACCCAAATGCTGGGTCAAATTAATTACAATTCTGGGTTGATTCAACTACATATTTGTTATATAGTGTACCCAAATGCTGGGTCAAATTAACCCATATGCCAGACTAATTCTAGCACATTACAGTACAATTTAAGAAAATGAAAGGCAATTGACTACTCATAACTATAAAACAGTTACACTACAAATCTAGAACAGAATACATGCTAGATGTATGCGTAGATTATGCAATAAACACTTAAACAATACAAAAACAAAACAACAATGGAGTCTTTGAAAAATTATTTTATTACTTTAATATCAACAATATTAGTGGAACTGCAGTTAATATCACTGAAGTAGGAAAACATTCAATTATGAATGAACTGGCTGAACATTTAACAGGCCAACAGTCAACGGGAGCCATTAGCTAGTATTCTGGTATCTTCCCAAAGAAACTATTAAAGGGATAGTTCACTTTGAATTTAATTTTTGATATGTTTTATCTTCCCTCAAGGGCATCCAAGATGTAGGTGTCTTTGTTTCCACAGTATTTTCAATTTTGATATTTTTCGGGCAAACCATTGTTGTCAATCAGTCATATAATGGAGGTTTAGGGGGTCCTCCCTCAGTTCATGTCAAAGAGCATGCACAGAGAAGTCCAAATTAAACATGATTGAATGACTCGTAAATGTAAGTACGCAGTGAAGGCCTAAGACACGAAACGAGCGGTTTGTGTGAGAAAACGAACAGTATTTATATCGTTTTTACCTCGTGTAACTCAGCCATTGGCAACTGATCTGACGGCAGGGGCGCTTCAGTCTGTGCATGCGCCAGAAGTGATCGCTTGCGTGTGTACGTCACTCATTGTTTACACAGAGATTTCGGGAGTTTAACCTTTCACTAAACATTTAGATATATCGAAATCTTCCATTGCGATTTCCTGTATATATAAATATGTTTAGATCTTCACAGTGAAAGGTAAAACTTCCGAAACTCTGTGTAAACAATGAGTGACGTCACTTCCGACGCATGCACAGACTGAAACGCCTCTGCCGTCAGATCAGTTGCCAATGGCTGAGTTACACGAGGTAAAAAACTATATAAATACTGTTCGTTTTCTCACACAAACCGCTCGTTTATTGTCTTAGGCCATCAATGTGTACTTACATTTACGAGTCATTAAATCATGTTTAATTTTGACTTCTCTGTGCATGCTCTTTGAGGTGAACCGAGGGAGGACCCCCTAAACCTCCAGTGTATGACTGATAGACAACAACGCCAACGGTTTAACCGAAAAAACAAAACAAAATTGAAAATACTTTGGAAACAAAGACACCTACATCTTGGATGCCCTTGAGGTAAGCTAAAACATATCGAAAATGTATTTCAAAGTAAACTATCCCTTTTAATATTTAGAAATAATAACTGTGTGTGCCTCTAATGTTGATCTTACAAGTCCTCTAATTTTTTGAAGAACTTCAGCCCAGGGCCAGCTCTTGGGATCAACTGTTGATGGTAGCCTCATCTAAAAGAAGAAAACTCTCCTCATCAGTCCCCTCCTCTAAAAGACAAAAAAATACAAAACACAAAGAAATTTATATTTCATAAGAATTAATGTCTGAAAAGGGCTTGAGTAGCAATGCAGACTTGATATGCTGTGGATGTGAAAACAAATATTTCTTACCTTGAAATCTTTCAACAAGGTCTGTCAGCTGCCACTCTGTTGTGTCAATGACAAAGCTGACCTGATCTGAAACAAACACAAAATGAGGTTAAAGTAATATACAATTACTATTGTATTAACTATTCAGAAGATGTCACCATGCAAATGCAATGCAGACTAGCAGCAGAATGTAATCCAATGTGAAGATAACAGCCAAAATATAGAGAGACCCTCTCTCCCTATACAATTCAAATTACATGTATTTTACATTCAGACATTTTATGTTACTTCAATGTTTTTACATACTTTAATAAGTCTAACACTGTGTTATACCTTCGCATTTCACATTAAAAGCTTTGAGGGCAAAAAAGCGCGCTCATTTATATCCAGTTAACTTAAAATAATGTAAGTTAGCCTGCTAGCCAGGCCGCCATTTTATATAAGAAATGTTTTCTTATCTATCGCGGGTCACCATATTACTTAAATAAATGCACATACATGCATTTAGTCTGGCATATCAGGTTATCTCACTGTTTATACATACTTTAATCAGTCTAACACTGTGTTCACATTAAATGCTCCAGGGAAAAAATAGCGCGCTCAAAATAGCTAGAAGCTTGCTAGTGCTTCAATGATAACGGCTCAATGGCTAACGCTAGCCAAACAAGCCAGACAAATAGCCTCGACAATATAAAGATATTACTTTAGAAAGGTAACGTTAAAGTAGACTCACTGTATTCCGGACACTAAGTTAGACCGTTTACCGCAATTTCTATAAATAAACACTTCACGGCCATTGCATCAATACGTGTCATCTTTGCCTCACCCTCTTCCGACCAACCCAGCTTATAACTTAGTTGTTAAAATATATGTCTTATATATTAGAAATGACATGTAGAGTACTCTACCTTAGTTTATTTCCCTCGCTCGATGAAAAGTGAAGTTCTCTTTGAAGATCGCTCGGTGTGTGGTGGATCCGGGTATGGTGGACTCTTCTTGTGATGATGTGATGACGTTCGAAGCACAAACAACCCACGTGCTGGGTCAACGGTGTATGTTGGGTAGATGGGTTATTTTTTCCAACTCATGTGTTGAGTCAAAATCCATATACATAACCCATAATGGGTCAAACATTTCATAACCCAGCGGTTGGGTTGATTAAATAACCCAGCATTTTTTAGAGTGTAGTCATCAAATTATCTGTAAACACTTAAGCAACCATTAAAAGGAGGTGCAGATTGAGCTCAAATAAATGAGCTGATCATCATTTCAAGGTCATCACGATTCAACCGAGGTGATGCCTGAGTGGTTAAGTTGTTTACTCTGTAATTTGTCCATCCATTTTCACTCGTTTGACCTATTATTACCGATTTGCGGGCTGAATAATGGTATTGACAGGGTAATCAGCAGCCAATCACAGCGCTCTCCCATGTGACCCTACACTGTTTTTTTCCCCACTAAATTTGCCTCAGTAACATTAATATTTATTCATTAGTCTTAATTGACAACCAAATGTCTGACCAATCAGAGCAGAGTAGACCAATCACAACAGACTGGGTCATCTGACCAATCAGAGCAGAGTAGACCAATCACAACAGACTTGGGCCATCTGACCAATCTGAGTAGAGTAGACCAACCACAACAGACTGGGTCATCTGACCAATCAGAGCAGAGTAGACCAATCACAACAGACTGGGCCATCTGACCAATCAGAGCAGAGCAGACCAATCACAACAGACTGGGCCATCTGACCAATCAGAGCAGAGTAGACCAATCACAACAGACTGGGTCATCTGACCAATCAGAGCAGAGTAGACCAATCACAACAGACTGGGTCATCTGACCAATCAGAGCAGAGTAGACCAATCACAACAGACTGGGCCATCTGACCAATCAGAGCAGAGTAGACCAATCACAACAGACTGGGTCATCTGACCAATCAGAGCAGAGTAGACCAATCACAACAGACTGGGCCATCTGACCAATCAGAGCAGAGCAGACCAATCACAACAGACTGGGTCATCTGACCAATCAGAGCAGAGTAGACCAATCACAACAGACTGGGCCATCTGACCAATCAGAGCAGAGTAGGCCAATCACAACAGACTGGGTCATCTGACCAATCAGAGCAGAGTAGACCAATCACAACAGACTGGGTCATCTGACCAATCAGAGCAGAGTAGACCAATCACAACAGACTGGGCCATCTGACCAATCAGAGCAGAGCAGACCAATCACAACAGACTGGGCCATCTGACCAATCAGAGCAGAGTAGACCAATCACAACAGACTGGGTCATCTGACCAATCAGAGCAGAGTAGACCAATCACAACAGACTGGGTCATCTGACCAATCAGAGCAGAGTAGACCAATCACAACAGACTGGGCCATCTGACCAATCAGAGCAGAGTAGACCAATCACAACAGACTGGGTCATCTGACCAATCAGAGCAGAGTAGACCAATCACAACAGACTGGGCCATCTGACCAATCAGAGCAGAGCAGACCAATCACAACAGACTGGGTCATCTGACCAATCAGAGCAGAGTAGACCAATCACAACAGACTGGGCCATCTGACCAATCAGAGCAGAGTAGGCCAATCACAACAGACTGGGTCATCTGACCAATCAGAGCAGAGTAGGCTGATGACCCAATCCTTTATCCAACCGTGTGAGTGTTTCTAATATAAAGGCCAAAAGAGTTGCAAATGCAAATGCAAATTTGACCTCTTCCTCTTTTCTGACCAACGTAATTAATCTCTGTGTTTTTCTCTTTTGTAAAGTCATAGTAATGCTATCGTTATTTTTTTCTTTTGCTATTGGACAAAGATGAAACTATAGAAGTTTTCGTAACTTTTGCTCTATAGAGCCACAGATCTGGAGAAACGGCACAGTTAATCTGATGTTCTGTAATGTCTGGTTTGTAATGTCAAATATTTGATCACACAATACAAAATAGATATATTTGAAGAGGCACAGCCTGCTTTTCTCAGAAAACATGGCTCTGATGCATGTGTGTGTGTTTGTGGATTAGCTGTAAGCCCGTAAAGCCTGTAAAACGAATTCATCCGACTGCAGAGCAGACGCACTCAAATATCAGACTATACGAACCATACATCTCTCTCACACACACGTTACCGCACAATCAACGTCTGTGTGTGTTAATTCAAGTAGCTGTTGAGTCACTGACCCCTGTCACTGTTCAACCCGTGTGAGGTTTCTTTCTATCTCACCTAGAAATGCTCTCTCTCTCTCTCTCTCTCTCTCTCTCTCTCTCTCTCTCTTCCTTCCTTAATCTCTCAGTATTACACGCCTCCCCAGTCTTACTCCCTCCCCCTTTCTCTCTCTCTCTCTCTCTCTCTCTCTCTCTCTCTCTCTCTCTCTCTCTCTCTCTGTCTGTCTCAGTGTTTCTGGCGTCGGCTCAGAACTGCAGTGGTTTATTCAGTGGCTCGGTCAGGTCGTGTCGCTGCTCTGCGTGCGTGTGCGTGTGTGTGTGTGTGTGTGTTTGATCGCTCCGGCTGCTAAGCGTAGACGTAAAGAAGGAGGCTGCAAATGTACCAGAGCTCAGTTTATTAGGAGGAGATGTGGTGTCGCGCAGAAGCCCTGTGAGGCGGTCCTGCCCCGCGACAGCTTCCTCTGAGGACCAGCGCTACTCTTAACAAGTGAGTCAGGGTGCAGTGTGTTTGTGCGGGAGTGAACATGCATGAGACGTTGGATGACCCCAACACACAGGTGGGATGGACTGACATTGGCGTGTGGGAAATGAATGCTTTGGCTCGCGTTTGGGGATTTGGAGTGTGAGACGTCTCGTCTTTGATGAGCCACATGTGTGTTCAGGGACTAAATTGTCCTTAGACGTGAGCTAAATGTGGCAAATCTATAAGTTATTAACGGCTGAAAGTTTCTTTGAGGGGGTTGGGTTAGTGTGGAGTCGTAATTAGTTTTATATAAACAGCAGAAGACTGCGGTACGTCTTCATTTAGAGAGCAAGGTGAGCGTGTGTTTGTGTTGCATGCACACTTCCTCCGGTGACGAGGGCACGATGAAGTTTGTTCGAGAGAAAGTGACAGCAGCCAGTGATCATAACTCATTGTGTGTGTCAGGAAACGTCTCATTTCACTTTCTCTGCGCTCACTTGCTGATCTGTTTGTTCTTGCAAAGCAGCACAATGTTGATTTTCCTCAGACACTCTTCTGGCGAGGGTTTGTTCAACACTTGGTATTAAACGGCTGGATTTAATTCTGTTTGATGTTCTCCATTTAAAATGCATTTTGACAGTAATTTCAGTGTTGGCTTTGCTAAGCCTGAGCGGTCAACCCGATTTGCTTTGACCGATGTGGATTTTTTGGTGCCAATATTTTTTTTAACACACACTCTCAGAAAAAAGGTATAGCTGTCATTGGGGCTGTACCTTTTCAAAATTTACACGTTTGTACCCAAAGGCTGCATATTGGTACCTTAGTGGTACATATTAGTACCTAAAATGTACATATCAGTACCTAACATGTACATATTCGGATCTAAAATGGACATATTAGCAGCTAAAATGTACATATTAACACCTAAAATGTACATATTAACACCTTAAATGTACATATTAGCTCCTAAAATGTACATATTAGCACCTAAAATGTATATATTAACACCAAAAATGTAAATATTAACACCTAAAATGTACATATTAGCACCTAAAATGTACATATTAACACCAAAAATGTAAATATTAACACCTAAAATGTACATATTAGCACCTAAAATGTACATATTAGCACCCAAAATTAACTTAGTAGCACCTAAAATGTACATATTATCACCTAAAATTAACTTAACACCTAAAATGTACATATTATCACCTAAAATGTACATAGCACCTAAAATGTACATATTAGCACCCAAAATTAACTTATTAGCACCTAAAATGTACATATTAACACCTAAAATGGACAAAAGTTTACTTTTTCAAAAGGTACAGCCCCAGTGACAGCTTTTGTACCTTTTAGTGTTTACTTCTGTTAAGTATTTATTCAAATTAAACAAGAATATGTATATATAGCTGTTAAACATGACAAACCGAAGTAGTTTGTCTTTTGACAATTGTTAATTATAAGGTAAATTAACATGGTTAAGTATCACTAGAACTGACATTCTGGCTCAATATCGGTCGGTTATGTGTTCGAAATGATATATCGGTCAATAAAAATGAATAAAATAAAATAAAATTGATAAAATGTTCCAAATGTGTCCGACCGCGATATCTACATGCACTCTAAAAATTGCTGGGTTGTTTTAACCCAACTTTGGGTCAAATATGGACAAACCCAGCCATTGGGTTAAATTTTGTAATTACATTTTTAACCCAACGTTTGGGTTTGTCCATATTTGACCCAAAGTTGGGTTAAAACAACCCAGCGTTTTTAGAGTGTGCACACTGATCGGTCTTCCTCGCATATATATGACCGTCCATCGTTGCATGTGTTGCTTCTCGTGTGAAGATGTGTGTGTGCTGCGTGACGTGACGTGGCAAAGCGCCTCTGATGCAGCATTTCATTCACCGAATCAAAGACTAACACACACAAACACTCACTTTAAACCGTAACATCTTTTGCTGCCTTGATCTTGTTGCTCTTTCCTTGAGGAAATACTCATCAAGTTGTGTTCGTGAGCTTGAATGACGAGCAGATTCTCTATAAACTGCTGAGGGAATGCATCTCCACTGTTTCTGTGTGTGTTTGTGTGTGTGTGGTGGTGGTGGTGGTTATCTTGCTACGCACCCGAGAAGTCGATCTATTAGAGTAAAAGCGCTGAGGAAGAAAGGGTCAGTGCAAAGCAGACAATTCCTCCACCAACAGTTGGAAAAGTACACGAGATAAAAACGCACTCGCGTGTGACTCATCCTGAGACTGAGTCTATTTGTGTGGTGATGTCTGGTCCTTCATGAGTCGCCTCGAGAGCTTCGGCACGGAAAGAAAGAAGGAAGGAAGAAAGAAAACAATGCAGCATGACAAAAACCATTACGCTGCAGGTGCTTTCTTATCAGGATTTCACACTGTTGTGAGCGTGTCTGCATACGAGCATGTTAGCAAGGTGAAGTATTTACAACAGGGCTAAAGGCCATCTGGGGTAAAAGGTCAGTTTGGGTTTTAGTATTTGCTCTAGAAAAAATAAATAGAAACCAAAAACCACCGAAGCACTTCCCTAAACACCTGTCTGTCTCGATGTATCACAGATATGGCCATATCGCTGACACGAATGCTTGCTAAAGCCCTGAGGTTTGATTGTTGAGAATCCCTGATCACATACTTCATGGTTTTGTTCAAGTAATAAATGCACATAAGGCAGAAAACCATGAACATGCCGTCAAAAATACTGTTAGCAAAGGAGTAAAATGAAAGCCCATGAAGTGCAATTATTTCTGTTCTCACACAAGAGATCTTATAAAATGAGAGGTTATGCAAAATGCCATAACGAATTGCTGAGGTTATTATTTCTTACATTTATTAGCAATAAATTAATACTTTAATAATAATTTGCTACACTCTAAAAAATTGCTGGGTTGTTTTAACCCAGTTTTAACTTTGGGTCAAATATGGACAAACCCAGCCATTGGGTTACATTTTTTAATTACATTTTTAACCCAACGTTTGGGGTTGTCCATGTTTGACCCGAAGTTGGGTTAAAACAACCCAGCATTTTTTAGAGTGTATGTATTTGCATGTGGTCACATCATTAATGCATCTGTATTTAGAATGATTATCACTAATATGTATTTAAGGCCTATTTTTTTAAGGCCTTTTGCATTGAGTCGGAGGACACATTTACTGCATAAAGAGGAACTTTGGTTACACTTTATTTTGTGGTGATGTAGTTACTTTGTACTTACTGAAATACTACCCACTTAGCAACAGAGTTTCAGCCCAGATCTGACACAATGTTGCTGTCTGGGTCATATTAATGAACTACTTACTATTAAGGGTGGGAATTGACATAAATATGACGATTCAAGAGTATTGCGATATTTGGGTCACGATTCAATATTATTGCGATTCTTTTACATATTGCGATACGGCAAGTATTGCGATTCGATTCTGCGATGTATTGCAATTCATGCCCCCAATATTATTCAAAGGCCTTACAAAAAATGACTTCAAATCACTTCAAATGCCACATTTTAATTCTGTGAACATTATCTTCTGCACATTAACCGAAGGGCAAAAACGTTGTCCTTGAACATGCAGGACACAGGACCTTATTAAAGTTCAGGACGGCGTTATTCTCTGAACTGGAGACCTCTCACATGAATGGTCCCAGGGCATAACTTAAAATAATTAAAAACAATAGAGTAACATAAACCTGAGAATAATCATATAAATAATGTTGAGGTCTTTACTATTCGCTTTTTGATGAAAACCGAAATTTACCCACACTTTCGATTTGTAGGACAACCGGTTGTGATGGAGAAGCCATTTTGATTTGAATTTGCTGTTGAATGCACAACAACAAAGAAAAAAAAAGTAAATTATCAGAGTAAACTCAAACCAATGGAGAAAACCCGTGAAGTAAAACAAGATAATTTTATAATTAAATTCGGGCTGTCAAACGATTAATCGCGATTAATCGCATCCAAAATAAAAGTTTGTGTTTACATAATATATGTGGTTGCACTGTGTGTAATTATTTTGTGTATATATATAAATACACACACACACATGCTTGTATATTTAAGAAAAAATATTATTTATATATAAAATATTTATATACATAAATTATATATAAATCTATATACAGAATATACATGAAAATATTTCTTAAATATATACATAAATAAAATAATTATACACAGTGCACCCACATATATTATGTAAACACAAACTTTTGTTTTGGATGCGATTAATCGCGATTAATCATTTGACAGCCTTAAATTAAATATTGCAATACTTTGCGCTACTGTATCGATATAATTGTGCACGCAAAATATCGCAATCCTGAACAGAATTGATTATGGTTAGAGAACACATATTATGTAAACACAAACTTTTATTTTGGATGCGATTAATCGTGGCACCCCAGCAAACAAATTTAGGTTCTGGGAACGTTCTGGGAATGTTACTTTTTGGTTCCCAGAACGTTCCTAGAACTTTCCCTTAAGGTTAAGGGAATGTTCCCGGAACATTCTCCTTACGTTATAAAAATGGAACCTAAAAATAACCTACATGAAACATTCCTATAATGTTCTTGTTTGGTTCCCAAAAAAATAACCTCATGGGACCATTTGGGAACGTTAGGGGAACGTTCTGTGTTTGCTGCCAAGAGATTCATCCGCTGAGGCTAGTTATCGACATATGACTACGACAATAAGTGCATAGGCAAAATTCATGTTTGTAAACACACACACTGGTTGTTCAAATAGTCACATTTAGATCATCTGACTACAGTACGACAATAAGATTAAAAAAACATACATAGGCTATATATAATACTGTTTAGATACATATTTAAGGGCTGTACTCTGAGTCTCGAGTTTTTCCCGATCTCTCTCACACTTAGCATAATGTTCAGCATGTTTTGTGGAGTAATGATGCCTGAGATTGTTCCTCCAGCACTGCCATTTTGTCAGGTTTCAAAAGAGACGTAGATCAAGACCAGCCAGAAGAGTATTTGTACACTGAATGTTGTTCAGGGGACGTGTAGAGTGTTTAGCCATTATCTCGACTCGCATCCAGCTCTTTCACTCAAGCCTTTGTCGATGCTGTGACTTGGCCTGTAACCTTTTCAGCACATGTAAAACATCAATAAATCATCTGGTCTGTTTTAACCTCACATGGAGTGGCTGGCGACCTTCTTATGTAGCCCAATTAAAGCGATGATGACGCTAAACCAATTCTAAACACTCTTGTTCCAAATCATTCCTCATCGATGTCAGAGGGAATCTGTTCACTGTATTCCCGCGTATTTCATCATGTCATGCACAAACGTGAGATCCCGTCATGATCTGTGACAACACTTATGTCTTGGTGAACACCATATGTGTGCTGTTTGGAGTAAATGCATTCTGATAAAGTTCCCTTGGCCTTTGGAATTAAAATATCCCCACATCATCACACACCATTCACCACGCCTAGAGATTGGCATGGGGTACTTTCCATAAGATCATCTTTCAATGCAAATCAAACCAGCTATTAGGCTAACTGAAGTAAAACCATGCCAATCTCTAGGTGTGGTGAATGGTGTGTGATGATGTGGGGATATTTTAATTCCAAAGGTCAAGGGAACTTTATCAGGATAAATATTATCCTGGATCCATGAAATAACTGGCTTTTAACTGACTCTATGGGAATTTAACATAGGGGTGTCCTGACTTATGTACCCTGTATTTTAAGGAAAAAACATTTATTTATTTATGATACATTATTTATTCACAAAGAAAATTTGTGTCCTTAAAGGTTGGAGTTTTCCTCATTTTTCTAATTAAGGCATTAAGATCAATATCCAAAAGATGATTTTTTTATTCCTCTTTTTAGGCAACTTTAGCATGGATGTCCAAACTTATTCACATCACTGTATACGTGATAAAAGCCGACTAATCAGGTTGTGGACGAATACCTATGACTTTAGGTATGGGATCTTTAGGTTCGGTGTTAAAATGCCAATGTGAACGCTAATTTTCTTTTTTGGTCTGGACCAAACCAGCCGAGCGAACCGAACTACGAGTGTGAACGCACCCTTAAAATGTTTTGAATGTTGCGTTTGGTTCGCTTTTCACAAGGCAACATTTGAAGAGTTCAGATGCAAAAGCCTCTAAGTGCCATTTGAAATTTTCTTCTAAAATGATCATTTTTATCAAGCTTGTATATTGAAGTTCAGTAATTTCACTTAAATGGCAATAAAGATTACCTATTAATTGTCATTTAAGTGAAATTACTGAAATTAAATATACAAGCTTGATAAAAATGGTCATTTTAGAAGAACATTTCAAATGGCATTTAGAGGCTTTTGCATCTGAACTCTTCATTTCCAAGCGTAACAAAATGTGTTTATGCAAGTCACACGTTGGATGGCCGTTACACAGAGTCACGATTCCAGCTCCAACTTAAAAAATATATAAAAAGCATACTATAGCTACATTGACTACATCTGTCACGTCGCCGTTCCCTCCTACATACGTAACTGAGACGTTATTAATATTTAATTAGGTTCTAATTTGGTTTGTCTTGTCAACTTAACAGGGTCTGTTCGGGCCTGTGTGAGCCTTTCCAGTGAAGACAGTGGCACGGTAATTAATTGTTGAGAAATGTCGAGGGATTCCTGCGTGTGTGTGTGTGTGTGTGTGTGTGTTGTAATTACCAATTAAAGCAACGTAGAGGGCTGCATGTCCTTGGTATGAACATCTCTCTCAGCGGAAAAAGCAAACCCATAGTGATGAATGCTGAATGCTTCCAGTCCACATTTATTACTCTGTTTTGTCATGATGTTGTTTGACAGAGTGGTTGTGCTTAAGCTGCTGTATTCTCCTGAGAGAAACACTCCTCCAGTCCATCCATCCATCCATCCATCCATTCATTTGAATTCGTTTTAATTCTGCTACATTACATTTAAAAGTCAAATTACAGTTCTACATCCTTATTGCTACCTCAAATTCAGGAATTGATTTTGAAGTGAAAAATCAACTGTACAGGCCCTTGCAGAAATGTTCGGATGGGTTTTTTCGTATTCGTGATTCGGTGGCTCTGATTTGCCAAAACACCATACAAACTGCTTGCTACGGATGCGAAAAACTGAAGAAAATAATTTGTTATGATGAACGAAAGTTTCGGAGGCAGTGTGCAAGCGTGATTGACATAACATGTATTTGTATTTTTTTTTATGTGCGAAAATTTTCGAAATTTTCGTATGGGTTTTTTCATATTGGTGATTCGGTGGCTCTGAATTGCCAAAACACCATACAAACTGCGTTCTACGGATGTGAGAAACTGCAGAAAATATTTTTTTATGATGGATGAAAGTTTCGGAGACAGTGTGCAAGTGTGATTGACATAACATGCATTTGTATTTTTTTGTATTTTTTTAGGTGCGAAAATTTCCGAAATTTTCGTATGGGTTTTTTCGTATTGGTGATTCGGTGGCTCTGCCAAAACACCATACAAACTGCTTTCTACTGATGCAAAAAACTGCAGAAAATATTTTTTTATGATGGCCGAAAGTTTCGGAGGAAGTGTGCAAGTGTGATTGACATAACATGCGTTCGTATTTATTTAATTTTTTTTTTATGTGCGAAAATTTCCGAAATTTTCACATGAATTTTTTCGTATTGGTGTTTCAGTGGCTCTGAATTGCCAAAACACCATACAAACTGCGTTCTACGGATGCAAAAAACTGCAGAAAATAATTTTTTACGATGGCCGAAAGTTTCGGAGGAAGTACGGTGCGTTCGTATTTATTTATTTTTTATACGTGCGCAAATTTCCGAAATTTACGTGTGGGTTTTTTCGCAGTGGTGATTCGGTGGCTCTGAATTGAATTCGGTGGCTACGGATGCGAGAAACTGCAGAAAATAAATTGGTTACACTTTATTTCGATAGTCACTTTAGACGTTCTACTAATTATAAGTAACTTTTCAACTACATGTCAACTAACTCTCATTAGAGTATTATGCCAGTAGACTGTTAGGTTATGGTTAGGTGTTAGGATTTAGGTTAGGAGAATAAGTTTACTTGAAGTCGCCAAGTTACTTAAAGTCAGTTGAATGTCTGTTGGGGGACCAACAAAATAAAGTGCAGATATTAAACAGACAGTCTACTAATACTCTAATGACAGTTAGTTGACATGTAGTTGAAAAGTTACTTATAGTTATTAGTATGTCTAAAGTGGACTATCGAAATAAAGTGTTACCAATCATTTTTTATGATGGACGAAAGTTTCGGAGGCAGTGTGCAAGCGTGATTGACAATGTTCGTTCGTATTTTTTTTTTTTAATGCGAAAAATTTCTGACACAAATTTCTTAACACTGTTTGTTGTAGATCAGTTAAGGCATAGTGACATCTTGAAACATTAATGAACAGTGTATGTACAGTGGGAAACTCTCCAGATGTGTTTACAGCCGCTCGTGTTCAACAGATCATCGGTACAGTTGGATGACATTTCATGACCTGTGTGCTGCTGTGTTTCCTCTTTTAGAGCCACATCTTGGGAAGTAGCAGCTTCTCGGTGGCCGATCTCCTCCAGTCCAGAGGCCAGCAGCTTTCTCTCAGCCTGAGGTGAGTCGCATTGCTTTATCATCCTCTGCAGCGCTGACTTCATTCAGGCTGTGCTGTCGTTTTATGGTGAAACCTCATTTGGCGTGTTTCGTGCTCATGCGACGCACTCTCTGGAGGTAGATGATGTCACAGCTGATCAAACAGTGCTGAGACTTCAGCAGAAAACAGGCCATCTGCTCCTGTATTTGCCACATATTTAGTTGCCACACATCTCTGTCTGACTGTCCAATGAATGCACAGCTTGAGTTTTCATTGTATGGTAGGACTGGGTGGGTGGTGGATTTGTTTATGCTAAATACAGAGTAGGATGTTTCCCAAAACGGTTAAGACGTAGAGAGTTGGGTTGTTTTCCGGGTGCAGAGAACCGTTGCACATCTGCTTATTTTACAGCGTAAATACACTCACCTAAAGGATTATGAGGAACACCATACTAATACTGTGTTTGACCCCCTTTCGCCTTCAAAACTGCCTTAATTCTACGTGGCGTTGATTCAACAAGGTGCTGAAAGCATTCTTTAGAAATGTTGGCCCATATTGATAGGATAGCATCTTGCAGTTGATGGAGATTTGTGGGACACGAAGCTCCCGTTCCACCACATCCCAAAGATGCTCTATTGGGTTGAGATCTGGTGACTGTGGCGGCCATTTTAGTACAGTCAACTCTTTGACATGTTCAAGAAACTAATTTGAAATGATTCGAGCTTTGTGACATGGTGTATTATCCTGCTGGAAGTAGCCATCAGAGGATGGGGACATGGTGGCCATAAAGGGATGGACATGGTCAGAAACAATGCTCAGGTAGGCCGTGGCATTTAAACGATGCCCGATTGGCACTAAAGTGTGCTAAGAAAACATCTCCTACACCATTACACCACCACCACCAGCCTGCACAGTGGGAACAAGGCATGATGGGTCCATGTTCTCATTCTGACTCTACCATCAGAAATCGAGACTCATCAGAACATTTTTCCAGTCTTCAACTGTCCAATTTTGGTGCGCTCTTGCAAATTGTCGCCTCTTTTTCCTATTTGTAGTTGAGATGAGTGGTACCCGGTGGGGTCTTCTGCTGTTGTAGCCCATCCGCCTCAAGGTTGTACGTGATTATATTAATATAAAATATTTCAACTATAGCATCCATTCCTATATTTTCCACATTTGGATCATTTTGATGAAAGGTAAGGGCTGTTAAAGGGGGTAAATATGAAAACTGTGTTGTGGAGAAAGAGACGTTGTGTGCTGGAATAGTTATAGATGGTCATGCAACCTAAACGGATGTAGGTTCAAAGCCCACAAGGTTTGAATAAAACATGAACGATGATCTCCTCCCAGCGGGGTTGTTCCTGTAAATCTACTGTAAATCATATTCAAGCTCCAATTAAATGACAAATTGGTACTAAATTAGTACAGATGGTGGGGGCAGGACACATTCATATCCAGAAGCATCTGCAACATGCCGTCAGGACTTTAAAGCAACACTTTCGTTGCCTTGTTGTCGTTCACTAAGCGATTTACTGTTCAAACAGCTGCTCCAGTGCAGTTATTCTGTTTCACGGACGCACTGGATTTGCTCCAAAACTCATTTTAAAGCTCTACCAAACGGCTACCTCAAAAGATACCTTGTTTTGAGGGCTGTTTGCTGAGTTGCTGCCTATGAAAAGCGCCCTCATAAGTCTCTTGGCCGTTGCTTGCTGTGTTTTGGAGCAGAATCTGTGTGTTTTTTGACATCTGCTTAGTCATCATAATTAATAATGTTGTGTTTGCGATCTCCTCCAAACCGCAATGTGGAATTCCATCATACATATGCGTATGGGATATGTTACGGAGTAGAGGCTGGCCTTTGCTTCATGTTGTTTGTTCTGTTTGTCTGTCTCTGGCTGGTTGTTTGCTCGCTGTCGCTCTGTCTGTCTCCCTTGATGCTCAGAATAGAGTTTCTCTTTGGTGCGGAGCAGCAGAAGTACAAAAGCACTGCGCTCTCTTGTATAATGCAGTGAGGCGTACAGTGCTCGGGGTCCAAACGTCTCAGACTGCTTGTGAAAATTACATTTTTTTTCCATATCGTAAAAAGTTGGATTAGAGAAACGAAGATGGATTTCAGATTGTAGTTGTATTTGGTTTGTGTCTCTTGCGCTTTAATGACAGCGGCACTAAAGCGTGACTTTAAATTTTCCAGAGAGCATCTTGAGCCTCAGAAAGTCTCTTTTCAGTATTTAAAAAAGAAAAAACGTTTTTAAATTTCTGAAAAATTTCCAATTTCTACACTATTTCTAGGTCACTAGTCAAATGTGTGTGTGGAATTTTTAGAAAACTAAAAATTTTTCAATTTAAATTTAAAAAAAATCTCTAAAGTGGTCCAACTTTTGGACCTGAACATAAAAAAATATTTTTGGACCATTTTTTTTTTAAATATGGTCATATATTTTGTTCTTCAGGCATGTATTATATCATTAATACATATTAATTTTTTTTTTATAAATTCAATTAATATTTTTCAAAGTTATAGCCAATCATTTTATTATTTTTATATATTTTAAAATTGTATTTTATTTAAAAACAATATACATATTTTTTCAATACATATATAGAAATTAGCCTACCTTGATCACACTAGATTAGATTAGTCCAGTTCTCACTATTAAGTAACTATTAACTGTGACTTGGATATAAACTTCTAATTACTGCTTATTAATTGTTTATAAGGTTGTTGTTGGATAGATAAAGGGATATAGAATATGATCATGCAAAATAAGGCATTAATATTTCCTTTATAAGTACTAATAAACAGCCAATATCCTAGTAATATGCATGCTAATAAGCACCTAGTTAGTGAGATGAATTGAACCCTAAAGTAAATTGTAAAAAGTAAACATTTATTAATTTATTACATTGTAAAATATTACTTAATAAATATTAGTAAAATACTTAGTTACTTCAAAATTTCAAGTACCAAGTTTATTGACTTAGTTGTTTTCCCCCCCAACACTAATAGATTTGAATCAAATGTTATAACATGGTGATGTATCTCAGATGTTTGTTGGGTCATGCCGTAGAGCTGTAGAACCGGCTCGTTTTCTGAAAGGCCTTTGAAGAACAATGGGAAAGGAAAAATACTTTCAGAAACAAAGCTGCTGAAAAAGTGGGCGGTACTCTTGAGCCCTACATCTTCAAAAGTTCATAATCGGCCCTCCTTTTTTGTGTCTATATTGGAAGAAATGCTTTTAAGCACAGATTTCGACTTGGGTTGTTTTTGCCATGAAAATAATAGGAAAGCAATGCATCCGTCCGTAGCGTTTGTTTGCGACTCTATTGCTCCGGCCGAGACCTTTCACACAGTTGTCAGGTTTTCTGCGCTGCTGTGTTTCAGGAAGTCGCGTCTTTCCTCTGTTCTTCCCCTCGCAGGTCACCTTTTCTTTTCTGCCTTATCTCTTCCTCTCTCTATATCATGGCACATTCAGTTATTTATAGATCCTTATCCATGCAGTCTCAGATGCTCGGGGTGCAGGGCAATAAACAGCGGTCTGCAGTGGAGATCTTTGAGTCTTGAATTCAATCACTTTACTGTGTGTGTGTATTGATTGAGAGGCGGTTTATGGCTAGCTTCTCTTTGAGACGTGCCGTACCCATGGCCAATCAAATCTTGCGTCCTCTAAATGTTAGCAGGTCGGTCTTGCACTAAATGAAATTTCTCCTGCACTTAATGAAAGTTTCATCATCTGTGAGTTTAGGTCACAAAATGACAGATTTTTGTTTAAAAACACCTAAAATAAAAATGTCTTTACAATAAGGTCCCATTATTTAATGTTGGTAAATGCATTAACTAAAAGAGTTCACTTTAGTATATTCTCTTTTTTTAAATATTTGATAGTTTATATTTAGTCACTTATCAGTCCTAGGCAAGGCAAGTTTATGTATTTATGGCTTTTACTTCATACACTATGGCAATTCAAAGTGCTTTACAGAAAGGAATTAAAATAATCACAAAATAAAAGCAATTAAGGTAAATTAAAAAGTTAGAAAAGAAATTTAAATAGTATAAAGATGATACATAGATAAACTTATCCGGTAAAACGCCGGTTTATTATATTTTTCAAAACTTTTTTACTCTGAGATTTTCTCACACTGTGTCTGTGGTGTTCTTTCAGTCTTAGAAGAAAAGGTTCTATTTAGAACCCTTAAGACACTTCATAAAACCTTCTAAGGGTTTCATCATTGGATAAATTATGTTTTCATTCATTTTTTATTTGAATTAAATTTAACGAATTTAAATTACCTGTTAAACATGAAAGTATAATGCAATCTTTTGAACATTTTTCCAGACAGAACCTTTTTGGCTTAAAGGGTTCTTTAAACTTGAGTCAAGAACCCGGCCTAGAGTTCTATATAGAACACAATCAAACCTTTTTTTAGAGTATGCTTGTTGTCTTTCTGTGCAACTACTCTTTTCACAGAAAACTTGTTACTAATGTGTTAGTTTCGGTGGCTTGATGTGAGGAATATTCTCCTACTTCTGAAGAAAAAGTTGTTGGCTGTTTTCTCTCATTTTAATCTCTTATATTTTGACTTGCAAGATGCTAAAGCCAATTTTTTCAAATTTGGCACTCGCAAATAGCATCAGAGAAATGTGAGTGTGGATGATTTTTGTAATAAAATAGTCATTCTTTTATGAATACAACTTGTTTTAATGAAGGAGGTTCAGCTTTAATTTTGGACCCTGTGTGGGGTTGATTAAAAGTAAATGAGAACATTAAGAGGCAAAGCTTCAAGGATTAAAGAGGACCTATTAAGCTATTTTACAAAGTCTTGATTTTATTTTCTACTAGACTCTAATAGAATAGGGTTTTTGGGAAAGGCCACGTCCCTAACCATAACCACGAGTTTAACACACTGCTAAATAACTCAATTAGGCCCCTTTGTTTAGTGTATGTCTTTGGCGGGAATTATTTAAATCAGGAATATTGTGACGTGTTTGTTCCCAAAAGGAAACTCGCTCGCTCAAATATGGAGCTAAACCATTTAGTGCTTTAAAAGTAATCAGCAATATTTTAAAATCTATACAGTGTCTAATAGGGAGCCAAAGCAGTGTTGACAGAACCGGGCTAATATGGTCATACTTCCTGGTTCTGGTAAGAACTCTAGCGGCTGCATTTTGGACCAGCTGGAGTTTGTTTATTAAGAGTGCAGGGCAACCACCCAGTAGAGGATTACAATAATCTAGCCTTGATGTCATGAATGCATGAACTAATTGTTTTGGATTTTTAATTGTGACACCATTTAGATATATTTTTAAGATGAAAAAATGCGGTTTTACAGATACTAGACACATTACTTTCAAGTGAGAGATTGGTATCAAAGAGCCGACGATGGGGGCTTGACCGAGCAGCCATCAATTGTTAGGCAGTATTCTAGGTTATTACGCGTGGAAGTTTTTTTTTTTTTTTTTTTTTTTTTCAGAAGGAAATTACTTGTCGTCATCCAGTTTTTTTATCAGCTATGCTGCCGTTAATTTTGTGGATTTGTAAGTTTCGTCGGGGCGTGAAGAAATGAGAGCTGAGTATCATCAGCATAACAGTGAAAACTAATGCCATGCTTCCTAATGATATCTCCTAAGGGTAGCATACAGAGTGAACAGCAACGGCCCTAGTACTGAGCCTTGTGGTACGTCATTTACTGCTACAAATCTATTTAAAAGAATGTTGTGGTTGATGGTGTCAAATGCAGCACTAAGATACACTAAGTAACACTAATAGAGAGATACAACCACGATTGGATGCTAAGAGCAAATCATTTGTGACTCTGATGAGAGCTGTCTCGGTACTTTGGTACGGTCTAAATCTTTCTATAAAGGAACATACTTGCAACGTGATACTGCCTTTTCTAATATCTTTGACAGAAAAAGGTCGATTCTAGCCTGGATGCCAGCCCGAACCCCGTCCACAACATTGTTTCGGTTTGGACTCGATCCATTGAGGAGTAATTACACTCTTAGAAGAAATGGTTCTATTTAGAACCAAAAATGGTTCCATCCCCCGCTTCATATATGGAACTCCAAAATGGTTCTATATAGAACCATTTTTTTGGTAAAAGGTTCTACTGGCCAAGTATGGAACCCCAGGGTTCTATGTAGAACCATTTTTTTTGTAAAAGGTTCTATTGGCCAAGTATGGAACCCCAGGGTTCTATATAGAACCATTTTTTTGGTAAAAAGGTTCTACTGGCCAAGTATGGAACCCCAGGGTTCTATATAGAACCATTTTTTTTGGTAAAAGGTTCTATTGGCCAAGTATGGAACCCCAGGGTTCTATATAGAACCATTTTTTTGGTAAAAGGTTCTATTGGCCAAGTATGGAACCCCAGGGTTCTATATAGAACCATTTTTTTGGTAAAAGGTTCTATTGGCCAAGTATGGAACCCCAGGGTTCTATATAGAACCATTTTTTTGGTAAAAGGTTCTATTGGCCAAGTATGGAACCCCAGGGTTCTATATAGAACCATTTTTTTGTAAAAGGTTCTATTGGCCAAGTACGGAACCCCAGGGTTCTATTTAGAACCCAGAGGAACCCTTTTTTAAGAGTGTATAGAACCTTTTAGGGATTCCAAATATGTAGCACTGATAGAACCTTTTAAGGTTTTATATAGAACCTTTTCTTCTAAGAGTGTATGATCGGTCAGGCCAATCAAATTGCCAGGGAGGGCTTTCTACAGTACAATGGTGGACAGATTTTTCGGTATAGGGTATTTATTTCAGTTGTGCAACAGATGGGATTCACTCCTTTATTTCTAGATGTGATTGACCGTTGCACAACTCAAGTCAAGGTTGTAATGAACACTTTTTCCACTGGTAGAGCCATGAACTTTCATATCCACCAATAATAAATCCAACTCTTCCAGTAATGGTAATGGACGACCAGGAAGGCAGTTTTCTGATCTTATCCCGTTATGCTTTGTTCACCTCACATGAGCCTGTCCCGTTCGTACTAAATTGTCGTTAGATAAATAATGGGTAACGTCTTATTAGCACCTGACCAACCATTACTCAGCATTGCTTTGTTCACACACTCATCTGTTGGTGTGTCTCAGGAAGGAAGTGAGCTTTGAAGAATGAGTGTCTTTGGAAGTTCGTCCATGGTCACCAGAGAATTTCAGGAAGAAAGTGTTTAGAGACATCTGGAGGCTCATTTATAAAACGCATGTACGATCCGATTTGACAGGGAGCTTGAGAGGACAAGAACAATTTAATACGGCCGTATTTCAATTACGCACGCGTCACATAAACACCTTGTTTTGAGTCTCTCCTGTAGGTGAATATTTATGCATATCCGTGAGATCTGCGAGATAACCGGCAGCTGGAACATGTCAAGCTCGAGGAGGAGAGAGAATCATTTATTACCTTAAATGAAATGAACATAAATCAGCATGCAGATGAATGTCTTTGGAAGGGTTACTGGCCTACATTTCCCCATTCATCCTTTAGCCTCTCGTCTCTGCTATTGTTGAAATGAAGATGAATGATTTAATTAAATTAGTATGCTAAATGCAGCGTAATAAATGCCAAGAGCAAATAGAACACAGTACAGGGAAGAAAACACTGATGACTTTGTTTGTTCTGGATTTATTTGCTTGTATACGGGAATATTACGCTACAGCTGAACCGATATTTGGAACAAGTGTTTAATTTAGGAATATGGACTGTGATTGTAAAATATAATATGCATTTAATTACTGATTAAAAGTTTTATTATTAATTAGCTTTTTTTGTTTTTTTTTTTGTTTCATCTGACCATAGATCCCGTCCCGCTTGAAGTTCCAGTAGTGTCGGTTACTTTTCAAACGTTCTATGGAGAGATTAAACGAACAAAAAAAAATAGCTTTTTGGTAGCAAACACTTCATATGTGTTTGGTGCACATTGGGATAAAAAGTACCCCATGTGCCCTTTTTTGCACCCGGCGCAAATGACTTTGTACACTGATGCATGTATCATTCCTATTTTGCACCTTTTCCCTCCACAGACGCACATCTGTAAACTAGGGAATGAACTTGCGCTCCCTGGGCGGCTCGGCACAAAAAGGAGGCGTGTTTTGGCGCTAACAATCCCTAGTGCTATTTTGCAGTTCCAGAAAACAATTACGCCAATGACCAGGAAAAACGTTGTCTATAGTCAGTTGCATGTACATTCAGATGCTATTTTAAGCGCGCATGCTTGGCCATAATACAGTGTGAACAACACGCATACACTACAGTAGATGATTCTCTCATCTACACAGATGCATTTTACTTTTTGCAAATGACACATTATTATAAGGAAAAATATTTAAACACGAGGGAAATCATTGTTGTGTCCATGACGATGGCGATGGGAAAATAGGCATAAAGCTTACACATTTACCCAAATCATTATATGCGTGTTTAACCGAAGCTAATTTGGGTGGGTTTGTCCCATCTCTAATGTCCCTTCTCTTTCTTTTACGGCCCTGACGATAACATCGATCTCTTCGGCTGTGAACCGATTCTGAAGCGCCTGGTAAATGCACCATTATAATAGAATTGTGCCATGGAACAAGCGCACCTCGTTCATCATGCTCTTATGACGCTCTTATTGGTTTGTTTCCCGTTACGCCCAAACCACTCCTATGAATAATGAAGCTACTTCAGACCAACCCCTTTTAAACTAGTAGCGGGCACAAGAGTCATTTATCCCGGCGGTAAAATAGCAACAGCGCCCCATACCCGCTCACAAAGTTCCTTGCGCTTGATACTTGCGTTTCAGATCGTTGAAACAGGGCCTGTAAATAGTTAAATGAAATACTCTGCTGTGTCTCTAATTTTCTGCCTGAGGTCCTGGACATCCTGTTCATATACATGGCATCATGGATTCAATCACATACCAACAGATAAAAAATGAAAATCTAAACCTGAAATCTCATAACGGGCCATGTCGGGATCCAACCGGTCAGTGATCCAAAAACAAACATCAAAATCAAAACAGAAATGTGTCACTGAGCACAAAGCCAAGCATCTGCAATGGCCGTCCCAGTCCCTGACCTGAACCCTATAGTAAATGAGTGTGCTGAACTGAAGACAAGAAGCACCAACATGGATCTGGAGAGATTCTGTATGAAGGAATGGTCAGGGCATTATAGGAGAAGACTGTTATCTTGGAATAAGTATTTAATAAAAGGGGGCAAATAATTGTTTTCAATGTGTTTTGGAGAATTTCATAATGTGATCCCCCCCCCCCCCCACTTTCAATTGTTACTTCAATAAAAGGTTATATTTTTGCGTTCTTTTTAAATAAATTATCAAAAGGATAAGCAATGCAGATTCATTTTTTACAGCCATCTTTGATCATATTTACCAAGGGGGCAAATAATTATGACCAGCACTGTTTTAAATATATATATATATATATATATATATATATATATTGTGTGTGTGTGTGTGTATCAGATTAGATTACCACACATATTTACTCCCCACACATTCAGTGTTTTTTTATAGCTGTGTCTCTCTTTCTCTTCCACCCTCAATAAACCCTCTGTCTTTCCATAGACCATAACCCGGGTGTAAACAAGACGGTGGTTTTGTAATGTGCTGCGCTCAGTATAATTTCATTCCTTTGCCAACTCTGGCCTGAATTAGACCTTAACTTGGTGATTTTTAAGCCCTCGTAAAACACATGATGGGTTTGGGTGCGAGTTCAGTTTAGGGACCTTTTATATAGGAGCCTATATTGCTCCTTTTGAAAAATTGATAAGCCTGTTTATTTTGCAGGTCTGGACTATGATTATATTCATATTTACTAAAGGTTTTATTATTTGTATATAACTGCTGCTTAGGACTCCATCAGAACAGTCCATGGCCACGGTTTTATATGTGAAACGCTGCATTAGACCCAATGAATTATCTAAAAGCTGCACATAATTTTATTTCTGTTTGGTTGCCGCTAATGTGTTTCATTTCTCATAGAAACTAAATTAGGCCTATGTGAAATCAACATTGTAAATAATGAATGTCATTTCCTGAATAAATCAGCCTGTTGGTTTTGGCTGTGATGTACATATGACTTTGAAAGACTATGTCATTCTCAGCAAGTTCATGAGAAACACTTTTGAACTTAAAACAATATAAGTTTTAAATATAAAAAATATTTATATTTATAATATATGTTCGAAATATGTTCTTTCAAGACGGCGCTGTATTCGTATTACTCAAACATTCGGGTCAAGGAGTGTTCTCTCTTCTGCCTGAATCTAAAGGCTTCTTCCAATTTTGTTTTGTAGGTTTCAGTCTTAGCTGGTCTATACGTGGTTTTTTAACATTCAATTTGAAAATATCAGATCGATTTAATAAAACGTTCAGCATTCCAAATAGAACTACAGTGATGATGTCATTGTGACATTTGCATTCTGAATTGTATTTATTTGCATTATAAACTGTGATTAGTTGTTCTTTCTATTTAAAGTGTAAATTAACCGATTTTCAACCTGTTTTGCATTACAATGTTGCATTACAATGTCTTACAATGTCGGAAGTACTGCATATATAAATGAACAATACTTAACCTAAACCGAGAAATTCATGTTTATTCACCAGCAATCATACGGCCGGCATTTGTAAAAACTATGGATTTATTATACTTCCGCATTTATGTGGGACGGTCGGATCAAGAGGGTTATTAACAGAACAGTTATTGTAAGGGTAGGGTTATGACTAAAAGTTTGCTTAGAAGTATTTCCTACTGAAGCAATGCGGTATTTTATATGCTCAGGCATACCCATTGGGAGTGGCTTTGGATGGCAACATGCCCAGTGCATTATGGGTGTTGAAGTTTTCCTATTGGGCAAAAGGGAAGACATAAGCCTTTTTTTCTATTCAAGTAGCACCGATTAAAAAAAACAAAAACTCATTTCTACAACAAAGGCAGCCAAGTTTTTTTTAAATCCCATTTTACCAGCAGTGAATAAACCCTTTAACATCTGCAAAGTCGCTCAAAATCATTGTGCAGCATTTTGTTTAGGCCTGAGGCATAAACTAATCTGCTATCAGTTATTGTTGTAACAACATAAGTTAATTTCAACATTTATGCATGCATTTTTAAAATTAAACTTGTATTTGATAATGCACTGTGAACTAACAATGAACAATGATTAACAAAAAGCAACATTGTAAAAATATATTGCTTGCTGTTAGTTTATGTTAACGCATTATTCTGAAGTCCTACCAATTTATTTAAACCGTTTGCACTCTTTTTTTGCAAACACTGCTGTATCCTTCAGGAAATGCACATCTTGTTTCAGTCTGAACTGAATATGGGATTTGCAATTCAGTAATCCTAAACTCTAACGGGTTAAAGCTCTGAACACTGTAGCAAGCGAGCGTATGTATATTTGTGCTCTGTATACTGAGATTAATCTGAGAACCACTTAACTCTTTTCCTTGGCGTCTACTAGTCTGCCTATCACAGCACTGCAGCAACACACACACACTTAAAGCCAGACTTATTGCCACGGTGATGGAAAAGCCATCAAGTATCTGATCCAGTGAAATACAGAGCCCAGCAGAAAAAGGGATAGGTGCTGCTGTGCTAGAGAAATACTGACACGTCACGCTTTACTTCGGATGCTGCAGTGTGTGTGTGTGTGTGTGTGTGGCTTTCTCATCTCCATCCTAGGTTTATCTGCTGCTAGTCACCACTTGTTACACACTGCAAGCACACGGGCGTTCACTGAGGAGGTAATCTCCATGTTGCTCTGGCCGAGTTTGATGTTTGGGGGGTTCATGCGGCTGATTTCAGCCCGTAGCAGAAGTGTGGAGTGTTGCGGTGTGTTGTGGTATGACTTTCTGTGTGGATTGCACTTGACCTCAGTGTCATTTAGTGCTGGTTTCCATGCTGTATGGATTGTGATGGACTATAATGCATAGGCACAAATTCACATTAGCTTGGCATCCGCAGGCTTTTTAGATCATTGTCGTTGTGGGCTTTAAGGAGGCTTTGGTTTCAAAACCAACATTTAAAGTCAACGTATGCACGCTTCTGATGCCGAAATATACTGTAGGCAGCAAAATTATTTCGCGTTAATTATTTTGGGTAGGCACTCAGTGACCGTATCAGACGATCACAGATCATAATGCACTGCAGAGAGCTCAGTAAAAAGTCCATCCAAGATGGTTTAAAAATTAAAACTAATATTAAGAATTTTCATTTTGGAATAATATTTATTAGTACTTTTTTACTTTTTTTAAAAATTCAAATTTTATTCAAATATGCATAATATTAAAATGCTACAATTTATTAACTAATTCGATAGTTTAATTAATTCGATTTTTTTTTTTACACCACTCTGTTGAATCTGACCATTCAGAAATCTCCGTATAATGACTGCATAATTGCATATTTTTTACTTTGACCCTTTAAAGGAGTAGTTCACTTCACTTTTCAAAAAACTTTAGACAGTTTCAGTGCAAACTGTTCAAAGGGCTTTAAATGAGTTCAGACGATGAATAAGGGTCTTATCAAGCGAAACGATCGCTCATTTAATAAATAAATAACAAAGTTTAAATTTTATAAGCTTAAATGCTCGCCTTGCTCTGTTCTGTGATGTGACTCTCCTGTTCGAACTCGTTTATCACAAATATTTTTCCAAGTCATTTGGTTCATTCAACGATTGAAATGAACGAATTGACTCGGAAAAAGGTTTGTTCATTTTGATTTCATTTCACACGAATCATTTAAAGCCCTTTGAACGGTTTGCAGTTTGCACTGAAACTGTCTTTTAGACCTTGAACCTTTTGGTTCCCATTGAAGTCCATTATATGGAGAAAAATCCTGGAATGTTTTCATCAAAAACCTTAATTTCTTTTCGACTGAAGAAAGAAAGACGTGGACATCTTGGATGACATGGGGGTGAGTAAATTATCAGCAAAAGTTTTTTTTTCAAAAGTGAACTACTCCTTTAAGGGATTATATTATGATAGTCACCAGTTGCTTGTTCACCAAATCAGATTGATTATTCATTGAATCATTAATATTGACAAACATGAAATAAGACTAAACGACTACGTTGTGTATTTTTACCCGTATTGGAGTGTTGTTAGCCAATACCAAACTAGGCTCCAGAGCAGCAGAGTCTGTAAGTGCTCCATATACACAGCAGCTGTCATGCTTAATGAGTTTCCGTTCATAACAGTATCAAAACGCGGGCCGCTCGCATGGATTACATGGTAAACAAACACAGACCTGCTTATTGAGGTGAGAGAGCAGGCATCCGCCGATCCCGCTTTGACATTTAAGCCCACGGCGGGCGCACTGTCAGAGGAGAGCCTCCATTTTTCATTGCTCTGACATTTTTCTCATTGTTAGTCTGGCGGTATTAGACAGAGCTCCTCCACGCCGAGTTAAAATGGCTGACAGAGAAAGTGGGCTCTGACACCGGAGGGACAGGGATGAGCTCGGCTTGTCACCGTCTGACACGTGGGCAGAGTTCGAGGAGCTGCTTACTGTTTTAATGACCACCGAACGAGAAGCCTTTGGTCGAATGTGTGATGCGCGTGTTCAAGTCTGCAGTATTTTTGGGGAAGGAATAAGTTTACAGGAACAACCATTAGACGCTCGATTGCGTGTTACACTACTACAAATAAACGTTTTTCATAGGTTCTGTGTAAAAAATGAGGGAATTTAAAAGAACTGTGTTAAAGTAGTTCACTTTTAAAAAAAACTTTTGCTGATAATTTACTCACCCCCGTGTCATCCAAGATGTCCATGTCTTTCTTTCTTCAGTCGAAAAGAAATTAAGGTTTTTGATTAAAACGTTCCAGGATTTTTCTCCATATAATGGGATTCAATGGGAACCAAACGGTTCAAGGTCCAAAACACAGTTTCAGTGCAAACTGCAAACTGTTCAAAGGGCTTTAAACGATTCCAGACGATGAATAAGGGTCTTATGAAGTGAAACGATCGCTCATTTAATAAATAAATAACAAAGTTTAAGTTTTATAAGCTCAAATGGTCACCTTGCTCTGTTCTGTGATGCGCGTTCGTGACTCTACTGTTTGAACTCGTTCATCAAAATGAACGAATGTTTTCCAGAGTCAATTCGTTCATTTCGTTCGTTGAATGAACCAAATGTCATGAAAAAAGATTTGTTCATTTTGATAAATGAGTTATCAGCAAAAGTTTTTTTTAAAACTGAACTACTCCTTTAAAGCAATGATGATATGTATGCTAAATGTAAACCCTAATAAGTATTTGGATGCTTTTTGACACTTAAGTCACTCTAAAAAAGCATCCTTTGCTCTTTTTCGTGGCGGTCAAAACGTTTGTTATTTTATTGTACTGCATTTTAGTTCGATAATGTTTTTTTATTTCATATTTTGTATTGAAGAAGAAAAAAGTTCTACTTTTTAACAAAAAATGCATAAAAATACTTTTTTCAATTTTGATATGAAAAAAAAATTATTTTATTTCGAAAATATTTTCGAAAATTCATCTAAACAAGTTCACTTCCAAATTTGAGGTTGATATCACAAAAAATGAGCTTTCAGTAAGACTTAGTTTGGGCGCAGTACCAAACGTTTCCACTAGATGAAATTCATTTCCCATTTATTTCCAATACGCAAGCACAATATTCAGGACCGTGTGTGTGTGTGATAATTACGGAAGAGAACCGGTTAAAAGGGGTGGGTTTTTTTGGTCTACTGAAACAATATTCGTACATCATTGTCCAAGTGTCAAAATACATTTTGGGGCCAAAAAATGATCGGTGATGATCACGATGCACACTTTCATTAGAAGAGTAGTTGTTTCTGCAGTGTTGTCTTGTGTTTCAGTAGTGTGTGTTGTAGTGCGAGTGGCCTGCGGATTAGTGGCGGTTGTCGGAGACATCCCTGTTGCAGTGCTGGGATGCATCAGCTCTGATGAATCTAATCCCGGTGACTTTCAGGAGCGAGCGGGTGGAATGCTAACATCCCAGACTGTCAATATCAATGCCTCACATCCACATGTCTGATCCTCCCCGCCCACACGCACACGCGTGCCGATCACACGCCGAGCTCCAGCGTCAATGTTGTCTGTTTGACTGGGCTTATGACAGACTCCACGCGAGCTGAACAACTTTTCATGTGCTAGTAAAAGGACCAATCACATAAATCTAGTCAAGAACAACTGTTTTGGAGTGACGAAATAAATGTCTTGTGCTATTTTAAATATTATTTCAATTAGATTTTATGCGGCTATTATTATTATTATTACTATTAGTAGGACTATCAATATTTTTGCATTTTTATTAGGACTATCTAATTTTTTTGCATTTTCATGACAGAATGAATTTTCCCCATATCTTCATTACTTTAATGTAATAAATGTATTGTAAATAAAACTATACTGTTGGTTTTGTATTAATACTTAATTATGTTTTATAACGTACTGTGTTGTTTGTTTTATTACAGTAATGAGAATCATATTTTTGAAAAATGGGAATAACAAACAACGTATTATGGTAATGAGAATTTGGGAAGGAAATATTATTAATTACCACAAACATGTCAAAAAACATCTTAATTGTCTTAAATAATTGTCCTAAAAGGCTTAACTGAAATAAATATTTAGTTTCTTATGTTTTATTTTGGTATTTTGGGCTGAAATAGAACCTGCACATCATAAGATTCACTTTTTTACTCTTTTTTTACTGTTAGAGACTGTTTCCCAGAGAATTAGCGTCAGTTTTTCACGAGTGTCTGTAACTTAGCCAACCGTTTATGACTGACATATCGTCACATTATAAACATCTCTCTCTCCAAATAGGCTTAATAATTTCGTTTAAAACATGATATGAAACGATACATGATTCAAACATTTCTTTAGTAGGAGGAGGAGTAGTCTTCATCACAGTGAGTGTATTGAATGCTTCATTATGTATGTGTATGTGTGGGTGAGGTGTAAAATATTAATGCTTTGGTTTGAGGCATTCTTCACAGACACTAAAGCCTTTTAGAGTCTCTCTCTCTCAAAAAAAAGAAAAGTCATGTCCCCGACCCGAGCGTCTCGAGCCTTATTTTTTTAAGACGGAGAGCTTACCTTTTAGCTGTTTCCGTCCAGCCCCGCACAACAGGGTATTTATAGTCTCTGGTGCCTTTTGCTCACATTGCTCTGCAGGAAGCTTGACATTTTGACTGGCCTGAGACGCTTTCACATTCCCGACCACAGGGCAGGACCTCCGCTGTGAAGGTGAGCTGTATTTTCTGCAGGGGTGGTCTCAGGTTTGGGTGAGATTTTTGACGTTCTTTAGCTCTGTCTGTGTTGGATCGTTTCGATGTTTTGGATGGCGTGGAGTGTGTGGTCTGAGGGAGCTTGACTGCTGTGCTGAGTCTATTGTGAACTTGCTGAGCTGTTGTGTCAAGTAACTTGTGAAAACACATTTTCCACAGCGTTGACAAACTGTGAAGAGAAACATGCGAGGCGAGCTGCTGAAATGAGTCAGGGAGGGTTCAGTGATGTTTCACAGACTCTGATGGGGATGTGGGCGTGGCCACTTGCACCGTATGCAAATTAATAAGCGATGTGCCGCTTTTTGAGCTGGTGTTATTTACTGCATGAAACACTTTTGAAATTGTGAGCACTTTGTTCACATATATCGGCAAAACATTTCCGGAAATTATCATTTTTAAAGCCAGCGAACTACTGAGCATTTTGATTGCGGTCCTTTTCACCCGTGACCTATTAACAACTGTATGTATATGTTTATATTATTTTAGTTTTTAGTTTTAATTTTTTTCAAATAATTGTGTTTGTTTTATTGTATAACACCAGTTATATTAATAGCATTTTAATGTTGCATTTTTTTACATTTTATTTTATAATAGTATTACGCTCTAAAAATTGCTGGGTTGTTTTAACCCAACTGGACAAACCCAGCCATTGGGTTAAATTTTTTGATTACAATGTTTTGGGTTTGTCCATATTTGACCCAAATTGGGTTAAAACAACCCAGCATTTTTAGAGTGTGTGTTTTTTTTTAATGTATCACAGCTTTTATATTTAAAATAAATATTATAATTTTAAGGTATCAGCTAGTATTTTATTTTAATTTTTTTTATAGTTTTATTTTTATTTCGTGATATACCACCATTTATATTAATATTATTATTTTAAGGTTATCGACTGATATTTTTATAGTTTTTTTTTCATTTTTATATTTGATTCTATATTTTAAATTATTTACTTTTTATACATCACATAATTATCATACCAAACATATTTATTTTCAAATGTTTGAAAATAGAAATGCAAAAACGATTAAATTCGTTTTTGTTAAAATTATTATTATTTTTTTTACTTTTAACTGCTCAAGCAGAAAAACAAAAGTATGAGTAAAAATAAGGGTCAAACCAATTATCATTTTAATTATTTTGTGGGGGCCATATCAGACATATTTCACATCTCTAGAAGCACTCGACCCTTTTGAATATTTAAAAAAAATATTGAATATAAATATTTTGGCTAATTTGATTATGTTTTCAGCTGCCAATGAGACTCTCTGCTTGGATTGTGCAGATTTTTTCCCACAGATTTGCCCAGCAAAATTGGGAAAATGTAATCAGATTCCATCTGCGCCTCCTCATGAGCCAATTCACAGCTCGCTTTTGAGCGCATTATGTCATAGCGAAATAAGTGACTATAACAGAATTACCAGGTACAGGGAACGTGCGAATCCAGTTGATAATAGAGCACAATTACTGTGCTGGATTGGGATGAGGTCAATGAGTGGCTTCCTGTTTTCTGCACCAGTGACTGGCTCTCTCATTCGATTGCCATTGATTGGAGCTTGCCTCACAAAATGCCTTTGCAAATTGACTCACAACCACAAGCAGGGCGTACATAATGAACCTTTATGGAAATGAAAGACTGCACCAAATACAGAGCCTCGATTCATAAGCCTCGGTAGACGCTGTGCGACATAAGACAGGTTTTATTGCTTGGGGGAGTTTAATCTCTAAATGTTTACCTGAGTTCACAAGTTTCTACATTTCATTTTGGCATTCGGTGGGCGAATCTCATGAAAACGTGTGCAGGTCACGTTTCACCTCGATGTCGCTGTCGAGTTGCATATTGCATAAAGAAAAGACTGTATTTTATTTATTTATCAAAGCTTATTCTCAATCTAATTTCTGTAGAGCCATGAGTTAAAACATTATACTCCATTATTACTTCAAATCATTCGTTATAAATATTTCACAGTTCGGATTTAATTGTATTTATTTATCAAAGCTTTTTCTCATTATACTGTTTAGTGCAATGAATTAAAGCATGAAACCAGTACTTCATTATTACTTCAAAACATTAGTTATAAATATTTTACTATTTAGTTATGATTTAATTTATTAATTTTATTACGTTTTTTTTATTCAATCATTTATTTATTTATTTACTTGTTTAGTTATGTATTATTATTATTATTATTTATCCTGCAGTATTTTTTATATTATTATGATTTGTGGTAATGGGTCAACTTTGGGTTAACTTTACAATTGCCTTCGAGTTAAATAACCTTTCCTCGTGATACATTCCATCATTTTTCTTTCTAATGTTGGTTTTACGATCCGGGTTCCGTCTCGTGTTTTGTAAGACTTTTACGTTGAATAGTATCCTCTTAGTTCCCCATTGTTTCTGTGTTCACTTCCTGTGTTTGCTTCTTGTTTTACCTTGAAGCTTGTTTGTCTCCATAGTTACCCTCGTTAGTCTCTGTGACGTTAATCACCAAACACCTGTCCCTCGTCAACCCCTTATTAACCCCTTAGTTACTTCGGATGATGTTTGTCAGCCGTTGTTCCTGTTGTTGCTCTCTATGGTTCTTGTATTATCTGAGTTCCTGTTTTCTTACACATTCAAGTTTTTTTTTATACATGAAAGGTAGTGCATCAAATACCGCCATGAATAAATACTTTACAGTTTAGTTAAGATGATTTGTGTCACCACATTGATGGGAGTAGTTTTTTGGGGAAACAATGCAAAACACAACTTCTTATTCCTTCTTTTGATTTGACGGTTAAAAATGACCCAGACGTGTCCTTGACAGGTTTCGTATTCGCCCTAATAATGACCACACACACACACTGACCTATTTCTCAACGAGCCCTTTTTAAAAGATCACCGTGTTTCTGGAGCCGGTAACACACAGTTCTAGCGCTGAGTCTTCATAACATGACCTCGTTTGAGGCTGAGCTCGGAAACCAAGTGACGAATGACCTTTCTCAGCGCTCTGAGCAGCATCCATCAGAATAACACTGAGCGCTCGGGCGTGCAAATGCAGCATGATTTCACAATCAGTTCAATTCATTTTATATGTTCCGCTTAGGGGTGTAACGATACCCTCATGTCACCATTTGTTACATATCACGATACTGAACTATTGTAACAATGCCATATTATTGGGATACGCTGAACTGTTGATTAAAATGCTAAATTTGGTGTTACATTGTGTGTGTAAATGAATATCTTGGACTTGGTGCAGGAAAGGAAACCCAATGCACGGTGACAATAGAGACACCAGAATAACAATATTCATGATTCTGAAGTTGAAAAAATTATTATTTTAGTCAAATATTGCACTCTGTCACTGACTAGATATATTTAACCCTTCACCCTTTTTGATAATTGGCATTAAAATGCACTATACAAATGGTTGTAATTCAAGAATGCTTTGGAATATAGACCTAAGTTTGGTGTTGTTTTAAAGAAAACAATCAGCAGATTATTACTGAAGTGAAAGCACTTCAAAAAATTAAAGAATGAAAAAGTTATAATTTACAGTATATCAAATATACTTTATTAATAATATATATTTTTACAAAATATTTTTACTATAAAATGAAAGCTATGTATCTGACCAAATTGTGTTCCAAATTTAAAGTTGATATCACAAAAATTGAAGTTCCCATGAGATTTTGTTTAGGCGCTATACCAAAAATATCCACTGGGTGACATTGCATTTAATTGTATGCATTCTGCCATAACAAATTAATACATATCTATCCAAATATCACTTCTGTCACTAAATTTGGAACCTTGAGACTCAGACCTTTCTCACAGCATGTGTTTTGTCAAGATTAGAAAAGGTTTTGATAATAAATTATGAAAGATGATGCCCAAAAGGGGAGGGGCCTATTAAAAAAAAACATTTCTATGGTAACGCAACGTCCAATTCAATTCAATTTCAAAACGGGTTTCACATGATGAATTCTGAGTTCGTACGCTTTCAAATGATACCTAATTTATGATAACTACTAAAATATGTGATATATATATATATATATATATATATATATATATATATTACACTTTTTAGAGGACTTCTTACCTTACTTTTTAAAATATAATTTTATCTTTTTTTATTGACAAATACTAATTATGTTTTATGAACTGTTAGCACTAAAAACCAAAGTTTCAATTATTAAAAGTGTGCGTGTCGACTTTTTGTGACAAAGGTCAGAAACTCCTGTAATGACGTTGATTTTTTTTTGTTATAAATTCATATATTACTGTTCATTCACAATTTTTCAGAAAAAAAACAGCGCTAAAATATCTATTTAGCAGTCTTAGACCTTTCCAACGATATATAGTTTGTCATGACTAGGATTTAATAGTAATATAGTGAAGTAAATTTAGGTTGCCCGTGCAGTTAAGGGGTTAAAGTAATGTTGGCCACTTTTTACAGGTATTTGGCATTATCAGGACCCACAAATATTACCCAATTGGATTATTAAACCTTATATTCAACATTATATATGTAGTACTGACACTAATACTGTGAACTTTGTTTCCTCACACGAATATTTATTTTGACTGAATAATACACAATATATATTGTCGCTATCCATAGATTGCGATATATTGTGACATCCTGTATTATTACACCCCTATAGGGGGTTGGTTGTTCAAGAGCTGTTGCATGCATGGTTTCTAAAAGACTGTAAATCCTCCAAAACAAGCGTATGCTCAGTCTCAGTGTGTCGACTCTGACTGAGACAGCCATCCGAATGCAGTCACTGCTGAGTCATGGGGAAAACAGAGGGAAGAAAGGCTCGTTCTCGCTCACTCGCTGGTGCCAGCATTACTCAGAGACAATCATAAAACTGGCCAGCTATTTATAGCGCCGACGCCGTCCATGTAGGTCAAGAATCGTAGGATTTCTCCGCAGATCGGCTGAGACTCGTGGGCCAGAACCAGAGCGGTTTGTTCAGATTTGTGGATGAATCTTCTTTAGAGTCGGATCGTTTCAGTCATTGAAGAACTCGAGCAGTTTTTGAGTGGAAAAACTGAAAGCAAAAGTCTCTAGAAAAAAATGAGTTTTAGCAACATGTGTATGAAACAGAGTTGGTTTTAATAAAAATTATTTGATTTATGCTAAAACTTTTTCAGCCAAGGATTCAAATGAATGTCAGTACTGTTTTATGTACTCTAAATGTATGTTAAGTTATATTTAGGTTTTGTAAATAATTTTATTTTAAACCTGACTTGAGCTACATACATTATTTTACTTAGTTTTTTTTATTCATTTTTGATTTTTTTAATTTAACCAGTTATTTTTAATTATTTTATTTTAAATTTAGTCTTGTGTTTAATTAGATTTTTTTTTTAATTTTTTTTTTATTCAATTTGGTTCTATTTTTTAAAATGAATGTCAGTATTGTGTTATGTACTGTAAATATATATATATTAGCCATATTTAGCTCTTTATATCATTTTAAAAGAAAAAATGGTAACACTTTACAATTAGGTTCATTGATTAACTAACGTGAACTAACCATGAGCAATACATTTGTTACTGTACTTTGTTAATATTAGTTAATACAAATCCAGCTGTTCATGTTAGTTCACAGTGCATTAACTAATGTTAACAAAATTTTAATAAAGTATTAGTAAATGCTGAAATTAATAAAGAAGTATTGTTCATTCTTAGTTCATTTTAACTACTAATGAACCTTATTGTAAAGTGTTACTAAAAAAATAACCTGTTGACCTTAAAGGGATAGTTCACTTTGAAATTAATTTTTGGTATGTTTTAGCTTACCTCAAGGGCATCCAAGATGTAGGTGTCTTTGTTTCCGCAATATTTTAAATTTTGATATTTTTAGGTCAAACCGTTCGTGTCTGTCAGTCATATAATGGAGGTCTATGGTCACCACCTCAAAGAGCATGCACAGAGAAGTCCAAATTAAACATGATTTAATGACTCGTAAATGTAAGTACACATTGATGGCATAAGACATGAAACGAGTGGTTTGTGTGAGAAAACGAACAGTATTTATATCGTTTTACCTCTTGTAATCACAGCCACGTCCAAGTGATCTGAGAGCTTCGGATCTCTCGCGCGGTTGCGAAAAAAAAAATCCACGTTGTCTGTTGATATATCGAAATCGTCTTCCATTGCAATTTCCTGTATATCTAAATATGTTTAGATCTTCAAGGTGAAAGGTAACACTCTGTGTAAACAATGAGTGACGTACACGCTCGAGAGATCACTTCCAGCGCTTGCACAGACTGAAGCGCCCGTGCCCTCAGATCACAAGTGGTTACAAGAGGTAAAAACGATATAAATACTGTTCGTTTTCTCACACAAACCGCTCGTTTCGTGTCTTAGGCCATCAGTGTGTACTTACATTTACGAGTCATTAAATCATGTTTAATTTGGACTTCTCTGTGCATGCTCTTTGAGGTGGTGACCATAGACCTCCATTATATGACTGATAGACAAACAGTTTGACCTAAAAATATCAAAATTGAAAATACTGCGGAAACAAAGACACCTACATCTTGGATGCCCTTGAGGTAAGATAAAACATACCGAAAATTAATTTCAAAGTGAACTATCCCTTTAAGCAAAGGTCTTAATTCAAGAAACTGAATGGCAATGCATTGCTAACGGAGATGGTTGACCCAGAGTGTCGGCTGGTGAAGAAGTAAGGCTGGTTTCAAGCATTCCACTCAAGTATTGCCTTTCAATGCCACTCTTCATTTAGCTCTCCACGACTCTTGAATAGCGTGTACAAATTCAGCCGTCTTCAGTGCTTTTGGAGTGGCGGCACTATCAGATTCTCTCTGTGTGGAAAGCACTGTGTACTTGAGATGCCCTCTAGCTCAAAATAAAGACATGTTGTATGTATTCTTGCGAGAGAAATATTCATTCCACCTCTCTTAATTGACTGTGCTGTTAGTCGCAGAGGGAAACAGTGTCACAGTCAGCTGTGAGTTTAAAGGCATCATAAATCATCAAGCCTTATGTGAAAAGATTTATGATCCTCACCACTGCTGCTTTCCTTTTTTACACCATGCAGGACTTCTGTACATAATACATGTATATAGTAACTAACTTAAAAGATGCTCAAGCCTCCATTATTAAATTGAAATTGTCACATTAAAGCATGCAATGACTTGGGCTGTAGTTAAAAGTATCAAGGAAGCGGCACAATCTTGTGATATTGGTTTTAAACAGTCCAATGAACAAGACTTTAATATTCAGAATCAGTAACTTACAATATTTGTTTGTTTGAACCGAAATTTTTTTCAAACAAACCCGTTGCAACATCAATCAACACACCGGTGGCATTTAGTTTCTAAATGAGTCAGCGTTTTGAGCAAATCAATTGAATGAATGATTCAGTGACTCATAAAGGCGCTTGCTGTGTCCCAATTCGCCATAAAGTACGTACTCTTTGTGTGAAGAAAAAGTACATAATTTAGGGTGTGTTGCGGAAGAGTAGACAAGCTTTGGGACAAACTTTCACGTCATAAAATGCATGTTTACGCACATCTGTATTGGAGAGAAAAAAAGCATTAACAAATCTTCCTGTTGTGGGTCTTTCATGGAAAATTCTCCTCACATTAATGCATAATTAGGTATTTAAAAGTTAAAGGAGTAGTTCACTTTTCAAAAAACTTTTGCTAATAATTTACTCACCCCCATGACATCCAAGATGTCCATGTCTTTCTTTCTTCAGTCGAAAAGAAATTAAGGTTTTTGATGAAAACATTCCAGGATTTTTCTCCATATAATGGACTTCATTGGGAACCAAACAGTTCAATGTCCAAAAGACACTTTCGGTGCAAACTGCAAACTGTTCAAAGGGCTTTAAACGATTCCAGATGATGAATAAGGATCTTATCAAGTGAAACGATCGCTCATTTAATATTTAAATAACAAAGTTTAAGTTTTATAAGCTCAAATGGCCTTGCTCTGTTCTGTGACGCACGTTTGTGACTCTTTGTTCATCAAAATGAACAAATCTTTTTCCGAGTCATTTTGTTCATTCAATAAACGAAACGAATGAATTGACTCGGAAAAGATTCATTTTGATGAACTAGTTCGAACAGGAGAGTCACAAACGTGCGTCACAGAACAGAGCAAGGCGACCATTTGAGCTTATAAAACTTAAACTTTGTTATTTATTTATTAAATGAGCGTCGTTTCGCTTGATAAGACCCTTATTCATCGTCTGGAATCGTTTAAAGCCCTTTGAACAGTTTGCAGTTTGCACTGGAACTGTCTTTTGGACCTTGAACTGTTTGGTTCCCATTGAGGTCCATTATATGGAGAAAAATCCTGGAATGTTTTCATCAAAAACCTAAATTTTTTCATCAAAAATTTCTTTTCGACTGAAGAAAGAAAGACATGGACATCTTGGATGACACGGATTTTTTTTGTTTAAAGTGAACTACTCCTTTAATCCCACAAACCATCAAGCTCACTTTCTGCTTTATAATGACTACTTATCGCTCCCCAATTAATCCTCAATGATGTTTAAATATCCAGAAATGCTTCACATCACAGAAGTAAAATGTATCGCTAACGGCGCTTCATCCAGATCTATTAGCATACGCCGCGCTAGCTCTTCTCATAACAACGCTCTGTGATTTACTGTTGTCATAAAGAGACCCAGGGCCAATTAGGTTTGTCTAGGTCATGTTCATGGATGGGTAATTTGCCAATGCACCTCTAAAGGCTGGATGTCTTTTTCTGTCCTCCGTGACTCAGTCGAGCCTCAAAGTTAATTTGAGGTCAATCGTATCCTCAGATATCAGACTCCATCCAAGTCCGCTGGCACGTGAACAGCCACAGCTGGGGTTTGATCTGCTCGTGCCAAACCTGCGTCCGGTTACTACTGAGAAAGCGAGTAATCTTCCTTAATCAATGCTTATGTCTTCAGGATATCACCTCCGTGAGGCCGCAGTGACCCATTTGAGTCGTTTACATGACATTTTTTAATCTGATCATCAGTCTAAGACTCGTACTCCCAACAGTTTGCTTACGAACCCATTAAGTTATCAAATTGTTATTTCTCTAAGCTCTCTGAACGTTCAAAAAGTCAATTTTTTATGTTTTAAAAACAATTTTTTTTATGTTAAGGGAACATTTACGTTTTATCATTTTGCAAACATTATGGGAAAGTTAGTTTTGAATGTTCTTAAGCTTTAATAAATCATGAACATCCAGCAGAAAAATCATTCCACGAAGGACGTAATATACAAGACTAGAAAATAACTCTGAATTAACTATCTTTTTGCTCTAAAATGTTTCATTTTAAAGATGATGCGTGTCATCGTCCATGTGTTGTTTTTAAACCCCTAAACTATCACGTCTGACAGGTGGGACGCTTGCCACTATATTTTTAAAACAATAATATCTTAGAAAAGACCTTAAGTAATATTGACAAACTATATATCATTTGAAAGCTTACAATGTCTAGTTTCCATATTTGGTGACTGATTTTCAAAATAAATTACACAGGAGCTGTAATTTATCAATTTGCCACAAGAATATTTTCATACTCATAAAGCGTGTTCAGACCTTTATTTCGAAATAGCAATGAACATGAAAAATCGTGAAAAAAAAAGCCAAGAGTTCAAAAGATTGCATCCATTCAATTATTTTAGAAAATAGTCTGAAAAGAAGTCTGAAAATGTTTTAAATATTAAGAAAAAAATAATAAATTCACCATTTGTGATGTGGCAGGAAGCCATAACGCACATGCGTGTTGTTTGTGTTTCTTAGAGGTTGAATTCATATCAAAATCTGCCAAACTTCCCATACTACTTCTGAGTAGGATCTCTACTTCATAAATTGTATAAAAAATTGTGTACACAGTCTCATCCCAAAAAGTTATATAACTGACGTCTTGGGACGTCTTTTGACCATACGTCAATATCCGCCTTTTTAGGGCCCCCTGAAACGTCGGTAGATGGCGATCCCGGGCCGTCATACAACTGACGCTTTACCTTTAACGTCAGTTAGGTGACGGGTTAGGTTTAGGGTTAAGTTTAGGTCTGGGGTAGAGTTAGGATCCCATAACCTCATCTGCCGACGTTTAAGGGGGCCCTAAAAAGGCGAATATTGACGTATGGTCAAAAGACGTCCCAAAACGTCAGTTATATGACGTCTTGGGATGAGACCGGGTTGGTAAATGATGGTTCATATCACTCAAAACACATATGGAAATGGAGGCGCCCTTATATGGGCACTAATGGAGTCTGCTTGTGCCCTAGTGGAAGCGTTCGGTACTGCGCCCAAAACAAAATGTCACAGAAAGCTAATTTTTATAATCTCAACCTAAAATTTAAATTTTTTGGCTTTGATTTTTCTGCAGTGTTAGAGTAGTGAAGGTTTTGAAAATATGTATTTTATATAAAATATGAATAATTAATTTCCATAAACTTAAACTTCTATAACGTTCCACTTTCTTAATTTGTTTCACTTCTACAAAAATATTCTTGAATTACAACCATTTAAGTTCGAAATGTGCATTTCCATGTCTATTCAAAAAAAGGGGGGGGTGACGGTTAACAGGTTAATGTGCTTTAATACAAACCATGTGTAAATTCTGTAACGTCTGAGACGTCTGACGTCACAAACATGTAACCAATCCCGTCAATGTGGGGGCAGGGTAGCACTGATGTGATTGAGTGGAGGAAGAGACTCATTTGCATATTCATGAATCCACGTATACTAAATGAAGCAAGGCTGTAATTGCATTCAAGCTATTTTAAGACACGAAGAAATTATTTTCACCGGACAAAACGTTTAAATGCGTCATTTTGGTGATCAGAGATGAGTTTTAAGGAACACAGTGATTGACTACAGGGGGACTTTAACATGAAAACACTGTGATTCATGTTCATATCAGCTTGAAGACTCATTTCTCTTGTGTTGCTGTGTTTCAGGACAGCAGATGATTCAGCAACAGTGGGCACAGTGGTGCTGAGCCGGATGAAGATGGGTGAGATCGAGGATGGCGAGGTGGACCACATTACCGCCGACATGCACCAGAAGGTAAGCTTAGGTGGCCAGTACATGTCTTAAACTAGCTACTAACTCAACAACAAAAGCTTTTAAAGAGTAAATAAGCCTTATGGACACAGATATGCCATTTTATTGTGGTCACAACATTCACAGATCAAATAATGATTATTGATTTATTATTGGTTTTTGACGTGAAATGTTGTTTGTCACTACGTTAACAATGTCTACTACGTTTTCAAGAGATTCACTCAACTGCTGTTGAACGACAGTTAATTAAAAGCGGCTTGTGTCGTGTCTTTTTGTGTGTGTATGTGCACGCAGTTTATAAGGGGTGGTAATAGAAAATCACCTCTCAAGATTTGTCTCCAGTCAAAGAGTGAATATTGAGTGTGGCATCCCTGAAATTCAATTGCACAGTTGACTGAAGAAGTAAAGCATCCATTTGGAGAGTGTTTACAGGTTATTTATGAGGGTTTATATATATATAGGATATTTTTCAGCTCTGCAGTACATCTTGAACCTGTTGGCGATGTCACTTCCTGGAGGATGATGCCATCAAGTTCACTTAATTGTGCTATTCTGATCAAAGAAAACAACATGGTTCACATCGTCTAAACTAGTTAGTTGAATATCCAGTATATTTAGACATATGTGATGGGCCATAAATGAGCCATATGTGTGTGTGTCATGGAGAACTGAGCATTACTACGCTGACAGACAGCGTGACTCCCTTCATGTCCCCTAAACTCGATAACTTACACTGACACGACCATCAGCAAAACCCTTTAACCTTCATTAACCAGCATGAAATAGACCGACAGAATATAGGGAAGAAAGGAAGAAGAGTGTGAGAATTATGGAGATGGATGTAGGACATGAGAAGGGAAATGGAGGGTATTTAGTCTGTGGCTTTAAGATTTAAATAGAGAATGCCTCATAAATTACAGTTACTGTTCCTGAATTTGAATTGAGGTAGCAAACAAGATTCAGAATTGATATTTGAATGTAGGAAAGTTTATTTTAATTAATGTACTGGTCATTTTCAACTTAAGATTGTCTGGATGGATGGATGGATGGATGGATGGATGGATGGATGGATGGATGGATGGATGGATGGATGGATGGATGGATGGATGGATGGATGGATAGATAGATAGATAGATAGATAGATAGATAGATAGATAGATAGATAGATAGATAGATAGATAGATACATAGATAGATACATAGATACATACATAGATATTTACACAGATAGACGGACAGACGGACGGATGGATAGATAGATAGATAGATAGATAGATATTTATTTACATAGATAGACAGTCAGACAGACAGACAGACAGACAGACAGACAGACAGATAGATAGATAGATAGATAGATAGATAGATAGATAGATAGATAGATAGATAGATAGATAGATAGATAGATAGATAGATAGATAGATACATACATACATACATACATACATACATACATACATACATAGATACATACATAGTTACATACATAGATATTTACACAGATGGACGGACGGACGGACGGACGGACGGACAGATAGACAGATAGATAGATAGATAGATAGATAGATAGATAGATAGATAGATAGATAGATAGATAGATAGATAGATAGATAGATAGATAGATACATACATACATAGATACATACATAGAAACATACATACTGTAGATACATACATAGATACATAGATATTTACACAGATAGATGGACGGACGGACGGACGGACGGACGGACGGACGGACGGACGGACGGACGGACGGACGGACGGACGGACGGACAGACAGACAGATAGATAGATAGATAGATAGATAGATAGATAGATAGATAGATAGATAGATAGATATTTATTTACATAGATAGACAGACAGACAGACAGACAGACAGACAGACAGACAGACAGACAGACAGACAGATAGATAGATAGATAGATAGATAGATAGATAGATAGATAGATAGATAGATAGATAGATAGATAGATAGATAGATAGATAGATACATACATACATAGATACATACATAGTTACATACATAGATATTTACACAGATGGACGGACGGACGGACGGACGGACGGATAGACAGATAGATAGATAGATAGATAGATAGATAGATAGATAGATAGATAGATAGATAGATAGATAGATAGATAGATAGATAGATAGATAGATAGATAGATAGATAGATACATACATACATAGATACATACATAGAAACATACATACTGTAGATACATACATAGATACATAGATATTTACACAGATAGATGGACGGACGGACGGACGGACGGACGGACGGACAGACAGACAGACAGATAGATAGATAGATAGATAGATAGATAGATACATACATACATAGATACATACATAGATACATAGATACATTGATATTTACACAGATAGATAGACAGACAGACAGACAGACAGACGGATGGATGGATGGATGGATAGATAGACTGACAGACCCACCCACTGATATATATATTCATTGAAGTTGTAAGATTGATTGGACAATAAGGCGTTTTCGTGCTGTCCTGTAACATGTGTCTGTCTGTGTATTGACTCGGAGCCGTTGTGCTCTTATTTGATCTGTGGGCTTCAGAAGTGATTCACTTTGTTCTTCATGAGGGAATGTGGGTCAGGGCTGATGTATATTTGAGGAGGATCTGCCACAGAGCATGACTCTTCATAAAACATGGACTGATCGCGACTCTTGTTTTTTGTTGTTGTTGTTGGTGGTTTTTTTAAGCTGTATGCCAAGAGCAGTCTGGAAACCCTCACAAGACCCATCCAAGGTCACGAGACCTAATGAGACGTGAAGACTCATCCGTCATCACACTAAACCCTGATGAGGGGGTATGCATTTCAAGTGATTAGGTCTTAAGCGCTGTGGGTGATGTTGATGGAGGATCGTGTTTGTCGTGAGGGTCTCTCGTCTCCCGTATTGCTTACATCGGCGCTCTGGGAAACTCAGAGAACGCCTCTATTATCTGAGCAGTGGTGCAGGTGACAGCTTGTCACTGTTCCTTCGGCTCATGAGACGGGGTAGCTGGCTCGTATTTAGAGTAGTAGTCATTATGTTGACATCTAATAATCAGTGATAAATGACCTTCAATCTTGTTTTTTTTTTCCCACAGTGCACGCTGGTGTACGAGTCGTCGCATGGAACCATTAATGACAAGGATAACGGACCAATAATGAATTCTGGTGAGTTAAAAAATGCTTTGGCTTCTGTGGTTTAAGGGTTATAATACCTGAAGATAGAGACTGCAGAGTTATCTGCTACCGTTCCCATTCAACTCTCGGTTTCGTTGCCAGATTGTTTTAAATCAATCACTTGATTGCATCACAAAAACACACAGAATCCCAAACTCTTTAAGAGTCTCCCAGTGTCCGTTTGATTTTTCTTTTATTAGTTTAAAAATTAAACATTTTACAGACTCTAAACTTCAGAGCTTTCATTCTTAAAAACAAGGTTCATTTTGTGTTCTCACAGCGATGCCATAGAGGAACCATTTTGGAAAAGTTCTTAAAAACAACAACATTTTGAGAACCTTTTTCCAGGTTCAATTGATGTTAAAGGTTTTCATGGAATTTTTAACCCTAAAACCGTATTCTGGACAAATGTGGGCAAAATAGTTTTGATTTATTTAAAAAAAAAAAATACTTCCCTTGATCTGAGCGGTACAAGACTTGGCTACTTTTCCTAAGTTTGCTTCCTGAACACACACATTTTTTTTTTGACTCAATTCTACAATGTTAAGTGGGTGAAAAAAACTCATTAATCTTGTATTTGGGTCAAAAATGGCCACCCATAGAAATGAATGGGAAAAACTAATTTAGAGCACTAAAATAAGCCAAAATAAGACACCAGGTGACAGCAAAGTCACTTCATTTTTAATTTTTAGCTCTAAGAACTTATTGGAATAATATGTATGTAGTCAAAAAAAAAAAAAAACCTACATAGTAATTAATTTACATAGAACTAATTTACATAGAAAATATGGTACTTTTTGAAGTAAATAAATTCAAAAATACCCCCAAAATAAAAGAAAACACCATAAATAGATAGACAAAACTTTATCGAAGACAGTGATATAACATTTATAATAAATAAAAATTAGGTTCACACTTGAGTCCTCTATGCCCACATTTGTCCACAATTACAGGATTAAGGGCTATAAAGTGAATACGGTTTGAGGGCTATGAGTAGTGTGTAGTTTAATGGAGTATTCCCAATTTATATCATTAAAATCCATTTGAAGATGAATCCACTTTTTGCAACCATATACCATCAACGGTTACCTGGGTCATGCTAACCAACGTATGATATGTCATTTCCTATTGAAGTATTTCATTATATTATAGTATTTCTCAGGACTATAGTTCTTCACTTTCTTTCAAAGAGTTGAGGAATGCAAAATGTTGAAATACGGTCAAACTATAGATATATAAATGAATGTGGATTGCAGCTCAGATCATTCAGGCTTCAGAGAATCTGATGAGAAATTCATGAGTTCATATAGAGTTCGTAGGCTTTTGTGTCTTGGTGGATTTGAGCAGTTTGTGATCTCTCCTGCAACTCGAGAGATGATGCATGAGGAAGGAGTAAACACGAGCCGTTTCGTCTCATTACTGTCTACGAACAGTCTTACTGTACAATTTGTTTATGATTGGTTGTGACACCCAAGAAGTGACTCTTTCTAAAGCATGATGAGCAGACGAGTAAATAATCTTGTTTAGTTTTCTTAATCATTTGACACTATTTGTAGTTTGAGTTCCTCTTACGTTCTTCAGTGTTTATTCCTAGAAAGTAAAACCCTTATGTGTGTGATTGGAGCTAAAACATCTTGTAATATAAACATTTTCTAAAGCCCCATTTATTTTTTTCACTGAACATTTGTTGACTTAATAACTTGGTACTTTAATAAAGACTAAATGTGTTTTTGAATACATATTTTGTCTTTATTAAAGTGCCAAGTTATTAAAGGAGTAGTTCACTTTAAAAAAAAAAAAAAATGTTGATAATTTACTCACCCCCATGTCATCCAAGATGTCCATGTCTTTCTTTCTTCAGTCGAAAACAAATTGAGGTTTTTGATAAAAACGTTACGATGAATAAGGGTCTTATCAAGCGAAACGATCGCTCATTTAATAAATAAATAACAAAGTTTAAGTTTTATAAGCTCAAATGCTCGCCTTGCTGTTCTTTGATGTGACTCTCCTGTTCGAACTCGTTCATCAAAACGAACAAATCTTTTTCCGAGTCATTTGGTTCATTCAACGAACGAAACAAACAAATTGACTAGGAAAAAGATTTGTTCATTTTGATGAACGAGTTCAAACAGGAGAGTCACACAGAACAGAGCAAGGTGACCATTTGAACTTATAAAACTTAAACTTTGTTATTTATTTATTAGATGAGCGATCGTTTCACTTGATAAGACCCTTATTCATCGTCTGGAATCGTTTAAAGCCCTTTGAACAGTTTGCACTGAAACTGTCTTTTGGACCTTGAACCGTTTGGTTCCCATTGAAGTCCATTATATGGAGAAAAATCCAGAAATGTTTTCATCAAAAACCTTAATTTCTTTTCGACTGAAGAAAAATAGAGATGGACATCTTGGATGACATGGGGGTGAGTAAATTATCAGCAAAAGTTTTTTGAAAAGTGAACTACTCCTTTAAGTAGAATCTGAAGAGGAATATTGTTCAATACCGTTGGATTGCCATCGGTATTGTTGAGATCATGGAGTGTATTGTGGATTGCTGCGCTTAACTAACCACCAGTTGCTCATTAGCTTAATTACCTCAGGTAGCGCATCAGGATAAACAGTATCGGAGGAAATCGCCAAAGACATCAGCTTTTATGCCATTTCAGTGTAAATTTGTCGGGCACGGTGAAGAAAAGAGAGATGGAATAGTTGTGGCACTTTATTAGTGAGTGAATAAACCCAAAGTCTCTGAAAGTTCCCTGAGAAACAAACTCTGTAGAAGGTCATTTCTTTATTTATGAGCTGCTGTGATGTGATGGATGGATGCGATGCTGGGAACGGCAGACGGGTCCCTCTAGAAGTCCAGGGTGTTCGGTGTTATCTCCGTATCTGATGTTTTGCAGTGTTTACGTGCTCGTGCTGTAACCGTATTGAATGTCATTGTGGCGTCGTGGATGGCTGTTGTTTTAGTCACACAGCTTCTTGTCAAAAAATGTTAGTCTGTGCTGCCTCTGAAAGACTGACTAATGAAATTTGTCCCCGTCACCCCAACCCCTGGACATCCGCTGTGCTTCAACACTAACGCATCGCAAAGTCATTTTCCTAAGAGCTTGAGCAGGCAGAGATGCTGCGATCCGATTGGCCGTCGAATTAGAGGTCAGAGGTTAATCCTCCACAGCGCTGGATGAGGGAGTTTGCGTTCAGTTCACCTCTTCTCGAGGTCACGCGTCCATCTGTCTCTATCTTCACTTGACATCCTCTGCGAACTACCTGTCTGTACTTTCTGCTTCCATTAAGGGCAACTAACACAATTTTATGATCTATATTTTTTAAGAAAAAGTACAAAAGTAGAAGTTATATATGAACATGATGTGTGTGCGTGGGTGGGTGCGTTTGTGTGTGCTTTATATTATATAATGTATTTTATTATGCGTAATAATACAATGTAGTAAGCTTATACATTAGTGGAAATAATAAAAAATACTTGTTTTTTTGCATACATAAATAGACAAATATCTGTTTGATCATATTTCTTATGGAGACTTGGGTAACATGGTTGAATGGGTGAGCTTGATGCAAAAAATGTTAGACAGGGTACAAAAGATGTCACTTCCGGGGTGTCACAATTTTATGTTTGTTGTTTTCTTTTACAATGAGGAACATTTTGTTAAAATTAGTTATAATAATGAGTTTATTTTATATAGTGGCTATCTCAAGGTAACTTTACAGTATTGTAATAAAAAAAATGTTTCAGCATACTTGAGCCCGACCGATAAAGGATTTTGAAGGCCGATACCGATACAAATTTTTGTTGGTTATAAAATCCGATATATCGGCCGATATTATTATTATTTTTTTTTTTTCAGAAACGAGCAACAAAATATTATCAGATTTCCCTAACATTAGTTATTTGTAGTTAATTATGAGTTTTAACTAAAATAATATGATAGTGGTTCTGTCTGCCTGACTCTGGCTGGATCAGCAGGTTGAAGGATGTGTGGCGCGTTATACACGAGTGTTGCCAACAGGGACGGTGTAGAGTGCCCTCTGGTGGACAAACTATACAACTCCAACACTCATGACGTGGTTGAAACGTGATCGGCCATTATAACTGCCGATACCGATATTTTAGAAAATGCCTAATATCGGCCGATAATATCGACCTGGCTCTACAGCAGACAAAACATTACAGATGAACTGAGAATATAGATAACACCTGAGGTGAGTAATGTGGAAAGATTTCTTTTTATATGTGAGCGGGTCCTATTATAGATTGTTTCCTGTTGTGTTGGGTAAGCCAGAGAAAAGAGAATTGCAGTTGTCAAGCCTGAACTAGCCTCGACGTCTCACCATCATTGACGTTTAAAATGGACGTTTTTAAAAGCTATACCCAGGTTTTCAACAGTTGTGAAAGGTCAAACCAAGATTTCAGCAATATTTACATTGAAAAATAGAAACAGGATGTAATTTAAGGTGAACCAACAAGAAGTTTATCTGTTTGATCCGTGTTGAGTTGAAAGAGAAGATGATTTGTCATCCAAGCATTTATATCACCAATAGAAGTTGTTTTGAAGTTGCAGGTGGGGAAAAGAGTGTTGCGTTGAGAACGGATGTAAAGTTAGGTGTCATGTGCGTAGTAATGAAAGTTAAACCATGCATGATAACGAATAATGCCACCTAGTGGAAGCATAAAGGTCCAAGAACAGAACCCTGGGGAACACCGTATGAGACAGGAGCTGTAGTGGACTTGGTCTGGCTGATAGAGATGTAATGCAGACGCAAGTGAACCAAGATAGGTCAGTTTTAGAGATACCAAGAGCATAAAATGAGAATACTGTGAGAGATTGTGTAAAATAAAGAGGAAAGGTCTAGCAGAATTAATGCAAATGGAGCCTAAGTTCAACTTTTACAAATACATTTTAAAATCTAAAGTTGTATACTCTTATTAATGCAGTGTGAACTTACATTAACAAACAATGAACAATCAAAGTATTGGTAACAAAGAATAATAAATATATATATTTTTCACTGTTAGTTAGCTAATGCATTAACAAATTAGACATTATTTTAAAGTGTTACCAAAATAGGTTTATAAAATCAGTATAGTTTATTTCAACATAATTGCAATTAATAGATACAAATTAGCTACATGGGTTAATATTTTTTCTTACTGTTTAGCTATTTTTTTTTTTTTTTTTACAATGCCTATCCCAGCATTATTCATCAAAACCCCTTGCTTCAACGATGACGATCAAAAATTGTCTTGCATTAGCAAAAGTGTTGAATAAATGCTTGTGTGACACTTGCAGATTTCCACTCAGGTGTGTGTTTGATCCGTCGACTCGCCAGTGGAGCGAAGCGTTGACAAGAAACATGATTTCATGCTGTAGAGGAAATCACTTCTACTGCTGCCTCAGCATTATCAGTCAAAAACTTCAGATCTAACTTGCGATTACCACTGGTGTTCCCCAAGGCTCAGTCTTGGGCCCTCTTTTATTTATTATTTACTGTATTTACTGCCCCTTGAACACATTTTTTTTAGGAAGTACGGTATTAATTTACTCTGCTATGCTGAAAATATCCATCTTTACCTGTCTACAGTACTTCTCTACCTGTTTTTCCTCCATTTTCTCTGTACTGCTGCGTAGCGGAAGTCATACAGTGGCTTTATGTAAGGAACAGGCTGAAATGGAAGTCGATATTCACTGTACTTTGCCAAAATGATCATATGTAAATACATCTATAACCTACTGTTTCTCTCTCTCTCTCTTCCTCAGTGTTTAAGAACGCGGTGTGTAAGGTGTATAGGTTTCAGACGGTGGAGAGTAAATGGATGTTGGTGCGGGAACAGATGGCGGAGTGCACACTGTCCTTCAGCGTCCCGAAGCAGCTCATCGCCCTCTACATTCAGGAGGACACCTGCAGGTGAGATTCAGAGCGATGCGAGGGCGGCTAGGAAACAGGACAGTGAAGGAGGCAAGCGGCACCAGAAGTTTTACACCCAAAGGAATGACTCCTGGGTGATATATCAGGAGTTAAAGGGCCTACTGAATTAACGTTTGTTCTAGACGTTTAATGCAATGTCTTGTGTGAAGAGTCTCCTTCACTGTTAAGATGACAGTGTAGTATTACTATGAAATGAATGGATTGAAAATTAGATTTATTCATGTGGCAGATCCTTAAGGGAATGGGAGTTTTTCTTCAAAATTAATATATATAACCTTGTATTAAAATGCTAAGGTAATGCAAGATTAAAAATAGTTTTGAAAGACATAGTAGAGCACACATTTTTCCTTGACCGTGTTGAAAAATGTCCATCACGTCATATTACATGTTTTCTCTCAAAAACGACTCGAGAAGCCGTTAATAAAACCTTAATAAAGAGAATTTAGTTCCTAAATTATTTTTTCTATACTGTACATTGACTCACTGGGTACTCCAATACCCTTTAACCAACATCTAACAACTAACATCATTTAGTTTTCTGAGGAATATTCAAATCTACTGTATGACCTTGTGTTTCAAGCATGAACTACAGGAACTACTTGTACTTGCGTTTTAAAGGGATACTCCACTTTTTTTGGAAATAGGCTCATTTTACCACTCCCCCAGAGTTAAACAGTTGAGTTTTACCGTTTTCAAATTCATTCAGACGATTTTCTAATATTTAGAAGAATATCAGTAACCAGACAGTTTCTGGTCTCATTGACTTCCATAGTAGGAAAAAAAATATACTATGGAAGTCAATGAGACCAGAAATGGTCTGTTAACTAATATTCTTCTAAATAACAGAAAATCGGCTGAATACGTTCAAAAACGGTAAAACTCAACTGTTTAACTCTGGGGGAGTGGTAAAATGAGCCTATTTCCCCAAAAAAGTGGAGTATCCCTTTAATAGTGGCATTTTTATCATTTTCAGTGCATGTGTAAATTATCTGAATGTGCTACTGCAAACAACATGGCGGCTGAAATGCATTGTCTCGTACGATCCCTGGTGATTCCCACTCCTAGAAGAACGGGTTGAAGTGAAGGTTGGGCGGCACAAAAGGCAGTAGGAGTGAGATGCCGTGTGCTTGTCGAGCCAGGCTTTATTTCAGAGATGGAAATGGCTGTTTTAGAGCTATACTTAGCCTGCACTAAATTATTCAAGGATGTTTAACACTTCAAAGGAGAGCGCCTGTCCTCTCCCTCTTGCTTTTCTTTCATTTTACCTTTGCTTTCTCTCCTCCCTCCGTCTCATTGTGGGAGCGTTGTTACCTGAGCGTTAAAGAGAAAACCTAAAAGGGAATGGAGCCGCGTGGAATCGCGAGGTGAAAAGAACGAGGGCACGTTGCGGGAAACCTTCAGCGAAAAGGTTTTTTAAAGCACAGCAGTCAATAATACACTCCGACACAGAGCGTAGATGTTTTTTGTGAACACAGTTCCTATGCAGTTCAATCAGATGAATGTGTGATTATACACCTTGATGAAAGTCTGTGGAAGAAAGAGGAATCAGAGTGTCGTTGCATGTCACATCAATGCAAGAGATGTTTTCCCATTCGTAATGATTTTATTGACACTCGATGATAGGAAGTGACATGAGTCATGACCACCGCAGATCATCATGTCCAGGTGCGCGTGGACACGTGATCAGAACTGAATATATTTTATTCCTTTTCAAGACCGAAAGTTAGACATCAGGATACAGAATTGTAATAAAAAAATGTTTAACCAAATTCATGTGACATCTATAGTATATATAGTATTATATGCCATTTTTCTATATTTTGCACTGTATAATATTATTTTATAATACATTTACCTTTTTTACTGGTTTATTACTTACTTTATATATATATATATATTTCTATATTTAATAATTGTATTAAATATATCCATATTTTTATTTTATTTATTAATTGATTTAAATGCGAATTAATATTATATAATTATTATATACTGTTATATTTTTATTTTATTTATTTTATATTTTATTAAGTATAGTATTAATCATATATATACACAATGACAATCAACTCAAATAAATTATATTATTAATCACATTTTGACAAAAAACATTTTATTATTTTATATAGCAGTTTTCTTTATTCTGCAAAATATAATACCTTTTATTTTTAATACTGTAACTGTAAATTAAAAAAATAATCTATATGAAATGTAAAAGTATTTTCATATTTTTATCAATGTAAATGTTAAAAATATTTTTAAAAGATATATGATAATATTGTGGACATTTTGTTGTACTGTATAGCAAAATAGGGGAAAAATGTTAAAATTTGAATGACTGTTTATTATTTTCTATAGTGTTGGGCTGTATTTTGTGAAATCATCTAATCAGAATATATATATATATATATATATATAAATATACAAGATATTAAATATATCTCGTATATTTAAGTTCAGTAATTTCACTTAAATGATGTCATTTAAGTGAAATTACTGAACGAGCTTGATAAAAATGATCATTCTAGAAGAAAATTTCAAATGGCACTTAGAGGCTTTTGCATCTGAACTCTTCATATATATATATATATATATATATATATATATATATATATATATATATATATCAAGATTTTTGTTGGCATTTAATAAAATAAATAGGTACAATTAGTCAAAATTAATTACTGGCTAAAACTTGTGATTGTGCGATTTAATTTCAATAAATTCTGCTTCCTGTAATTGTAGTTCAACATCCTGTTGAATACGTAGCCAATTTAATTCAAATTCACACTTGTAAAATGAATTTGGAGTCATTTCTTTAAATTCAGATGTTTGCCTATTTGGCCCTAAACCACCCATGATCGCGTTTCTCACAGCAGAGCAACATGCTGAAAGATCCCTCTGCTTAATTTGCTCTTTGTTTCCCGCTCTCGCACTTTCCCCAGAGTTTCAGGCTTTATGCACATGCAAAACACTTCTCAGCGTGCACCATTATCAGCTGCAACTTCCCCAAAGTCGACAGACATTAGCATAGGCACAGTTTTCATCTACAACAAAATCATTGAAAGCCAGACCAGGAGCGTGTGTGTTTGTCCATTGAAGAATCTGAGATCGTTAACTCGGCGAGGCACACATTCCCAGACTGGAGCTCCCATAGATCAGACCCTGCTAAGCAATTATCATCATGTGTGCATTATTCAGGGAGGCTATTTGGCCTCCACACCTGCGCTCTCTGCTACAGACAGGTAACTTCAGCAGCCACTGCTATCCCTAGACATCTCATTATCGGCCCGGGCACCACATTCACCTTTAAGCCCGTTTCAGCTGCTTTCGTCGGCTCGGGTTTAACAACAATGGCATGAGCACTTAAAAGAGCTCCATGTCTCAACGTGTTTGGAGAAATGAAGGAATCGAACACAACGTGATGCTGATATTGTATCAGTGGTGTTTGCTACCAACACATTCGCCCACAACATCACGGCACCGGCTTGAAAAACAAAGTGTTTGTTTATTATGAATGAGAGGGAGAGCTTTGTCTACTTCTGTTTATCAGTGTTTATTTGCGCTTTCAATCGGCATTGACTGTGGAATCTGGTGTCATTCAGCGCATGTCCTTCATGACATCCAAATGAGAAATATTTACTTACTTAAAGGGATCGTGTGTTGAGACATCAAATATTCCTTGAAAAAAATGTCAAATGCAATTAATAAATGTATTTTCTATGAAATATTTCTTCTATCTAAATTGACTTTTTTTTTTTGTAAGATATAAAGTAGCAATTTTTCAATAGATGTTTTGCCAGTGTCTGCTTTTAAATGGACGGTTCACTTTGAAATTAATGTTTGGTATGTTTTAACTTACCTCAAGGGCATCCAAGATGTAGGTGTCTTTTTTCCGCAGTATTTTCAATTTTGATATTTTTAGGTCAAACCGTTTGTCTATCAGTCATATAATGGAGGTCTATGGTCACCACCTCAAAGAGCATGCACAGAGAAGTCCAAATTAAACATGATTTAATGACTCGTAAATGTAAGCACACATTGATGGCCTAAGACACGAAACGAGCGGTTTGTGTGAGAAAACGAACAGTATTTATAGCGTTTTTACCTCTTGTAATCACAATTGGTCTGTGAAAGCGCTGGAAGTGATCTCTCGTGCGTGTACGTCACTCATTGTTTACACAGAGATTTCGGAAGTTTTACCTTTCACTGTGAAGATCTAAACATAATTTAGATATATACAGGAAATCGCAATGGAAGACGATTTCGATAAATCAACAGGCACTGTTAAATTTTTTCTCAAATCACTTGGACGTGGCTGTGATTACAATAAAAAAACGATAATCGTTTTTCTCACACAAACCGCTCATTAAATCTCACAAATGAATCATTTAATCATGTTTAATTTGGACTTCTCTGTGCATGCTCTTTGAGGTGGTGACCATAGACCTCCATTATATGACTGACAGACGAGAACGGTTTGACCTAAAAATTGAAAATACTGCAGAAACAAAGACACCTACGTCTTGGATGCCCTTGAATTATACCAAAAATTAATTTCAAAGTGAACTATCCCTTTAATTTATTTCTTAAAAGTGAATTAAAATCAATATAAAAGTAAATACATAATGTTTATTTAATTTTTAATTGACTTCCCCATCCGAAGTAAGAAATGCAATAGTATTTATTTTTTCAATATATATTATAAAAAATGTTTTGCCAGTGTGTCTATATGCTTCATATGTTTATGCTTTATATACTTGGATTGGTTGCCTGTCTGCTCCCCATTCCCCGTTCGGGATAGTGTGTGTGTGTGTGTGTCTGTTCCTATGTTGCCTCCAGCCTGTCGCTGTTGACATGATGTCATTTCCCTGTGGCTACAGAGTGATTAGTCACATGACGATTGCATTTAAAAGATGCCTCATGTCACTGAGATGAACGGCGGACAACTTTCATTCCTGTTTGTTTGCAGTGTTGATGTGATAATGTGAGCTGAAGGGCTGTGCTGAGACTCTGAGACTTTGTTGACGTTGACGGCCCATAAACACACAGGTATTGCCAGGAGAAAGCGCTATTTCCTAGAGAACGAAAATTGTCATTTGTGTCACATCAGTTGGCATTTATCTCTCCTAATGATATTTTTTCCCTCGTTTTTAAGTCGATTGACTCCGAGGTCGGTGTGTTTCGTAGTTTCATCATCAGTGTGTTATGGCCGCCAGACAAATCAACTTTTTCTCTTGATGTAGCCAAACGTGATGAACAAGAAACGTCATTATACAAGCAAGTGCTCATCCAGACTAGTTGGCTTTCGCCGCCGGTGTCCGTCACTGGAAAGTACTGTTGTTAATTATTATTCCCTTCACATTTCTGGAACTGATGGCAGACACAAAGCCTCCGGTGATTGAAAGTGAACGGTGGCCGTAACGCACCATGAAATGAAGGCTTCGGAGTGGCTGTTTCCTAGATGGCCTGCCGTACAAAAAACATATAGACATAATTCCAGCGTCTGCCAAAGTCATGTGTGTTTTTTTAGATCTATTGTCTTTATCAGTGTGTCTTTCATCCTCCCAAACCCCAATAAAACATGAAGCAGAAGTTTCCTCCGCTTCCTCCCCGTGTGCGTTCTTTCCGCTACAAATCTCTTTTTTATTATCGCCACTGCTCATTCTGATAAAGCGGCATTACAATTCAAGTCTGTGCTTTTGAACAAAATAAGATGATGCTTTTTTTAAGTGGCTCGACAAACTTCGGCACAAGATCTTCTCTGACTTTTAACAGCTTTGGCTCGGCATGAAGTAATAACAATGCCTTTTCACCTATTTTCCTTAGATAACCACTGTTTGACCATCAGAACGAGAGCAGAATCGATCATTCTGAAGGCGTCTGTGACTGAATGCTGAGCTGAAGTCTTTAAATGACCTGCATTCATTTGTAACGAAAGCATGTATATGATTCGAAAATGGGCCTGCAAATAATAGTCACACTTGTATTGTTGGCAGTCAAAAATTGGAAATGCATGGGAAACGTTTGGCGCTGCATCCAAACAAAGCTCATTTTTTGAGATATCAAACTCAAATTTGGAACAAGTGTCGTCTTTAGACCAAACTTAAGGTTTTATTTAAATTATTGCTACAGCATATTTATAGTTTAATCCCCCAAAATACAACATATTAAATCAGAAACATTAACCTGTTAACTGTCACCCCCCCTTTTTTGAATAGACATGAAAATGCACATTTCGAACTTAAATGGTTGTAATTCAAGAATCCTTTGGAATATAGACATATGATTGGTCTTGTTTTAAAGAAGACATTTGGCAGATTTTTGTAGAAGTGAAATAAATTAAGAAAGTGAAACAGAAAAAAGTTATTGAAGTTTGAGTTTATGGAAATGTACAATGTAAAAATATTAATTATTCATATTTTACATAAAATATATATTTTCAAAACCTGGGCTACTCTAAAATGGCAGAAAAATCAAAGCCAAAAATCTGAACAAGTTGTGTTTCAAATTTTAGGTTGATATCTCAAAAAATGAGCTTTCAGTAAGATTTTGTTTGAGCGCAGTACCAAACTTTTTCACTAGGGCACAATCAGACTCCATTACTGCCCATATAAGGGCGCCTGCATTTCCATTCGTGTTTTGAGTGATATGAACCATTATTTTCACAATTTTCATACAATTTCTGAAGTAGAGATCCTATTCAGAAGTAGCATGGGAAGTTTGGCAGATTTTGATATGAATTGAACCTCTAAGAAACACATACAAAGAACACGCATGTAAGTCATAGCTAGCTGCCACGTCACAAATGGTGAATTTATTATTTTTTTCTTGATATTTCAAACTTTTCAGACCTTTTTTTTTTTTCAAAATAATTGAATGGATTCTATCTTTTGAACTTTTGGCATGAAAACAAACTGAGGCATCTACCATTTTTTCATGATTTTTCATGTTTACTGCTATTTTAAAATAAAAGTCTGAACACGCCTTATGAGTATGAAAATATTCTCGTTTTATATTGATAAATTATGGCTCCTCTGTAATATATTTTGAAAATCAGTCACCAAATATGGAAACTAGAGATTGTAAGCTTTCAAATGATATATAGTTTGTCAATATTATTTAAGGTATTTACTAAGATATTATTGTTTTAAAAATATAGTGGCAAACGTCCCACCTGTGGGACGGTGACAGTTAAGTAATGAACTAAAATATAGTACGGTATTTTTGCATTTTTTTTTCCTCTCTGGAGATATCGTGTGGAAACCATTGCTTGGTGTGTAGATATTTCGGCAAAAGTATTTTTTTTCTTTTTCATGTTTATATTTCATGTTTCATGTCAATCTTGTTGTTTTGGACCCCATAGACTTTCATTGTATGAACAAAAACAGCTGAAGCCTTCATTTGTGTCGTGTGGAAAAATGAAAGACTGATATAAATTTGGAATCATTTGAAAAATAAACTTAAAAAGATTGATATAAATATTATCCAATGGGACTCATATTTCAGACATCAGATACTCATACACACTGTGGATTACGTTTGCATCAATGCTTAAATCACGTTGTTGCACATTGCTTTAATTAAGAGTTGAACTTTAATTGTGGTTGGGTTAAAAAAAAACATATAAAATTGATAAACTGTATGGATATCTGGAAATTAAGTCGCTAGTCTTTGCTATCACTTTTAATCAGTTTAATGTGTTTGCTAAATAAAAGTATTGATTTCTTTATGTAGTTGTGCACATGCTGATATATTGGAAGCAATTAACGGGATTATCTCTTCGGCAAAAACAATCATAATTTTCTGTTTGATATTAGTTGCCCACTTAAATAAACCCGCTTAGGCTTTACATTATTGAGGATAAGATTCAGGATTATTAGGGGAAAAACCTGCTCTTACCTTTAACAGAGTTCAATAGAAACAATAATCTCTCGATTTTCTGCTCATTTCTGCAGCTCTTGAAGCCTTTTGAAGATGCTAATCACATTGCTGAAATCATTATTAAAGTATCACAGCGGCTTTAAATTTACATGAAAATGAATCATTGTTTCCTTTGGAAATTCCCTCCACAATTAAAGATTCCTGGGCCTTTTATTAATGAGACCTGGCTCTGTCAGTCTGCGTGAAGAGATAAGAGCCTGAGCCTGCAACGTATTCAAATCTACCGTAATAGTCCTCCTCACATGACAACATGAAAGAGACAACAATTACTCCAACACACGGTGGGTCAAGCAAAAGAACCTCTCAGCATGACACGAGAGACGTCTGTGTGTAATTGCTGCTGAATGAGGCAATTTCACCTGTTGAATTGATGCAAAAATACTCTGGGATCTCTTTTGAAAGACCCCATTAAAGATTTTTGAGGCTTTTAGTGTCTGCATATACAGATTTGAAGGGGTCATATGAGAAAGTTTGCAAATTTTTTTTTTACAGTAGTAGGCTACTGAAGCATTCATATCTCAAAACTACGTGAAAAATAAGCATTTATTGACACTAAGCAGCAGACACGGCTCGTTTTGTACTTTTTGGTGTCAGAAATGATAGTGAAGCTTTTCAGTCTGATCTTAGCAGGTTGAGGGGTATATTCGAGAGCACAGGGTGAGTATGAGTAACGCTTAATACTGGTTTGAGGCAGCGGATATGTTTTTATTGAAGGATGGAGCAGTTAAAACAGTATCAGATCCAACCGCAAACACACAGATCAAGGTTTAGCGCAGTAAAGCATTTCAGGTGTTTTCATACAAGCCTTCACAGCAAAAAAAAAATAATAATAATGTTCTGACTGAGAGAGTGTAAAATACATGTGAAAACCTAAAAAATGCCAGTAGCCTAATTCAGAAGTTCAGAAGATGCTCAACATCTCTTGCTCGAGTAGGTTTTGATCATGTCTGCTCCAGCGCTTCTTTCATTAGCAACAGCAAATTTTTGCATTTTGAATGCAAAGCAGAGCTTCACTAGTGCTCTCAGACTTTTGGGTGTTGTATGTTGAACAGGAACAGTAGTTTAAAGACGTTCTCTTGACAAATTCGTCTGAAAGTTTACCTTTTAGAAGCTTTAGATGGATTAGAAGGCAATAAAATGTTGCTAGCATCATTGTTAAAATGATTTACCATGGTGCTACTATGTTTTAGCTTGTTTTAACATGTTGCTAGCATATTTAGCACACTACTAGCATGTTTCTAGCATGTTTTAGCACATTTATAGCATGGTTAGCACATTTATAGCATTCCTTTAACATGTTTTAACATAGTTAATGTTTCTAACATGTTTTAGCTTGTTTTAACGACTCACTAGCACTTAGCATATTACTAGTAGATTTGTAGTATGTTTGAGCACTATGTAACTAGCATCTTTAACATAATACTAGCATGTTGATAGCACATTTTAACACATTTCTAGCATGTTTTAACACTCTGTTAGCATGTTTAGCCTGTTTCAACATCTTACTATCACATTACTGGCATGTTGGAGCACGTCGATAGCATGTTTAGCACATTGTTAGCATGTTTTAATGCATTGATGCCATGTTTTAGCTCATTTCTTGCATTCCTCAGGCATGTTTGATATGTTTTAGCATGTTTCTAACATGTTTTAGTACACTGTTATCATGTGTACTAAAACATGTTAATGTTTCTAACATGTTTTAGCTTCTTTTAACAACTCATTAGCACTTAGCATATTATTAGTAGATTTGTAGTATGTTTGAGCACTATGTAACTAGCATCTTTAACATAATACTAGCATGTTGATAGCACAGTTTAACACATTTCTAGCATGTTTTAACACACTGTTAGCATGTTTAGCCTGTTTTTAACATCTTACTATCACATTACTGGCAGGTTTGTAGCATGTTGGAGCACGTCGATAGCATGTTTAGCACATTGCTAGCATGTTTTAATGCATTGATGCCATGTTTTAGCTCATTTCTTGCATTCCTCAGGCATGTTTGATATGTTTTAGCATGTTTCTAACATGTTTTAGTACAACGTTGCAAAGACATTGCTATTATTTTTTATGCACATGGCTAACATGTTTTAGCATGTTGCTTGCATGTTTCTAGCACATTGTCCTAGGCTAGTTGTTGCTTTGTATAAAAGTTTTCGCCCCCTCAGTGAAAGTCAATGGGAATTTGGCCCTGTTCGGGAATGCTTTAAGTCAAGCTAACAAAATGGTGATTGATTTGTGTTGTGTCCTACAGGATACAGGAGCTGAAAGATCTGGGAGAGCTCTCTCCACACTGGGACAACCTACGGAAGGACGTGATCTCTCGCTACGACCAGATCATCAAAGAATACCAGGACACGCTGACAGAGCTCGAGAAACACACTGGTAAAGGCTTCTGATGCAGTGAAACATGCTCTCTCACACACACATACACACTTTATTCTGCCTTTCTCATTTTGCATGCATGGGAATTTGATGCAATGCAAACAGTTTCCACAATTTGCATGCAACCTCACACAAAATTGATCAACAGTGCCTTCATGTAGAAGCATGAATATTCTAGCCGCATTCATGCAGAATTTCTTAGTTCATAAAATTTTTATACACAGCTCACAGTGTGCTGTCACATTCAATGCAATGTTAAACTCGCATGGTTGCACACGTTGTAAAGGAACAGTGTGTGCTTTTATAACTGCCTCCTATTGCATTACAATCTATAAAGCGTGTTACAGTAATCATATATTTGTCAAGTGTCAACAATACGATGTACTGTAGTGTTGCGATTGCATGCAATGTCTTATTTTCTGCGCAGGAGCAGTGCAGCCAAGGAAACACATTTATTTTATTTTTTGGGTGATGTCCCATTGAGATATTCAAATCTCTTTAACAAGGGAGCCCTGGGGTGACAATTACATGAGTTACACAAAAAAAATCACATAAACAACACAACAAACCAAACAGATTTACATTAGGGATGCACCGATCCACATTTTTTCACTTCCGATCCGATCCCGATACCCGACTTTGGATATCGGCCGATACCGATACTTTTCCGATACCAGAGCTGTGTTTGCTTTAATATTATTTATCATTATTGTTGATTTTATATGATGTTGAAATAAACTCCTCTCTACAGGCAAGGATGATATGTGCGTATGTAGGCCCTATGTCAGTATATATATATTAAACAATAGATAGACAATTAAACAAAGATACACATTATACAGGCCTACACAGTGCTTTAATTTCAGGAAGGTCTACTAACATTATTCAGGTATGGTCTAAAAAGAATTATAATAAAGTAATCAAAAGTAAAATAGCACTGAAAAGCTTACCATAGATAGATTTATGCTTATTAGAGCTGAAGTAATCCATTCAAGAGCTGTGAGTGATTTTCTCTTTGCCTTTTGTTGTTTGACTCTCAGTAATGTCGCAATCGTCACATTTATACTGCTGCCCCTTTAAGAACGAGTTCAGATTTCATATCTACTGATGCACCTTATTTTTTCCCAACTACTTCCATAACTACGTTCATTTTAGACATAAACGGTTTAAGTGTTAATCTCCAAGCCGGTCGGTTTGACATTTTTCTTGTGCAGGCTACATTTGATCGTTTAGACGCGCATATGAAGCCCAGATTATAATTTGCTTGTCTTGTTGCAGTCTGTTGCGGAGCGCGCGCGCATTGGGAACAGCATTTCTTGCGCAAATTTTGTGCTTTTAATAGCTCTCTTTATTATTAAAAGTGTCCCGCAATTTAGCAACAGCAGACAGAGCCTGCATTTTACAACAGATCGTGCTGATTCTGTCTTTAAGTTTTAGTATTAAGGAGAAATGACAGCGCACCGCCGCGATGGGAAGAAAGTTGGCTAGACAGAATGCGGCTATTGTTTTTAATGGTTTTTTTACCTCAATATATTCTTTAATCTTTGGAAATCAGACTAATATCATAGATATAACCAGGCTACGTTTCCTCTGTCGTCACTCATTAAGCAGGGCTGTCGTGTTGTGCGTGCTGTGGGACTGCGTGAGAGATATCTCTCTTTCTCTTCTGGACTGCGAATTGCAAACATGCATCACAGACAAATAGTTTAATTAATACGGCTTTGCAAACATTGCATTTTGCGGTCTTGCTCTGCTGCGGTGTTTCCAGTGTGAAGTATTTCCACACAGCGAACATGTTGGTAGCTCAATCCTATCCTGCTAGCTGGCTGCAAACTGCGGAATGGATTTTCTGAGTGGGCGTCTGTGTGTCTCATTGAGCCCTATTTTTTACAGTCTATGATTGAGCTGCACCTCCGTTCAAAATATCCATTCCACAGTTTGCAGCCAGCTAGCAGATTAGCAGCCCCGGGGAATCCCTTTTGCAGTCATTTCAGCAGACAACGTTAAAGCGCAGACATGGATCATAAATATCGGATTTCTCCGCAGGTTGGATCGGAAAAATCCGATACGTGAATTACGCTGGTATCGGTCCCGATACCGATACTGGATCGGATCGGCCCCATCCCTAATTTACATATAAAACAATTTAAGAATGACTTAATGTGGTCATTGAAAACATGTGCATTGGAACATTTAAAGGTACAATATGCAGGATTTTTGCAGTAAAATATCCAAAATCCACTTGGCCAATGTTATATATTTTGTTTAGTTGATTACTTACAATACCCCAAATGTTTCCAACTATTCGTGAGAAAATTGCGATTTTTAACCACGGAAACGGGGCGTGTGAGCAGGGGTGAGGAGTCGCCAGTCAGTGACGTCATATCCGCGTTACCCGCGTTTTCCGCCAGGTTTGACCTCGTACTGCAATAGTAACCATGGCGACAGACGTGGACAACTGGGTCGGTTATGCCCGTTATGCGTGCTCAACAGCGTGAGAGTCCCTAGCAGGGTTTTGTTCAAACATTATGGACCATGGCAAGCAGACTTTGAGACAAACAGAGGACTAAAACGAAGATCAACATCTTTCTTCGACTAACTTCGACTTGACAGAGACGCGAGTGTTGCATGTTACTTGAGCAAACAGGTGAGCAAATCAATGTAAAATATATAAAAGTAATCAATGTTATATAGTTCAACATGATGAAAAGTTAGAATATGATCTGTATGTTAATATCTAATGTTAATCTAGCTTAGTCTCATACAGCCAACAAACAACCTAACTAACACTCAACACACACAAATGCCGTGAAACTGTTAGAGCAAGTGAAGCAGCGCTGTTAGCGCAAGTTTAATTCCTCTAATAAACTAACCTGTATGAGTAATTCAGCGCATAGTTCGGTAGAATGAAATGTCCTTATTCCTTTATATTAGGGATGCACCGATATGAAAATTTTGGCCGATACCGATAACCGATAATTCTTTATATTTGAAAGCCGATAACCGATATATCGGCCGATAAACTTAAATCCAAATTTTTATCTAATTTTGAGAGCCTGATTACAAAAACAAAAGTCTCACAATTAAATCCACGTCCCAAGTGCACAATAATAATGATGTTCTCATTATAGTGTTGTATAGCCGATATGTTGTCCCGAACCAGATTTTAATTTTTTGAATTTCGAAATTTCGATCATATTTCAAGAAATTCAAAAACATAAACAGTTCTCAACAGGTGTCTCAGCTGAAGGGAATAATACATTATTTATCGGTTGTAATATATCGGCCATATTTTCTTACCAGGCCGATAACGATAACATTAATAATGAACATAAATCGGCCGATACCGATATGCTGGCCGATATATCGTGCATCCCTACTTTATATCCCCGGGACTCGCGTTGCGTGTGGCGCTGGTTTACGTTTAGCAATCGTGCACTGGTTCATACTACAGTCATGTTAAAAACATCAATGTATTCACTCACACATAAAAGATCCATCAGCTTGACGACAAGATCCATGCAGAATATACGTCATTAATATAAACCTTTGTTATTGTAAGAGGTTAGCGACCCCCTGGTGGCGAAACAATCTTGCATGTTGTACCTTTAAGTAATTGTTTAAAATGTTCAAGTGGGTTTCTAAAAACAGAAAGCTTTAATACTGGATGAGCTTCAATGCAAAATGACATGTTGACTGCCCAAACGCACACAACACATGACAAATTAAGACATTGCCGTGGTGCGTTTTGCAATCGCGATCGCCATATAAACATTATATATGTCTTCCAGTTGACACACTGTCGCACGATATATATCCCACCATCCCGCCCGGCTCTAGCCTGAAAACATGATCAATCTCATTGGAGAAAAAATAAAGCGGAGTCAAAAGGCCAATATTTGTCAGCCTCACACCAAGCAAAAATAGTCATTGATGATCTTGCCCTTATAATCAGTCGTGACAGGCCGAAAAACTGATCTGGCTGATCGATGGGCCCATTACCGAGGCTAATATTCAGAGATGAAATTCTGAAGGCTTGTGTTTGGCCAGCTGAACGGTAGTGTTGTGTCCGTCCCTGAAGGAGGAGAGGAGAGATGGCGAGATCCCGGGTTATTCTGCCTCTCGACAGGCCACGAGTGCCCAGCTGCTACATCGACCTCTAATCTTGTTTGCCGTGTAGCAGACGCCCTGTTCCCTCTCGGCCGTTCCCATCTTCCCCTTTTCCCTTGATGCGAAGCATATGCAGAACTATGCATTTTTTAAATCCAACTGAATAGTCAGTCTTTTGGGCCCGCTTTATATTAAGTGGCTGTACTAACATTGAAATTAATGATTTGATACAATGGACTTATTGTGTGCATGCATGTTTTTACTTTGTACTTATATTTAAAAAAAAAACACCTGAATGTAATTACAGCTGTAATTGATTTATGTAATTCCATTTATAATTACACTGTACACCCCCAAGGTGTATTTGGGGTCCTTGAGATGTTCTGACATGCCCTGACCTTTGTGCTTGTTTCAGTTGCTTATAAACATATTAATGGCACAGGTGAAATTACACTATATTTAGCATAACCGGTAACAGGGCTACCATAATATGTGAGCAACATGTATGCACATGTTCTTATTTTTGAGAGAATATTGTTTATGCATGGTTATTGAAAAAACTAAAATGAAAGTTTCTCAAATAAGGCCACAAAAAACATACTAAGTATGCATCCACAAGACTTTTGACTTGAGTTTTTTCTTCACAATGATCTGAAAATCACCTGCCTAATCGTTCACATAAAACTGTGAAAAAATTGGGTTATATTGTGAAAAACATCTTTTGTTTGCCATGGCAATATGCGACCCATACCCACACACCTGTCACTAACCTTCCCCGTATCACACCTCAATAGCAGCTAAAGTCTTTTACAACACAACATGAACACATTAAGTACTTTGGTCCCACTTTATATTAATCAAAAAAAATTAGTACAATTTTAATATGCAATTGAAATATGCAAGTTAGCTATTTGTGCAGTTGGTCTATTCTCCTGAAAAGTGTCTTTGTGTGGCAAAGAACTGATAATTATACACAGCATTCTCTTATGGTTATTTTTAGGTTGCATTTTAATAACATTCCCAGAGACCAAAGATTGTATGCAGGGGTTTTCAAATCATTTTTTTTTCAGTATTTTTAACTATAGATGAAGCTCTGCAGTTTGTTCTCGGTTCGTTAGCCCGTGACATTCATCTGCATACGTATGTGGACCATCAGCTGAAATATAGTCTTTAAATACACAGCTAAATATGTTGTAAAAAAATTGTGGTCCTCAAATAAACGTAGGTTTGATAATGGGAACTCCACTCATAGCAATTGATCAGAATTTCGCTGAATGCCGTGAAAAGCAATGTTTTTAAAGCTTTAGTGGCTAACGCTAATGCTAACGCCTCATGAAATCAATAGGCAGTTCCAGCTTTCTTTTCTTGTTGACCTGTTTAATCTTGAAACAGGAAGTTTGGGTGGGATGTATCATATCATAGCTTGTCTCTTCTTTGTAAATAGGATTATGTTATGTCACGGCCATGAACCATGATTTGCCACGTGCTAATCGGCTACATAGTTAACTTAAAACTAAATCTTACAAAAACATAACAATAAACGTTCACTTTTAAAAAACTTTTGCTGATAATTTACTCACCGCCATGTCATCCAAGATATCCATGTCTTTCTTTCTTCAGTCGAAAAGAAATTCAGGTTTTTGATGAAAACATTCCAGGATTTTTCTCCATATAATGGACTTCAATGGGAACCAAACGGTTCAAGGTCCAAAAGACAGTTTCAGTGCAAACTGCAAACTGTTCAAAGGGCTTTAAACGACACCAGACGATGAATATGGGTCTTATCAAGTGAAATGATCAGTCTTTTCAAAACTAAATAAAAAAGTTTAAGTTTTATAAGCACGAATGCTCGCCTTGCTCTGTTCTGTGACGAGCGTTCGTGACTCTCCTGTTCGAACTCGTTCATCAAAATGAACGAATCTTTTTTCGAGTCATTTCATTCATTCAATGAACGAAAAACTCGAAAAAAGATTTGTTCATTTTGTAAACTAATTCAAAATATAATTGAAGAGCTCTTTTCCAAAACGCTATAAATCCATTTCAATAGTTTTCAGGAAAACTACATTTTTTACCTAGACCCACACATTTTGTGAATATTCAAATTATCCTGTTTAAATGTTTTATTGGTTCAGTCTGAACATTTTGAACAATAATTATTAAATCAAACAACAATATTGTTAATGATAATTTAAAAGTTAATTTTATTTTTTTCCAAAACGCTATAAATCCATCCATTTTTTGTATCATTTTTAGTAAAGTCATTTTTAGTAAAGAGTCAAACCTCAAACAAATAGTACCAATTTTAACATATGCATGAAAAAAAACGAATTATTAAAAATGATCAATATATGATAACGATATTCAAAAAAGGGATGGGCACCCCTCCAGCACATGCACACACACACAGGCTACATAACATGTGAGCAAAGCGGAGCAGCATGATGCTTAAATATAAGTAAAAAAACAAAAAACAAACAAAATAAACATAAAATATACGTTTCACATTTGTTTTTAATAATATTACATTACTTATTTTTATTATTTCATCTATGTTGAGTAGGCTATGAAAAGGGAACCGCATGAGATGAGTAAGATAGGATCAAAATTCAAAAGCTGCCCAATATCGGAAAATATTTGGAGTGCGTCAGACATGATTTTGACCACTTATTAAGTTTTGTTTTGTAGAAAGCTTGTAAATTTCGTTTCATATAAATTGTATCTTCATTTTAATAAATGTTTCATCGACAAATTGACTGGATTAATACATTAGAAGTAAATATCAGACAATATAATCAGGACACAGAGGCGCGCAGGTGAACCGGAGCGCGTCTCATAATATGAACCGAAACACCGCGATGCTTGCCTCACACAGGCCTGAGAACTAAGCTACAGAAAGCTTTAAATATCTACTTTTAAACAAAACAATTAAAAACTAAAATAAATTGGCAACTCTCTGCGTATGTAGGCTAATTCGAAGTATGCGTTTCTATAGGCCTATGCGCGTTCACTCCGAAGATGGCGAGTAAGCATCATCAACTTTATCTTTGCTGCTGACACTGACAGAAAACACTAGTTTATTAATAAACAATTCAAATGTTTCATGCATAATCATTACTTTTTGCCGGTTCTTTTATGCATACGTTGAAATGCGGAATAGGCAATTAAAAACGCTCATATGGTTTCTCTCCCATTTAATTAAATCAATATATGTGATTACTGATAATACAAATGGCTTAAATGATCTACTACTAGTCGACTAGAAAACTAGGACTCATTTTGAGGAATAAATGAACATAATAAACCTCTGTTCAGAGTGCCGCCTTGCTGGATTGTGTAGAGCGCTCATTGAATTTGAGGATTTATCGTGTTTAGGCTAAAAACAGGGCTGGCGCTTATCGCGGCTTGGAAAGAAACTGTATCTTGCAGTACATTTTAAACAAGGAAATATAGCGATTTGGCATGAAACGTTGATGGAGCAGTGAAAGGGTTCTGTCCACAGCAGAATGACACGACAAACTCATTTTTTTTTAAAATGGCGTTTATCGCTTTTTGGAAAAGAGCTCTTCAATTGTAGCTCGCTAGTGCCGTGTGAACGTGTTTTTAAGAGCATTTGATTGGACAAAAATCTATTTAGTACAGGTTGAGTCATCATTACATTTGACCCGGATTTCCTGGATCTGTGCATTTAAATAATCTCAGATACACGTGGACTGAACTCCACTAAACTCCTTTTGAGTTCGTAGGGTGTTTCAGTGACATGTTAACATGCTTAAAAGTGCATCCTCCTTTGTACTGCAGCTAAAATATTCCAAATGAAACCTGTAAGCAAGAAACACTAGTCGACGTTATTAATTGAGCATCTTGATAGGAGCTGTGAATGTTGTTCCTGTCCCGTGGGATGTTGTCATAATCCGCAGTGCCACTGCAGAGTATTAATTATTGATATCTAATGTTATCAGTTATAACAAGGTTGGCAACTTGAGGCTTTGGTTTGCAGCGGCCGTTCCTCAAAAGGGCAGATCCGTTCTCCCGCCGCCCTCTTCACCTCGGGGCGGGTGTTGCAGTCGCTTGGCTCTGGTCGAAATTAAAAAATAAAACCTCTGGTGTTTTTTTTCCCCCTTCACTTAATTCATTTTTAATTAGACAAGGCTGTCTCGGGGTACTTCAGAGTGTGTTAACTAATGAATTAATCATTTTGTGTTAGCATTGTTTTGCAGCCGGTGGAATTAGAGGCACTGGGAGCTAATCCTGTTGTTTGTCAGTCCTCCAGCGGGATAGCGAAACCCACATACTCGCTCGTCCCGTCAGAGAGAGCAAAGTAAGACAAATCTGAGCCACGGTAATTAAAATCCTTAGCGAAAAAGCTTTCTGGACTTTTCTCTAAAGGAAAATTCTGGTTGGTGAAAGCGAACTCTGGTGCGATTGCTCTGTTAGTGAACGGCATTTGAACGGTGCATCAAACAAGAGGAGCGAGACGCTGAAAAGATGAGTCTCAATTCGCCTCCAAACCAACTCTGGTGCGGTTCGACTGGAATATGAACACAACACGGACCAAACACTTGTAAACAAACCAAAAACAGGACGTGATGTCACAAGATGCGACCATGAAAAGGACAGAATCCTGTTTTTTGTCGTCATAGTCGTGATGTTGCTCGTCTCAGTTCAGGACAGGCATCAGAATAGCGTTTTCTTGCAGCAGATTTGAATGTGTGTGTGTGACGGAGGGATTTCTGGCTCTGTTTGGCTCCTTTACACATTTATAAGCTCTTCACGAGTTCTCAGCTGGTCAAAATGCCATCAAATGAAGCTACACACATTTATTCCAGAACACAGCATTGTTTTGGATGTTCGGTAAGATCCATCGTGAAATATATGTCATAAAAGCCGATCAATCAGGTCGTGAATGAATCCCTGTGCCTTTAGTTCGGTATCTTTACACTCAATGTGAACGCTAAGCCGACCAGGACTAAATGTTGTTGTTTTTTTGGTCCAGATGTGTGAACACACTCATACTCAACCTCATGTCAGAGCAAATTTTTTTCTGTGCATCACAAAAGGAGACATTTTTGAATCATTTTTAGTGACAGTTGAATGAGTTAAGGTGCTAAAACCACCATAAAATATCATACTTTTTTTTTTTTTTGCCATTACAGGAATAAATTATATTTCAAAATATATTTAAATATTTGGTAAAATTTCATAGTATTACTGTTTTCATTGTAACGTTGATTAAATTAATGCAGCTTTGATGAGTAGAAGAGACCAAATTAAATCTCACTGACCCCTAAAAAGCATATTTACATTTACATTTATGCATTTAGCAAACACTAAAACCAAAAAAACACTAGTCATCAAAGCGACTTACAGAAGCTGTTCAGTCAAAATAACACATGCACTACATTTTGAGTCTTTTGAAGTCATATGACGGCTGTATGCGAGGAACAGCTTTATATTATATTATTTATTAATCATGTTCCTAATCAAATGCGTTTGAATTTTAAAAATCACGGCAGGTTTAATGTCATTGATGCTAAGGGAGGTAACATTTTCTGCCTGTTAGCATCTAAATTTCAATCTTATCCTGAACTCAAAGAAGTCATTCATGTGTTTTTATCACGCTTTCATATCAGCCTCTGGACACTATTGTAAGTCGCTTTGAATAAAAGTATTTACTAAATGCTTTCGTTGACTTTAGCTTTTCTTACATAGGCGTAAACACAGTTTATTAAGCCTCAGACGCTGATTTGTTTCCCAGAAGCGTTGTGAAACCACAGACCGTCTGTGAGCCTCCAGGCCGCAGACTCCACGGGACCCTCCTGCTGCCGTTGCCCCGGGACTCCGGTGCCTGTTTGGCGGGTGGAAACCCCTGGAAATGCTCGGCATAAGATCCCTCCCGTGAAGCAGGAGCACATCTGAATCAGTCAGAGGCGTTTGTGCCGGCAGTGTTGTATGTATTTTTCTCAGTGCTGTCTGAGCTGGAAGCAAGGAAACATGAATGATGACACCCGGCACCAGGGTTATTAGAGTTAACTAAATCTAAAACCAGAAAAAAATGTAATGTTTGTTATTTGAATTAAAATAAATGTTAAATTAAATGCTAACAAAACTTTAAAATGAAGGTTTCATGCCATAGAAGACACATTTTTGGTTCCCAAAAGAACTTTTGGTAACACTTTACTTGAAGGGGTGTGCATAAGACTGACATGACGCCTTCATAAGGTTTCATTAAGTGTCATTCGCTCAATTATGACATTTTTAATGCAAATATGACATTGTTGACAACTTGACATAAACCAATACATCATAACCTGTCAGTGTCTTTGTCATAACAACTTGACATTACTAAGACAACACAACCTGTCATAAACATGACATAGCAGATTAATGATCAAACTTAAGAAACCGCCTAACTTTATTGGTTAACATTACATTAAACTGTCAGGTGATTGGTTTTGACATTGGCTGCCATGAGGCCATTATAACTTTTTAATGACGCATTCAATTAGTACCACTGTAGTTGAGCTCACGAAAAATATTCATGACACAGTTATAATGGCCTCACGACAGCCAATGTCAAAGCCAACCACAACATTTAACTGTCACCGTCCCACAGGTGGGACGTTTGCCACTATATTTTTAAAACAATAATATCTTAGTAAATACCTTAAATAATATTGACAAACTATATATCATTTGAAAGCTTACAAACTCTAGTTTCCATATTTGGTGACTGATTTTCAAAATATATTACAGAGGAGCCATAATTTGTCAATATAAAACAAGAATATTTTCATACTCATAAGGCGTGTTCAGACCTTTATTTTAAAATAGCAGTAAACATGAAAAATCATGAAAAAATGGTAGATACCTCAGTTTGTTTTAATGCCAAAAGTTCAAAAGATAGAATCCATTCAATTATTTGGAAAAAAAAAGGTCTGAAAAGTTTTGAAATATCGAGAAAAAATAATAAATTCACCATTTGTGACGTGGCAGCTAGCTATGACTTACATGCGTGTTCTTTGTATGTGTTTCATAGAGGTTCAATTCATATCAAAATCTGCCAAACTTCCCATACTACTTCTGAATAGGATCTCTACTTCAGAAATTGTATTGAAAATTGTGAAAATAATGGTTCATATCACTCAAAACACGAATGGAAATGCAGGTGCCCTTATATGGGCAGTAATGGAGTCTGATTGTGCCCTAGTGAAAAGTTTGGTACTGCGCTCAAACAAAATCTTACTGAAAGCTCATTTTTGAGATATCAACCTAAAATTTTAAACAACAACTTGTTCAGATTTTTGGCTTTGATCTTTCTGCCATTTTAGAGTAGCCCAGGTTTTGAAAATATATATTTTATGTAAAATATGAATAATTATATTTTTACATTGTACATTTCCATAAACTCAACTTCTATAACTTTTTTTCTGTTTCACTTTCTTAATTTATTTCACTTCTACAAAAATCTGCCAAATGTCTTCTTTAAAACAAGACCAATCATATGTCTATATTCCAAAGCATTCTTGAATTACAACCATTTAAGTTCGAAATGTGCATTTTCATGTCTATTCAAAAAAGTGGGGGTGACAGTTAAGAGGTTAACCCATAAAGAAGTGGTTTCTTAAGTTTGATCATTGTGTTTATTACATATTTATGACAGGTTTGGATGTAAAACAATGTCATATTTGCGTTAAAAATGTCATAATTGAGCTAATGACACTTTGTGACAGTTGTGTCATGTCAGTCTTACGCACACCCCTTCAAGTAAAGTGTTACCGAACCTTTCAGAGAACGGTTCTTAAAGGATTAGTTCACTTCAGAGTTGAAATTTCCTGATAATTTATTTACTCACCCCCATGTCACCCAAGATGTCTTTCTTTCTTCAGTCGAATAGAAACGAAGGTTTTTGAGGAAAACATTACAGGATTTTTCTCCAATGGGTTGAAAGTCCAAATTGCAGTTTCAAAGTCTTTACACGATCCCAGTCGAGGAATAAGGGTCTTATCTAGACAAACCATCACTCATTTAAAAAAAAAAAAAAGCAACATTCATATACTTTTTAACCACAAATGCTCGTCTTGCACGTACACGACTTCACGCGTAAAGCAACCTGACGTAGGAGGAAAATGTAGGCTACTTTTTTCCAACTTCAAAATTGTCCAACGCCGTTGTTTTACATTTTATTTATCATTTTTTTTTACTTTGAGTCTTTGCTCGCTTTGTAAACACTAGGTCGGTACATCCGCCTACATCACGCGCGGCCTTTCAAGGAGATGACGTAATGTGCGGCGCATCACAGCTAGTGCAAGACGAGTATTTGTGGTCAAAAAGTTTTCAAATGTTTTATTCTGTGGCGGAAACAAGCTTCCATAGGTTCCCGTTGAAGTCCACTAAATGGAGAAAAATCCTGGAATCAAATGTTTTCCTTCATTTATTCATTTATTATTCGACTGAAGAAAGAAAGACACGAACATCTTGGATGACGCAATAGAGTGCCGAAGCTATGACGTCACTCTGTAGGCCAAAAGGCGGAAGTGAGTTAGCATTTTAGGTGTGTTCCAGGCTTAAGGGTCACAACTCTTTGTTGAACACAGATCTTATTTTTTTGCGATTTTCCAAAAGTCTATGAGGAATATGCAAAGCTTTTCGATGGAGGGAACCCATGCGCCGCTAACTTCCGAGTTGTCCTAAAAAAAATCATCATCACTTTGCCACTCTATAATCAGAAAATTTTAATAACTAATCCTTTAAAATAACCATTTTTTTTTGTGTGTGGTTTTTTTTTTTCTTAGTGTGAAAAACATTTAAAAAAATCTAAAGAACATATTTCCGCTATAAAGAACCTTTTGTGGAATGAAAAGATTCCATGGATGCTAAAGGTTCTTAATGGAACCATCGATCCCAAATAAAGAGCCTTCACTTTTAAGAGTGTAGTAAGGTTTGAGTCACAGGATGTGGACGGGTGGTCAGTTTTCCTGGGGTTTCCCTCGACCAGCACCTGTGCGGGCAGATGGTGTGTGTGATGGGGCTAATTCCTCCGCCACGGCTGGATGGCCCGCCTCCATTAGCCCGTGTCCCAGGAGAGAGCACATCTGTCCCACTGACAGCTCAGTCTCGGGACTCGGCGTCAGTGCCGCTTAAAGATGCACTCATTAGATCAAGTTTACACAACGTTTACACAGTAAGCAAAAGAACCTCTCAGCATGATATATATATATGTGTGTGTGTGTGTGTGTGTGACAGTATCTAATTTATATCCATGCTTCTGACCCACCGAATATAGTGAATATATGCCTTGTTAAAAGTCTCACCATGTACATTTTACATTTAACAGGGGTCAAACTTGTGTCTGGGCACAGGTCATGCTTCAGTGTGGATGCTGCGCTTCATTTATTTACTTTCTCCTTCCTCGGTTATGTTTTATCATAAATAGGAAGGGCATTTTGTCCAAGCCGTGCCGGCTACGATGTCTATTTATTGAGCTGTTGTGGTGGCTCGCTGGTGAATTGTGGTGTTCAGTGGGCTCTGGCGGGGGTGTTTAACCTTTAATTGATGTTCAGGGTTTTAAAGCAACAGAGCCTTTGAGTACGATCATGTTATTATCAAAGGACTTCACTATCTCAAGAGTCCGTTTGGTGTCCAATGAGAACGTACTGTCACACGTTAAAGCGCTCACACGCGATATGGGTGAATCCCTGATCATATTTCGTCTCGCATGAAAATAGATTAAAGGTTGTTATCAAAATTAAGCCTACTTTAAGAACATCACTAGTTTTAGCCATTATTATTATTATTATTAATGAACATTTTTCAGTAAAGTGTTTATACATAGTAGTATATAGTACTTCTTTAAATGTTTAAACAATCTTTATTTTTGTAATGAATATACAGTAGTACAGTAATGAGAATCACCATTGAGAATAATAATATGATTTTTGTTATGTTATTTGAAGGCCCTCACAAATGTTTGCGCATCATTATTTTCATGCCAGTTTCCGCAATTTATGTATGTACGTATTTATTTATTCCATTATAAATTATAGTAGTAGTATTTATGGTACTTAATTAATTCAATTAAAACACTTCCGTATTTTTGTAATATATATTTTTATATTCTTGTAATATATATTTTAACATATTTTTGTAAACAGTAAGGCGAATCACCATTGATAATATGGATTATATACTTAATATGGGCTTAAATATGGTTTTAATTTTTGCATGAAATAAAATGAAAGCCTATTATCAAAATGAAGCCTGTTTTAAAACCATAAATTTTTGCATTGACTTTATTTTCTTGACAATTTCACCAAAATTTGTTTGTTTTTGGTTTAATAATTGTTTGTTTAATTTGTAAACTAAATGTAAAGTATTTATACACAGTAGTTTCTGCTCAGTGTTGGGTGTAACGATTACTATAACTGAATTACTTTTCCCTTGAAAAGGTGAAGTAAGGGATTACTCTTCCCTTTTCTTTACAGTTACTTCTGATGTAATTGCTTTAAATACTTTATAGATTATAGAACAATTCTATATAGAAACAATAGCGCATTAAACATAAGAATTTAACGTCTCTTTTTTAAGGCAAGCTTCTCCCTTGAAATACTTTAGTCAGTTTAAGAATAATTTATGAATGTTATATTATTTATTTGATTTTTATGTCTACCCTTGTATTGTTCAACATGGTTGATATGTCATTTAGAAAGTAATTAGTAATATGCAATCCAATACTTTTTAGAATTAGTACAGTAAGCTAATTAAAATGTTTAATGTAATTAGAAGCTAGTAATTAATTCCTGTAAATCATTTTATTCCTTAACTCATATTTGATCACCAAAATGACATTTAAAAACAAATAGCTCAAGAGTAACTCGACACCCTTGCCTCATTTAGTATGTGGTTCTATGAATATGCAAATGAGCCCCGCCTCTACTCACTCACTTGACGATCACACATTGACCTGATTGGTTACAAGGTAGTGTGTGACGTCAGAAACACCAACGATCTCAAACCGTGTTTTTGTGATCTGTGGTTCACTGCAGTTTTAAGCAGAAAATACTCAGTTTTATGAATTGCACATGCTTTATCATTATTAAAGTGTATTAAAAACACCACATAGACATAAAAACAACATTAAAGGCTTGATTTTCAACACAGGGGGACTCTAAAGTAACTTAGCCAACATAGTTGATGGATTTTAGTACTTTTGTGATAAAGAAAAAAAAATAATCTGAGAATTGAGAGCCTAATCATATATAATCTTGGAGAGGAATAATATCATAAAAAGCATGCAAAAATGCAATAATTATTTTTCGTAGCTGTCTTTTGTTATAAGAACCCGGCATTTTTACACTCTAATTTATTTATCACCAGTTTATTTCCATCACCTCTTTGTCTCCTCGCAGCACAGTTGCTCAGATAAGTTGTTCGGTTTGAAAGTTATTAGGAGTGCTGATAACATTTCAAAGCGTCTTTGTCGGCTATATTTGCATATATTACATTGAAGGGATCAAAAGCCTGCCGTGTGTCGCTGGGCGATATTTGCTTCGCCATAGGGGCTTACAGTATCCGTTTCTTAAGATTTTAATTGGGTTGTTTTTGCACAAAGCAGGTGGTGCCTAATTTCAGCGAAATCCGGTGCTTAGTGGATTTAAGAAGAAATGAGCTGGTATTTGGGAGAGTGATATTTGTAACAGCCTGTGATCAGATCGCGGCGCGTCTCTCATCGGTCATTACTAAAGCACGAGTCACTCAAGGTCATCCAGGACTTCTTTTATGTGTCCTGTGTGAAAGACCTCATTCACACGTCTAAATGAAAGGCCTTTGCTTGAAGGCTCTCGCTTTTAATTGATGTTTAATTGCCTTCTTTTTATTCTTTTAATCAGACCAACATGGCGTTCATTTGATCAGGTCGTCGCTTTGTACGCATGCAAACTCGAACTAATAGTAAACGTGTGTGTGTTTGCATGAAGCTGTAAATCAACAGAAGCAGATGGCAAAGCCCCTCGCTGTTTGTGTGTGCTCTTCTGCCTGTTTGTTTTGCTCTTGAACGATGTCTGAACCAGATTATGTTTAAACGCTTGGCTTTTGGTGATCTTTCCCAGGCCCGTCGTTCAAGCCCAGCTGCAGCAAAGGCCAGAAATATCTGGAGTTCGTTCCCATCAACCTGCACACACAGAGGATGCGGGTGACGTGTCCGAGGAAAACAGGTGCGTGCCAGCCTTTCTGATTCCCTCTGTTCATATTCTAGGGCTGTGTTTGGATTGTTAGCAAGCGTACTGAATATATACACAGCATAAAAAAACGTATATACTAGTGATGTCAAACGATTAAAATATTTAATTGCGATTATTCGCATTAATGTCATAGTTACCTCGCGATTAATCGCATTAATGTCATAGTTAATTCGCGATTAATCACATTAGTGTGATAGTTAACTCACGATTAACCGCATTAATGTCATAGTTAGCTCACGATTAATCGCATTAATGTCATAGTTAGCTCACGATTAATCGCATTAATATCATAGTTAACTCACGATTAATCGCATTAATGTCATAGTTGGCTCGTGATTAATCGCATTAATATCATGGTTAACTCACGATTAATCGCATTAATGTCATAGTTAACTCATGATTAATCGCATTAATGTCATAGTTAACTTACGATTAATTGCATTAATGTCATAGTTAACTCGCGATTAATCGCATTAATGTCATAGTTAACTCATGATTAATCGCATTAATGTCATAGTTAACTCACGATTAATCGCATTAATGTCATAGTTAGCTCACGATTAACCGCATTAATGTCATAGTTAACTCGCGATTAATCGCATTGATGTCATAGCTAACTCACGATTAATTGCATTAATGTCATAGTTAGCTCACGATTAATCGCATTAATGTCATAGTTAACTCACGATTAATCGCATTAATGTCACAGTTAACCCACGATTAATCACATTAATGTCATAGTTAACTCACGATTAATCGCATGAATGTCATAGTTAGCTCATGATTAATCGCATTAATGTCATAGTTAACTCGCGATTAATCGCATTAATGTCATAGTTAACTCGCGATTAATCGCATTAATGTCATAGTTACCTTGCGATTAATCGCATTGATGTCATAGTTAATTTACGATTAATCGAATTAATGTCATAGTTAACTCGTGATTAATCGCATGAATATCAGTTAACTTGCGATTAATCGCATTGATGTCGTAGTTAACTCGCGATTAATCCCACATTTTTGAATCTGTTCTAAATGTCTCTTGATTTCTTTTTGTCGCATTATTTTTCCTTAAAGGAGAACTCTGCCGCAAAATGAACCTTTGGTCTAATAAAACATCGGTACCTAGTCAATCGTTCTCTGAGATTTGTTTTCATGATAATCAAATGTAAATAGTTTTATCTCTAAAAAGTGTTAAGCATATAATGCTAGTACTGGGGGCATTTACTAACTAAATAGAAATCGCTTGTTTATACCACTAACAAGGATCAAAATAGCCCCACACTAACACAGTAACATAATGAGGGTCCATACATTGACGAAGCATTGAGAACTTTGTAAGAGTACAGACCCTTTAATAAGAAGATACTTTATAAAGACGGTTCACTTTGGGGTTTTCTTGAGCTGTAAGACATAGACATAATCATCGAAATTATAACATAATAAGGCTTGAAATATCTCCTATAGTCTATATAATATATCAGTTTCACCTTTTAATTCCCGAGTTTCACCGGTGTATATATATATAAACCATTTAAAAGATTGTTCTTTTTTAACAATTTAATTTCATAAAATGGTTCAATAAAGTCCCTAAACTTTTATAACAGTATATATTATAAACACTTGTGTCACTGTATATAATAGTATATAATATGACATGAATGCTTTTTAAATAAAAAATCAATTTTGAATAAGGTGATTGATTGCCAATGTTAAATTATGATATTTATGTACAGAAGAATGACAGAATCAACGTTTAAAAGCCAGACATCCTCTCCTAATTAAACTGGATTCATGTTAATAATGGTGCTGCATCTTTAAAGACACAAACACACACCGGTTTTGTTGACAGCCTCAAACAGAAGTCCTGAAGTGTGACAGTGGCACTTTACACACTATAGCCTTCAACATCTGCTTCTTACCAACAACATGCCATCTATGCTTTTCTTTTTCTCTTTCGCCTAGCGCTGACAAGCACTTAGCTGCTCTTAAGGGCCATAAACCGGTTCTCAAATGTCGCTTTTTAAAGATATGGAAGTGTTTCTTTCTAAAGCTATACACACATTCAAATGTCAAGCCTCACCTTGCGCTTATAATTGAACGGCCTATTTCACTTTAAAATACGTTTCAGAAACAATTTCACATTGACTAGAGCTGTCAATCAAATTAAAACTGTTGATCTAATTAATTACGTTATTATGAATGCTATCATTCAACTAATTGCAATAATCACGTTAATCACATTACAATAATCACAGACAAAAGCCACGGAAATTTTTTTCAGAAACGTGCCTCAAGATTAATGTACATTGCACCAGACTAAGCATTAAACTGACATTATGAATTAAGAAAAGTGATTTTCATAAGTGAAAAGTGATCAAATAACGAAAAATGAATGTAATTACTCTAAAAAAGTTATTAAGTAATGCAATTAGTTACTTTTTTAAGGGAGTAGCGCAATAACGCATTACTTTTAAAAGTAACTTTCCCCAACACTGCTTATTATTTCCAAACCTTAATGCATTTCTCTCTTCGGCAGAACACAAACAAACAAGGTTCAGTGCCCATTGACTTTCATTGAGTTTTGCACATACTATGGAAGTCAATGGGAACCAAAACAGTTTAGTCACCAGCATTCTTCAAAATATCTGCTTTTATGTGCCATAATTGAAAGAAAGACACGTTTGGATCTACATTAGGTTGAGTAAACGATGACATTGATCTTTTTGGGTGGACTATCCCTTTAAGTGTCATGATTGTGTTTACCTTCATACAGTGCAGAATCAATTGCAGTAAATTAACATGTTGAACTGACAGCCCTACTTTAAAGCTTTCCAGTCCTCTGCAAACAATTCCTCTCCAGCACGGAGAGACACAGGTGCCTGAGCCCCTCGGATCAGAGCCTCCATTTATAGAGCCTGCAGGAACCTGCACAAATCGCCTCCAAATTGGGCCATGCGTGACGGATGATCCTGACCCGTATATATGCCACTGTATTCATCGTGTGGGTGCGCTGTTGTGAAGCAGCCAATTAGAGTCTCCTGAAGAGGCCGGGGAGCGGCGAGAGCGCGAGGGTGGGATGCGAGTCGTCGCACAAGAACCTCGTCGTCATTAGCGAAGGAACGAAGCTTATAAGCGTCACGATGCCGGTGTTTCGGGGTCAGCGCGTTTGAAGGGAGCTGAATCATTATTTTCTGTTTAATCTTTCGCGCTCACTTCCCGTGGAGCCGATTAGTTGACCTTGCATATATCTAGCAGAAATACTGCAGACGCAGTGTATGACCTCCACAGTGACCGCACACAATATATTTCGCATTCATTTTTTGGGAAATCGATGTGGAATCATGAAAATGGGCCTCAGTTAGTGTAAAAGTGGGTGTAAAAATAAAACCACTGCAAATTTCATCTGTGAATCGTCTGGCTGCCACTTTCATTCAGTGTATGTTGGGCAGTGTTGGGTGTAACGCATTACAAAATTAATACATTACAGTAACATATTACTTTTTGCTGTAACGCAGTAGTGTAAGGCATTACTAATCAATTTTCAGTAATATTTCACTCGTTACATGTTGAGTGAGGCTTGTATTACAGTGTATTGTCTGCTTTTACTTCTTAAAGGCAACAGACTATGTGAAAGTTTTAAAGCAGTCTTTTAGTGCCAGTTCAGAGCGGTCGCGTCTGTAACATTGTTTTTTCCTCATAAATGCGAACACGAAAACTACAATAAAATGAATATTTTAAGTTCTATGGAGACTGGCGAGCCAACCCTTCCTCATCCGATTTGCGCAGTGCAATTAACAAAATTACAAAAAATATATTTTGCCTCCTATTTTTTTTTTGTCACGCGTGAATGTGTGTCTTTTCCCGAATATTAAAAATAAAACATAGACTGATATTTGTCTAATGTCTGGAGTCCTTTGAGGAAGTAGCCTATATACGTTTCAATACATGTATTTTCTGAGAATTTTTATTTCAAGTTTTGACTGCAAATGTCATCATGTCCATAATGCTCCTTAACTAGTTTTGTGGTGTAGGTCTACGTATTTTATAATGTTAACTTCAAATAATACTAATAGCCTAATTTAAATATAAGGCAGCATTGGATATGGACGGTAAGGAGAATAACGCTGGAGTTGGAAGAGGTGTGTCGCGATTCTGTAGGTTCGTGGATCTGAGTCGTGTGGCGAATCGCGATTTCGGTTTCATATTAAATATCGTTACAGCCCCAAAGTTAAGTTCTACTTAGTTATTTTGGTAAAAGTAACTCAAAAGTAATACATGAGTAATGTAACGCATTACAATTCTGAGACAGTAATATTGTAAGGTAATGAATTACTTTTAAATAACAGTAACAATTAATACCTAATGTATTACAGTTTGGAAGTAACTTGCACAACACTGATGTTGGGTAATGAATGTCAGGATGTTGTGTATACAGTATATTAAAGGGGTACTTCACCTCTGGAAAGATGAATGTGTATTTAAAATGGGTCATTTATGTAGAAGAAATGTGAAATTAATTTTGAATTTGGAGCTTTTTAGTCTGAGAAAAGCCAGTAAATGTGTTTTTGGCTCATGTGGATGAAAGACAACAACTCCCAGAATGCACTTGCTTCGCTTCCCTAGGAGGCCACGCCTACTGGTAACAGAGCGCAGTGGTTAAACAACAAGTCTAGGCTACTAGTGAGTCTCCGTGACGAGTCTGCCCGAAAATGTGTTTCGAGATCGCCCAAAATGTCCGGGATTCGGCTTTTGCGTTCTACAGTCGCCGTTCGTCATGTTTCCTGCGGCGAGCGGGACGAGTGAGGGCCCGGTCTCGTATCTCTCACGGAGGAGCGGGAATTTTCTTAGCGATGTTAAAACGCACATCAACCGATCACTTGTTTAGCGTTCATGTAAACACTACATTCAGATTCACCAATCGGGATTATTGAAACAAAAGCTGTGCATGTAAACAATGACTGGCGACTGCAGAAAGCAAAAGTACACTATGTACTGAGTAGTAACTGTATAGATGGTTACCAGGCGATCTCCATTCTTGAAACGCTTCACACATTTAAATAGGTCTAAACAGCACGTGGTTCCACTCCACACCGTGTTCAACAGATGCATCACGGGTCTTCAGCTGGAGCAGGCTGTGTGGATGTATTCGCAGAACAACAGGAAAGCACATAAAAGAAGACGTAAACGGTGCGCCGTGGGCTTGCTTGTGATTTGTAAGGCCTGCTGAAGGATGTTTGCTGTTTCCTCCACAGATTCCTTCTATGATGTGGTCACAGTAGGAGCTCCGGCATCACATTCGCAAGGCTTCAAGAGCGGAGGCTTGCAGAAACTGCTCAGCAAACACGAATCCGAGAAGAAGAGGTCAGTCTCCACACGTATGCACACGCCATGCTCACATGAAGAATGATGTATTAAACCATGAAAGCCTCCATCTGTGCATGAGATATAGACTAGGAAAGAATACAAAATATGTCAGTTTGTCAACACAAGACTACCGATGAGTTGTTCATTTTAATGAGATATTATAAATTCATGTAATCCTTGTCATCCGTGTATTTATTATCTGAAACAAGAAATGTTTGGAGACCACAGGCTGTCAAGCTCTGAAAAAAGAGGTGGCAAAACACTATAAATGCATTGTGTGTTGCACATATGGATAGGCGTGAGTCTCAGGAACTGTGCAAATTGATTATTTTTGCTAGAGAGATATATATGATGCATTTAGATGCTTTTCTAGGGAATTGTACGAAGGTTGCATCATTCGGAAGCAGGACTCTAATCCGCACGTGCACATTTTTATCTTTTTGAAGTTAATGTCGTTGATGTTTTTTCCTTTAGGCTCAAACATTTTCCCTCATTAAGACTCTTTAAGTTGATCAATCGGTTAATCCGAGTTCCTCACACATTCGTGAACCCAAAAGCGCTATGATTTTCTGCCTTATTGATTTTGAATCCAGTTAAGCCTGGATTTTACATTCATAGTTGTACCATCGGAGCAGTGTCCGAGGTCCAGCCCCGCTGGCCAATTGTGGCCCGGGGATACATTTTAAAAGGCCCGCAGCTTGTCTTTTAGAATACATTGTATGTGGCCCGCCGTGCATCATTTACAAATCATGCAGTTTCCCAGTGCCAACACAAGCTGACAGCACTTAGATTTTAGGCCAGGTGTTGCAGTAAACCGAGAGTGAAACTAAATGTGATCACTGATAAGCACTGCCATTTCTGTCGCTTATGAGAAACATTAAACGCGCCAAAAGCGGCACACGGACCATTTATGTCTCAGCGCAGCGTGAGCTCTCGATCGCGCGACCACTAAACAGCTCAGTGAGAAGCGCTCAGACGTCTCCGACACAAACACAAACCCCTTGGTGATTTAAACTAGTTGAAATCATTGCGGGCGTTCTCGACAACATTGACGCGGAAAAACTAACAATCCAGAATACTTTTCAATCACCAAATCACCAACATTTACCATGGATTTACACTAACTGTAAACTTGGTATTGAAGTAGAAATGTGGATTTTATTGTTATCAATGTAGATAGGGATTGAGCGTTAATGTACCCCCTGTGGTGGAAATCCAGTTTTTAATGTTGTTTATATGTCTTTGTGGTGATTTTAATATGCTTTAAGATAAACCATGTGTAAATTCATATGGGAACAACATTTGCGGAGTATTTTCTGCTTAAAACTGCAGTGAACCAAAGACAGTCTCAAAAACGCGGTTTGAAATCGCTGGTGTTTCTGACGTCACGCACTACCTTGTAACCAATCAGATCAACGTGTGATCGTCAACCAGTGGATCGCTGAGCTGAGTGAGTGAGTGGAGGCGCATATTCATAGGACCGCGTATACTAAATGAGGCACGAGTGTCGAGTTACATTCAAGCTATTTTTCCAAGAAAAAAAAATCATTTAAATGTGTAATTTTGGTGATTAAAAATTAGTTTAAAGGGAAACAATAATTGACTACAGGGGGACTTTAAATAAAATATAGGGCAAATGACAGAAACATTTGATATAAGATAGTTTTGTAAGTTTGTATTTACAGTATACTAAATGTGTTGATTGATTAAATACCATAAAACCATTCTAGTTACCATAGAAACAATATTGCTACATTTGTTTTTACTGCGTGTGGTTTTACCTGTGGGTATCATGACCTAAATTTATGATACTCAAGATGGCTAATTTTAATAAGAGTAGAGTTATTATTATTAGGTAAGAATATTAAAATTTAACAAAATATTACAGATGTTATTGTTTTTATTAATGTATTATATATATATATATATATATATAATGGAGGTGTGTCGACAACATTTCTGGCCCCTGTAAAAAATAAATAAATAAATCAGATCAGCTTTTACCTCGTCTTCTCAACAGTGGTCATGCTTGACATATCAGGCTAAAGTCTGGAGTTTGAAGGATTGTGCTGTCATGAGTAATCAGTGTTCACTTGTAAAAGCAGGAGTTTAGTATAGGTTTCACATGGTTGGTGCTCCTGGATTACAGTAATAGTAGAACTGTTCATTCCCTCTCTGGAGTCTTTAATGACTTTAGTAACTTCAGAGTCGGACAGTTTCCCAGTTGGATCCCATTGGCACCGCTCTGGAGACTCTCCTGACATGTTTGTCACTCAAATGAATCGTGACCATCTCGTCCATCTCCCACTCCTTCTCCTTTATATTCGGTTCAGTTTGTCCTCACAGACATGGTGTATTAGAAAGCCTGGCAGTCATTGAGCAGTTTCTGTGTCCTTGCCGTCACACCAAACGTTTCAAATATGAATGTTTTTTTGGTTTTGTTTTATTCCCAGCTCTCTAAAGAAGAAGGAAAGTCATGTCATTTCAGCCCCCTTGTGATATCCATAAGTAAAGAGCTCCACAACACACATTTCTCTTGTTCAGTTATTTGCATTTTTGTGAAGGATCACAGATGGCTTTTGTGGATGCAGTCTTAGGGGGGGATTTTGTCGATCCGAGGCTTATCGTGTGAACGTGTCCATTTTTTTTATCATTTAAGTTGTACTTCGCTCAAACCACAGGACAGGCTCATTAAAAAACCAAGCAAAGTCCAATTATTTTCTTTACAGTGCCGGGGTTTTTCATGTTACTGAGCCTGACCGACAGAGGAATACGAGTATGAAGGGATTCAACGTCCTTTCAAAAGTTTCCATCCTCCAGTGGCGGGAAGATTTATCAGTCGAGAGCGCCACTGATACGAGGCAAGGACATTCGCCGTTTCTACCAGAGAGAAATCAATTTGTGAAAGAGCGTTCGCTCTCCACATTAATCCAGGCTGAGACGGGCCTCGTTTTGTTTCCTTTCTGAGTTTGCTGACGTTTTACTTCATGCTCAGATTTTCCTCACAAGCTGAGAGTCCTTCCTTTTTTAGAATTCTTTCTGAACAGTGCTGTATTAAATTTGCATAAAGTCAATGATCCTTGTTAAAGGGAAAGTTCACCCAACAATTAAAATTGGCATAATTGTGTTCTGTGTGAGCAAACCTGTGTGACTTTCTTTGGAAATTAAAAGGTATTTATAAATTGTACTTTTGCATGCAATTAAAATGAATGAAGACTAAGGATTTGTTTGCACTTTTAGTTCGGTTCGCTTGGTCCGAACCAGAAAAAGCAAACGTTTACATTGGCATTTGAAGAGGGTGATGAACTGAGAAATCAAATTTTCCTTGAGCTTTTGTTTTGACATCTAAGAGGTCATCATATTATAAGAATATCCTGTAAGTTTCAGAACTGAAAAGGTCCTTGTTAGTCCAATCAAAGCTTTTATTGACACCAGGCTCAGCAAACGACTCGTTTTTCAAAGTGGGGCAGACTGAGATCAATGCCTACTTCAACACGGCCGGTTTTGATTCACCAGTTACACGCATAGCTAAATAACATAGCCTACCTCGCGATGACAAACTGGATCGAGATACCGAGCAATACAGAATATTGAGCAGCGCCTGGTTGTGGAAGAAGACAGTCGCTGCATAAGCTTCCTCTGGATTCCAATAGATAAACTTTATTTTTAATGATTGACGTTCCAGCTGATGAGGTAAAACATTGTCGGCCTGTTCGCTTCATTTCACTGAGGATTGTTTTGTAAAGAAGACTGGATTTGCAGACCGATTAAGAGTAAAGAACGGTGCTGTGCCGTCTACATTGGATCTGACAGGAATTGTGCAACACACGGACTCTGGGTCGAACATGTGTGGTCGAATCATTCCGGTTGCCATTTTACAACATTGGGCGTTTTCAAAACAATTTCCCCCAAGTGCATCGACGGGTGAGTCGAAACTCATTATAATATGCAAAACTGTTATCCACTCACAGCAGTGGGCGTTTACTTCCAAGTCTTCAGTGCGACACGCCCATAAAAACACAGCGTTTTGAAGCTAGGCTCAAAACTAGAGTAGAAAATAGCCTATTACTTATTCATTTTGATGTTTTTGAATGTAAAAACCAAGCGAACGTCATAAGTTGACCTCAGACAACAATATAATACAATTTAAAAAGCCGGTTAACACCAAACCTAAAGGCATAGGGAGGATTCATTCACAACCTGATTGGTCGGCTTTTATTATGGATGGACTCAACTTACCGAACATCCATAACAATGCTGTGTTCTGGGATAAATGCGCTCGCTGTGTGTTTGTAGCTTCAAATGATGGTATTTTGACCAGCTGAGAACTCGTGAAGAGCTTATAAATGTGTAAAGGAGTCGGCTAGAATTCCCTCGTCACACACACACACAGATCTGTTGCGAGGATGACACACTTATTCAAATAAGTGACAGAGCATTCTAATTAGGGATGCTCCGATCAGGATTTTTCCAGCCGATACTGATTACTGATTTCTTGTCATGGTGATCGGCCGATACCGATGCTTAATTGACTTAATATAAGACAAATAAACAAAATGGAACAGTTCAATGCAGCCCATAAGGTTTATTTAAACATTGTCCAATACTGTGGAGGACAAAATAAACATTTAGTCTCCTAAAATGGAGAAGTCTGATGTAATTCGTCCAATACAAGTCTGAGCAGGACATAATAAAGCTGAGTGAGAGTCAGATTACTAGTTACCGTTGCCTTTTTTGCAGTTGCCAGTTTTTCATATTCGCCATGCGTCTCGTGGTGGCTCGTTCTTAAGTGAAAAATCAGGTTCGTTGTATTAAATGTTTTGGACAATGCTCCTCCACGTGAGATTTCTTTGGAAAATACACAGCAAATAGCGAATTTTTCATTTTTTTTCCCGAAACATCGTAGTAGTTCCACACCGGCGAAGACATGACTGCGCGCCAAATAATTTAAGTCCCCACGCATCATACTTTCTCTCACACGTTGACGTCATCAAATCGCGATCAGTTTGTAAGATCGGCCAAGTTAGTGAGTACCGATCGAGTCATAAAATGTTATTATCAGCCGATACCGATCTCCGGCCGATCGATCGGAGCATCCCTAATTCTAATCCAACCAAACATGCCAAGTGTGAACTGGTTTTATCAGCTGAATCATTTGATTCATTGGAAAGATCCGACTCAAAAGAATGAAATGTTCACAATCCGGCTAAGCAGAACTACGGCAGATAGAGTTTCGCTGAGTATTGATTTAAATTTGGTTGGTTGCTCACGAAAAGCTACTTTCAAAGACTTGAAAGTATAGTTTAGTGTGGGATAGGCTACTTTTATGGTTCTTTTTGAAGCCTAAAACATCGAGTCCCCATTGCAGTTGCATGGAAAAGAGCGACCGAATGCATTCTTCAAAGTGTCTCCTTTTGTGACGAAAAAGCTTCTAAACGACATAAGTATGAATAAATAATGCAAAATGATCTCTTTAACTTCCATTCTAGGTTGTTTTTTTAATCTCTGAACGCAAGGGGGAGTTCACACAGTGTGAAGCAGAACTCATGCGTGGACGATCAATTTGTGTGTTTTCATGGACAATGAGAGATGACCTCACGAGCAAACCCATATTCATTAACACATCCGCCCGGACCTTTTTTCTTTGATTAGAGGACAAATAATTGGACAGACACGATTATTAGCCATTATTAATGTATCGCAAGAAAGAGGATGCTGGGGGAAAAAGGACGCTGAAAGCGAAATGAAAGAGCCATCTGTCTTTTCTTCTGCCTATAGAGCCAAGCAGGGAAGAATCCATCAGGTCAGGGCTGGACGCTCGGCCCGATGTAATATGCAGCTACGGTGGCTGTGATTGGCCTGCTATGTGAGAGCCAATCAATATCCATTTCTCTGGTTCCCTGAGGCCGCCTCCGAGCCCGAGCATTTATTTCTCTTTAACATCCGCAAGCTTTTTATTTGCCTTTAATTTGAGCATGTCTGCATGACTAGAATGCTCTGTCGTTTAGCAGTCGATTTGCTTTCTGCACAGTGATGATAGTCTTCTTCCAGATGGCGGGATCGAGTGTTTTTGTGGTGGATTTGAGTGTGTGTACTTTGACTACACACCAACTAACAGCAAACGTTTTCGGAATTTTGGCGTTCTGGAATGGTTCTAAACAAATGTAATGGTTCCAGTAACGGTAATAGATATGGGTGTAATGATATGATGTAACGATGTATGTAACTCATGATACAATATTATTGCGATACTCCAAGTAATATGGTAAAAGGTGCACTGTTGTTTAAAATGCTACATTTGGTGATACATTGTAGGCGTAAATGAATATATTGGTGCTGGAAACCCAAAATAGACCCCAAGTGGTTAAGGTGGGTAGTGCATTATCACCAACCATTGTCCAATACTGGCGCCCCTCAGGGGTGTGTACTGAGCCCATTCCTTTTCATTCTCAACACAAATGACTGTCAGAGTCCATTTACAACTCCTCATTATTTTAAAAATGCAGATGATACAGCAATTCTTGCTCTACTTAATGAGGATAATGACTCTTTTTTTGGATTATCAACGTTCTACAGCACACAGGATAACTTTCTGCACCTCAATAATTTAAAGACTAAGGAACTGGGGCCGTATTCACAAAAAGTTTTATCTTACCACTAGGAATACTCCTACATCACACTGAAATATTTTAGCTAGGAGTTTTCTCTTAAAGGGATACTCCACATTTTTTGGAAATAGGCTCATTTTACCACTCCCCCAGAGTTAAACAGTCAAGTTTTACCGTTTTCAAATTCATTCAGCCGATTTTCTGATATTTAGAAGAATAACAGTAACCAGACAGTTTCTGGTCTCATTGACTTCCATTGTAGGCAAAAAAATATACTATGGAAGTCAATGAGACCAGAAAATGTCTCGTTACTGATGTTCTTCTAGATATCAAAAAAAAAAAAAACGTCTGAATATATTCGAAAACGGTAAAACCCAAATGTTTAACTCTGGGGGAGTTATAAAATGAGCCTATTTCCCCAAAAAAGTGGAGTATCCCTTTAAAAGTTATTCACAAAGCCTTTCAGACCTACTCTTAGTAAAGAAAAAGGACAACTCCGAAACTAAGAGCGAGTCTTCATTGCTATGGATGACGTCAATTCTCATGCACAAGCTTCCTCGCAATGATCACGGTGATTGGTTGTTAGATGGCGGGGCATAACACAGACGCAACAAATCATGGAATTAACAAACAAATCATCTGACAAACAGGATCTGAACAAATCATGTCTGTGTCCTACTCAAAATAATAATAGTAATGTCATAGAAATGCATATGACATGTTTTTGCCGGCCCCAGTGAAGTGTATTTCTAAAAAGGCAGAGAGAGAAAAGTCGTGAGTTAAATTAAATTAAATCAATACTCTGATGAAAAACGCCACTTGCCTAATAATGAAAAACGACACTTGAATTAACACTTGCTTGGTTAATTGACACCCTATTAGCCTAAATAGACCACTGAAAGCAAGGAAATGTTGTTCCTATTGAAGTAATGTAATAGTTGAATGACGGTGGATATCGAACTCGCCAAAACGGAAAAGAAAGCCCAAGTGGACGCAGGATCAGTCACTGGTGCTGGCCCAGTTGGTGCCAAGCGTGAGAATGGGAGAGGATTTGTTTGCAGATCAATGCAGTATTGTGATAGTGTCTCGACATTCATGTTGAGAAAGGCACAAAAAATCTTAAATGACTCCGAACACCCACAAATATTGAATCCTTCTGCCTTCTAGCCACAGGTATAGGTTACCGATGTGTAGGAAGGCCAAGTTTAATAAGAGTTGTGTTCCTGTATCTATATACGAGCTCTAAATACATAGTAAATCGGCTTTTGATACGTCAGGTATGCTCTCTGGCTGTTTTTTTTTTTTTTTTAGGGTTAGTGTTGTAGATGTTTATAGACGAATCCGACGAGCGTTCTGTGTAGGCTGCCATCTTGTGGCGACGCCATTACTGAGCTGTTACACAGGCATATAGACATATGCACCGGTGTGTAAACAAACCTCGGTGATAATAACGCAAACTCACCCTCGACGACAGCTACAGCCAGGCAGAATGACTTGTTGGTTTGATCTGTGACTGGAGGTACAAACGATCTTACAGATTAACGTTATTTATCTATTTATTTATTTATTCATCAAATTCATGTTTTTCATTTGTGTCCATTATTTATCTCATTTTCACATTGCAACAGGCAAGTGTAAGGTAACGTTACAGCTAGAAAGTATACATAATATCGACCAATTAGTGTTTTTAAACCATGGAAAGAGGTCAATATAACAGCAGGAAAACAATTATGTCACATAACGTTTCATTTAGCTCAGGAAAGCCATTTAATGACCATAGCATGTTAATTGAATAGAAAAAACAGCAAGAGAGGAGATTTTGCTGATCACTATATCACATATTTATTATATTTTTTTTACTTATGTCATTAAATAATTGTTATTATACGCGAATGTCCGCGTCTTGTACTCGCCCAGGAAATCTGTAAACCGTACGGCACCAGACAGGGGCAGTCGACCCGGGGTATTCACAATGTTTTCTCTTCAAAATTAAAATTTTACTGCCACCATTGAAACAATTTATAACGGAAACTGTTTACCCACTCGACATTATACAAGGGATAACGTTGTAACGTTAGTGACAGTCGTAAATCGCGGGCTGTTTATTCCAGTGGACGCAAGTTGCAACTAAAACAATAGGAGGCAATGGCGCAACGCTACCCAGCGACAGCTCAGTAATGGCGCCCGCTTACTTCCGGTAGTTTCGCCGGATTCGTCTATATGAAGAGTTCAGATGCAAAAGCCTCTAAATGCCATTTGAAATTTTCTTCTTTAATGATGATTTTTATCAAGCTTGTATATTTAAGTTCAGTAATTTCACTTAAATAACAATTAATAGGTAATTATCATTGCTATTTACGTAAGTAAAATCACTGAACTTAAATATACAAGCTTGATAAAAATGATCATTCTAGAAGAATATTTCAAATGGCACTTAGAGGCTTTTGCATCTGAACTCTTCATATGCAATGTTTATTTTATATTATGTACTTATATATGGTGGAAACAAATTTCCTCTCGAGGACAAATAAATCATCATCATCATATGAACGTTGTTCCTGCTTTGGAGTCAAAAGCAATGCTAACAGATCGCGTCCTCCATGTTATATATCCCCGATACCAGTTTGTAAGGCCTGTGGACATCCATAAATGTCTCTCTGCCTTTACATTTGTACATTTAATCCGAGATGTGGGCCTGATTGCGCTGAGGGGCTTGGCGTTTCCTTTTTCTCTCATTAGCATCATTTTAATTTCCATTGATCATTTATGAATATCCAGACTGCACATTGACTGATCTTCAAGTGTGTATATGGAGGATGTGGCTAATGTGTAGCGCTCATTTGACATACTTCCTGCTGTTCTGTGGCGAAATTTCCCTCTTCCCTGCTGTGTGTGTGTTTGATGCTGCGGTGTAGATTATTTTAGGCTAGTCATGCGCTCTTTTGAAGTACTCTATATTTGATAATAGACTTTAGAGTAGATGACATGTTTAATTTTAGGACAATAATGCTTTGTGGAAGATGTTTTGACTCTGTAGCTGCCCAAGGTATGAGGCTACTGGTTATTAAAAGTGGTTCAAATTAGAAAAAATAGTTGGAATCAATATATGCATAGATAAAGGTAACTATGCTAAAGCTAAACTAAAGCTAAACCATGCCCTCCAATCATCTCTTTCTTTTATTTATAGCATCAAATAAACATGAATGAGCATCAGAAGGAATGTTGTTTCGTCAGTACACACCGTTTTTCAAGTTCAACTCCACCTACCAACTCTCTTGAACGCTAGGTCGGACAAAATGGCGGATTCTGCAGATGGTGGATTATGATTGGTCAGATCGCCTGTCAATCAAACTCCTGGCGAAGGGTGACATTGTTAAAAAGAGCATCTGTATCTGGCACAAACACAATAAGGATATCAATACCCTTAAAAAGACATCAAATGTAATGTAACTAATAAAACTAAACGACGTGAGACCATTAAAAAAAATACTGCTATTTTTAACACTTAAAATTGAATTGCTGCGGTCATTTAATTTAAATGAACTGGCATGCTAAAACGAATGTGGCTACAATGCTAATCAGACTATCTCCCAATGATATTAGAGTATGGTGCCTGCCTCATTTGCCATCTACTTCGCCCACTTGTGAATGAAAATGCAAAAACACATCTGCAGATTGGGTCTGGGCTTTGAGATTGGGAGAAGCTGGAGGGCTTGTGATGAATGAGTCGGCTGCGGCACAAATGCTGTTTTCGTGAAGCTAGGTTTATAAAGAACCTCTTCAGGCTAGATCGGGTCTGGCTCTCCTGAGGTGTTCGGCCAACAAGTCATTAGCCATCGTGCCGGGTCTCAGATGGCATCATGTTCCTGCCGCTTCCTGTGAATCACATCCTAATAAGAGTTGTGATGAAACGTCACACTCTTTCTGTCTTACATTCGCTTGATTTATAGGACACTGCCATTAATCGATTTGAGAATGGTTTTGTTTCATCAGTCTCAGAGTTGTTCACTTATTGTACATTAAAAGTATAGCTAATGTCACAAAAAAATGGGAAGTAGTTTTTTTTTATGATTATGCTTTGTAAATACAGAAATGTTTATTGTGCCACCAAAAATTTAATATGTAATACTGTGACTCAAATGAATCTTTGCAAAATTAAATTGCAATGAACTGAATCACTAAATCAAATGGACTTTTCAAATCAAAACACTTTTGAGTGATACCTCAAAATAATTGATGAATCTATTATCTGTCTTGATTAAAAATCAAACTGGTTGGAATTAAATTTTGTGAACACTATTGAGTAGCTACTGGCTCAAATGGTCTATTTTTTAAATGCGTCAATCGAAATGAAGTGTCTGAATGAATTGAATCGCTAAAACTCAAATTGACTTTTCTAAGCAGTGAATATAAAAAAAAACTGAATCTGAACAATTTCATTGAAACTTTCTGAATGAATCGATTTGGTTAAAACAAAATGAACACTATCGGAGGAATGATTCAGTAAATAAAAATTTTTAACCAGTCGATTGAAATGGATTGCTAAAAAACACTATTGAGTGATAATAACTCAAAGGAATCATTCAATCTGTTTTTGAAGCAACTCACTAAAATGAGTTGTCTAAATGAACCAATTTGAGTAATGAATCAAATGAATCTTCAAAACTTTTTAAAACCAGTTCATAAAAATGAGCGGCCGGAAGAAACGAACCTAAATGAACACTAAGCAACAGTGACTCAAATCAGAAATGAAATTATTTCTATAAAACAGATGTGAATACGATCAGTGATGAATCAAGTTAATCGTTTTTTTTTAAATGAACTGGCCCTTACCAGCAGTAGTTTTGTCAATCTATAATGCTAAAAATATTGGAAAAATGAAAATATATTTAAGTTAGTCACTGCTTTTTGCTCCCCTACACTGACATTAACCATCGGTTTGACTTTGGAGTGTATTCCCTGCTGTGTTGTGTCACTTTAGACCTGCTAAATGAGTCCGGTGGCTTGTGTTATTGATGTTCTCTCATATGTTTCACTGTCCCCTGGTGTGCGTCTCCTCTTTTTACGAAAGGCCTTTTATTTTGCTTATAGCAGTGGTTAGCGATGGTTAGCGATCCTCCCGAGAGCCAATTACTGTATCTGAAGTCTCGCCCGGATACGCTGATCTAGGATCAGGACACTAACTCCAGCATCACAAACAAGCTTACAAACGGACGGTGTCCAGCTAACATGTTACGTGTCACGCCCGCAGGTTCTCCTCATCATCACCTCATCGTTCTGTGTTTGACGCCATCTTAATAAATCTCACGACTGCCTCTAATACCGGACTTGAACGGGATACTCATGACTTTGTCGTTATGTTTAACGCCTTATCTTACATTCAAGCACTTATCGTCATGCATTTGTTCAGTGGCCACATTTATGACTTCAATACACATGGCAGGGCTCTCATTTATGAGTAATTGGAGCAATATTTGTAATGGCAAATTTATTATAAATGAATTCCAGATGGGACTAATAACAGTAAAGTCATTTGCGCCCTTTGTACGGTTGAATTTAATTATCATAAAAGTGTGATTATAATTGAAACATGGTCTGTGAATGTCACAATAGTTCAGGGATTTACGCTTATAATGGCGAATTAGTGCTATTAAACACGTTTAATTAATCTAATATCAAATTTCTTATAAATGCAAAAAAAAATAAAAATCTACCTACTGTTTTTCATCCATAATATTAGTATATATATATATATATATATATATATATGAAGAGTTCAGATGCAAAAGCCTCTAAATGCCATTTGAAATTTTCTTCTTTAATGATGATTTTTATCAAACTTGTATATTTAAGTTCAGTAATTTCACTTAAATGGCAATGAAGATTACCAATTAATTGTTATTTAAGTGAAATTACTGAACTTAAATATACAAGTTTGATAAAAATCATCATTAAAGAAGAAACTTTCAAATGGCATTTAGAGGCTTTTGCATCTGAACTCTTCATATATATATATATATATATATATATAATACAATAAATATTTTTATATATATACATATTATATACATGTATTATATAATATAATATATATACATATATTAATAGTACCTTCATCTGTCATTTATCAGTGTAAATAATAAAAATTAACCATGTGTAATACGATATATAAATGATATAATACATATAAATATAAACTTGTACTATAACTATAAAATTAAAAATAGTTCAATTATATATATATATATATATATATAAAATATTGCCTGTATGTACAGTATCAAAAGTGTAAATAATAATAAATAATTATATTTAATATAATATATAAATAATATGATGTGATACATAGGAATATACAAAATAAACATAATAGTTAATTTATTATTTAAATTATATATATTTTTCTTTTTTTCACATGCTGTTTAGTGATTGTTATGATCTAGGAAATGATTTGAAGACATATTCATTCTCTAAATGGTGGCCTGAATTAATGTTTGGCATCTTTCAGTCCATTGTGAGACGCATCGCCATATTTGCAGACAGAGGTCGTGTATATAAACATCCCGAGGGTCAGAGCGAGGGTAATGCGTCATGAAAAAGTAGATTATGACTTTTTTGGGCGACAAACTGTGTAAGTGGCCATCAGGGGGGAAATGAACAGCTAAAAATGCATGATGTATTCCCTTTATAAGAGCCGTTTCTATTGCCCACCAGTGTCCTCCGAGCTGAGATGTTCAGTATTCACGCAGGGATTGTGATTGGCTCGTCTGGGTTTATTAGATATGTTTCCCGATCTGATTGCTTCATTGATGCCACAGTGCTGTAATCACACCTTGATGATGAGCAAGATGACACTCTTGGGCGGTATAACGGGTAATAGCGAATACCAGTGTTTGTTTTTGTTATGATATGAATTTTTAATATACCACAATACCAGTGTATGTGGCTTTAACATCGCTGGGAATGCTTTTCACTGTGCACAGCTGTATGTGTTACTAAGATGGATAGGTTAAACTATGATTGATAGCTGTCAAATTATACTACAGTGTTTCCCATCCATTGGTTCACAATATCAACACCGCCCGCCACAAGGCTTTGACATTTGCTGTTCTTCCAGAAACGCCAACGCTATCATTATTGTTCAGTTGTTGTGCCTTCTCCAAACCCCAGAGGACTTCTGGATACAAAAAAACCCCATTCAACCTCGATTAATCCAGCGGTGATTTAACTCACCAGCTGGAACAATTCCTATTAAAGGGATACTTCAGGATTTAGCATTAAGCTTTGTATTAGTAGGAAACTTCAAATTACCGTGTTTTCCACCCTCATATCCCCCTGAGACGAGAGATTTATGTATTTTTTGTCTGGAAAAAATCCTCCGATGATGTAAAAATCATCATCATTTTGTGTCATCTGAGGATTTTGTTGTCCAGAGTAGAGGATGACACGGGAGTGGATTTTCACTCCTGTCCCGTCCCACTCCCATAGAAAGAAATCTTGTCCTGTCCCACTCCCAGTTTAAAGTTTAAAAAATAATCCCATCCCATCCCACTCCTGTTTAAACTGACTCCCGCTCCTGTACCGCTCCCATATATTTTTTTCTTCAATCCATCCTGTTTTAGACCAGCTGCTGAGCCCCTGTTTCTAGATTTTTCAGAAAATGGAAGACAGCAAATAAAAGAAAAACAGTACATAGTTCACACCATACAATAGTTTAATAAACCCAAACAGCACATAAAGCTGCATTTTACTCATTTATTGTTGAGCAATCCCAACAATCCCTTTAAGAAATAGAATAAAACGATTTATAAACTAAATTAATTTAAAATTGCGTATATTTATTTCATTGTTTAGGCTATTATTTCATTTTTTTTTTATACATTTTAGGAGGAAAACGTTTTTTCCCATTATTCTAACTCCTGTGTAAATGCATTTATGCCGCTTCAGAGAAGCAGTAAACATTCTGTGTAAATGCACATTTTTGCATTTATTAATTGAGTCTCTCTCTCGATGTCCTCCAGCCACAGCACAGCGTATCAGTGCATCTACTATCCCCCGGATCAGACGGCCCGTGCGCGTGAGATCCTGAGTGTGGTGTCTCAGCTCCAGCCGCTCATCTCTGCGCTGGCCGACCAGCTGCTCCAGGCCCAGCACCGCTCCACTGAAGCTCTGCGGGACGTCCTGAAGAGCCTGGAGGAGAAGGTGAGCTTCCTCACACAGTTAAACCGGTCCTACGTGACGGCACACACTCTCAGAAAAAAAGGTACAAAAGCTGTCACTGGGGCTGTACCTTTTCAAAAGGTAATCCTTTTTAGGTGCTAATATGTACATTTTAGGTGCTAATATGTACATTTTAGGTGCTAATATGCACATTTTAGGTGCTAATATATACATTTTAGGTGCTAATATGTACATTTTAGGTGTTAATATGCACATTTTAGGTGTTAATATGTACATTTTAGGTGTTAATATGTACATTTCAGGTGCTAATATGTACATTTTAGCGGTTAATATGCACATTTTAGGAGTTAATCTGTATATTTAGGTGTTAATATGTACATTTTAGGTCCTAATATGTACATTTAGGTGTTAATATGTACATTTTAGGTGTTAATATGTACATTTTAGGTGTTAATATGTACATTTTAGGTGTTAATATGTACATTTTAGTTGCTAACGTGTACATTTTAGGTGTTAATATGTACATTTTAGGTGTTAATATGCACATTGTAGGTGTTAATATGTACATTTTAGGTGTTAATATGCACATTGTAGGTGTTAATTTGTACATTTTAGGTGTTAATATGTAAATTTTAGTTGCTAATATGTACATTTTAGGTGCTAATATGTACATTTTAGGTGTTAATATGTACATTTTAGGTGTTAATATGTACATTTTAGGTGTTAATATGTACATTTTAGTTGCTAATATGTACATTTTAGGTGTTAATATGCATGTTTTAGGTGATAATATGTAAATTTGAGGTGCTAATATGTACATTTTAAGTGTTAACATGTACATTTGAAGAGCTAATATGTTCATGTTTGGTCCTAATATGTACATTTTAGTTGCTAATATGTACCACTAAGGTACCAATATGCAGCCTTTGGGTAAAAACGTGTACCTTTTGAAAAGGTACAGCCCCAGTTACAGCTTTTGTACCTTTTTTTCTGAGAGTGCAGACGTTCAGAATGAGGATGTTTCAGATAAATGCTGTTCATGGTTTTCTACAGAAATATAAAGCAGCATAACCTGTTTTCATCATTGACAATAATCAGGAAAGTATTAGCATATTACAGTGATTTCTGAAGGGTCATGTGACACTGAAGACTGGAGTAATGATGCTGAAAATTCAGCTTTGGAATAAATTACATTTGAACATAGTTTGAATTGCAATAATATTTCACAATATTGCTGTTTTTTTACTGTGTGTGTGTGTGTGTGTGTGTTATAGTTAATTAAAACTGAAACCAAAACCAAAGAAGCATTCTCATTAAAAATAAATTTATATAATAACATATTTAATTTTTTTTTCACCGCTTTTTTTTTTCTCTTTACGATAATAACTGGAAAGATTCATTATGGGATTACTATGACTCATAAAAAAAAAACCTTTGAAAAATCTTTATACAAAGGACTATTTCAGCCAGTGTCCTCGAATACACAAGTCAATTTGGAATTACATAAAGTTTTAAAGCAAAAGTAAATAATTTAAATAAAGTATTAATCTTCAAGACAGTGGCCTGGGAGCATAAATGTAAAATGAGTGAATTGTGCGGATGATTGTGCGTCTATTAATAGTCCTGCAAATGTTCATGCTTTAAGGGCAAATATCTTTTCTAATGAAATACATTACTGTCACACATCGTGAAGCCGCTGCCGATCGACTGACAGAAATCACGTCTAGGGTTTCTGCTTGGGAATAACACTCAATTGGTACAGGAATTGTATCAGAGGGTAATGCCATGTTGCTTTGATACATACTCACATATAATAGTTCTTTTAATGGTATTACTATCATGTAAGGCATAGAAATATGGCATAACCGTGGTACAATGAACAAAAACCATGGTGGCTTGTAAATTAAATCAAATTGTATGCTCACTAAACGGGTCAGTCTGCAAACATTGACACATGCGGCCATCGGTCTGTCACATTCCCCTCTGCCAAACCCTACAGAAGCACCAGGCCGAGGATCAGCTTTGGAGGCGATGGTGTTTTATGTTTGTAATTAATGGATTACATCTGGTGGTCTGGGACTCAGGGATTGTTTCTGCCACTGAGGAGTGTGTGCAATCAGCCGCCTTCATTTCTTCCTTCTCTCGGCCGCCTCTCTTCACCTCCTGATTAAAGTGTGACGTCCCGCGTGATCAGACGCTCAAGCTGATTGAAATCTCCAACCGTGAGCCTGTGTGTGTGTGTGTGTGTGTGTGTTGATGTTGCATTAGATCTCTACACACAGTCTAGGGCGATGACAATTATTTCATTTTATTACCTTTTTATTTATTCTATTCCATTCCAAAATTTACAAACAACTAATCATTTATGTGTTTATTTGTGTTGAGCCATCACATTTACAAAACATCAATTGTAACTAATTGGTTTTTAAATATATATTATTAAAGAACCAGATAATTGATTTATTTCTTTAGAGCTGTTGATTAACAAACAGCAATTGTAATGAAGCTTATACTAAATATAATTTTGTAATTTTTCTTCTACCAAACAGCAGTTTATTTATTTTATTTATAAATTTTTCATTATTTAGTGTTTTGACCAAACAACAATTGTATCTAATTAAGTTAAAAATTATTTTATATATATATATATATATATATATATATATATATATATATTATTTTATATATTTATTATTTTGACCAAACGCCAATTGTAATTTAAGTTCATTAAAAATATTTGTTTTATTTTTAAGTTATTTATTTATTTATTTATTAGAGCTATCCATTTATTAGAGCTAAAAACAGCAATTTATTTATTTGGATTTTTTTTATTTTTTTTTTAAATATTTATTATTTTGACCAAACGCCAATTGTAATTTAAGTTCATTAAAAATATTTGTTTTATATTTAAGTTATATAATTTATTTATTATAGCTATCCCATTAACCATTATTTTATGTTTTGTTTTATGTTATCAGTTTTGTTTTATTATGTATTATTTTGACCAAACAGCAATTGTAAAGAAGTTGATTCAAAATTTTATTTTATTGTAATTTATTTTATTGTATTGTATTTTCACATTTCAATTTTATTATGTTTGTTTTATTATATACTATTATTTTGACCAAACAACATTTGCATTGTTTCAAAATACTTCATTTTTAATTTTAAGGTTTTCTTGATTTAATTTTAGTTTTTTTAAATTCAATATATCAATATATAAGTGCATATAGTAGTTAACTGTTAAACTGGTGCATTTAAATGAAAATAAATCAAAAGTAAAACAGGTTTCATGTTTATTTTCTCCCAGAAAGTGTGGCAGGGAGAGGGCAAACTTTGCAAACTATTGAAGTCTCTTCACCTCCTGTTGCGCACGTCTGAGAGTCAACGCTTGCACCAAATTCCTGTTCTCAAGAATGTGTGCTTTGGTAATGACAAGCTTCCGATCCTGACGTGTGATGAGGCGTCACTCACACACTGACAATGAAGAACTGTCCTGCAGGAATGCCTCCTCGCTGCCAGCAACTCAAAGTGTGGAGAACGTGAAGAAGAGCGGGCTTGTTAAAATGCCATTGAGTTTAAAAATAACCCTTAAAACATACCGCAGTTTCAGACCGGTGAGAATACAAACAGATTGCTGGAGAATTTGATGAATTGTGGGATGTGATCACGTCTAAAATAATGATTGGTGTGGTGGCGAAAAGGTCACAGGGACGTTGATTTTGTGATGTGCAAATGTCCCATCCAGCATCTGCACAATTGCCCCTGAAATATGAGGACACTGAGTAAACCGTACCGGTGACGGCTGGAAAATTACATTTGCAAAGATAAGCGAGGCCTAACTGGGTTCTTTTCTTAATCAATGCACAGCTATTCAAACTCATATAGTGGGGTGGAGTCAGGAAAAATGAATCTGTCAGAAAGGGCTAGTGTGACAAACATTACTTTGTCATAAATGAAGTTATTAACCCTCTGGGGTTGTTCGTTTCAGAGTCACACTCGGAATGTTCGGGTCCAAATGGACCCAAATGGCGGGATTCATATTTTTAAAAAAAAAAATCTTTTTTTTTTCAACATTTTTTTTTTTTACTCGTTTTTTATAATATTTTTGGATTTTCTTTTTTGGTGTTTTGAGAAAATTTCAAAAATAAAAAAAATGTATAATTAGTATTAATGCAATAATTATGACAAATTTCCCCCCCCACATTGAACATAATAGATTTTTTTTTTTTTTTTTAAAGCTGTATTTCATTTTAGATTCAAGCCTAGACCTCATAAAAGCAATTTTTGAAATGAGATGGATGCCATCTGGTGGACAAACTGAGCATTTTAAAAATGCAAAACACATGTATAATCTGAATTTTTTGGTGTGTTCGTGTGTAAAAGTGTGTTTGTGTGTGTGTGTGGATGTGTCTTGATGTTTTATAGATTCACCCCTTCACTGTTGTGTGCTTTTTTTCAAGATCGTGGCTGATTTGTAGATTGTACGCACACAAAAACTCAGTATTTTCACATTTTTGCCAATTTCCCATTCATTTTCCATGCACACCCCAAGTGTGACTATTTTTTTTACAACCACTTAGACTACTCACATCCTGTCCCCAATTTTTGTGTGTGTCCAAATACCAAATACCAACAAAGTCACCAAATATCGGACCATTCCGAGGCAGCTGTGATTAAAATAAATTTTTTATTTAAATTCTTCGGGTCCATTTAGGCCGAACAACCCCAGAGGGTTAAAGCAGCGTGCATAGTAATTATAAAATAAAACTGGCAAAATCGTATTTAAATCGTATTTACACATACACATTTGTAGAGTTTGTACTGTAATGTATATATTTTTTTAATTAATACTAATAGCAGCTAAAATGGGAGCACTTGAATTCTTTAGATGTCCAAAACTTTTCAGGTTCGTAGAATAATTAGTTGATTTTATTGTAATTAATTAAACCGATTATGAATGTTTAAGACGATTATCTAATGCAGTTCATTTTCCTAATTTGACATCAGCTTGAACACACAAACAAATGAGTGAAACAGTTTAACATTGCAATCCTTTGATAACGAAATTGAGTCACAAATAGATTTTCACAGACTTTTATTACTTTGACGTTAAAAAGTTCTTTCTCAGATAAAGTTTCTCCACGAGATTTTCAATGTGAAATCAGACTTTTGGACTGGTTGTGTACTCTGATGTGTTTCTCCAAACATGCACAAATAAACACATGTACAAGTGCGTACGAATATGAATGAGGTCGGTCCGTGTCTTTCTGTTCTTCCTGCGATCTTTTCAATATCCCAGCGCTTCAGAAGATTAATTGAATAATATGTTGTTGTTGTGCCGAGACCTTGTGTCAGAAGAACCAGCGCCTCTTTGTGTGTCTCTTTAATTCTTCTGCATCTTCATACTTCACTGTTCTCTTTCTATCCACTGAGCCATCGCTGTTTGCTCTTGTCTGCTTATTAGTTTTCTGATATGCTTCTCATCCCCCTCCCTTTAATCTTTGTCACACACTCTCATTCTCCGCCGTACTTTAATGAAATGTTGGTTATATAAATGCTATAAAAAACACCTCCCTCTCTCTCTCTCTCTCTCTCTCTCTGCAGACGGATCAGTTTGTTCACGCTCTGAAAGACGAGCTGGTGAAGAGCGCCCTCTTAGCGTTGCATGCCGCAAGTCCCGGATACGTCTGCAAAAGTCCGACTTCGACCCCGTCCAGCCCACACAAGGCCGACTCGCCCCCCGGCGTCACCGAGGAGTCCCACACCGTCTGCAATAATGTTAACGGCTCCCAAACACCCCAGAAGGAAAGCAAAGCGTCTCCCGTCCGCTCCGACTCCATCCCGCATCACAAAGAGTACGACGAGGAGGAATGGGCAAGTGTTGTTATGTAATAGCAGCTAATTGCCTATCATATTTGATGATAGTGGTCCTGACAGAAATGTAGAGATTAGTGCTGTCAGGTGATTAAAACTTTTAATTAGTGCGCGATTAATCGCATCCATGTGTGCACTGTGTATAAGTCTTTTGTATATATAAATACACACACTAGCATGTATATATTCTAGAAATATTTGCTTCTATATATATTTATACATCATTTATATATAAATGTTTTATATATGAATTAGTGCTGTCAAACAATTAAAATATTGAATCGCGATTAATCGCATTAATGACACAGTTAACTCACGATTAATCGCATTGACACAGCTAACTCGTGATTAATCGCATCAATGACACATTTAACTCGCAATTAATCACGTTAATGACACAGCTAACTCACAATTAATCTCATCAATGACACATTTAACTCACGATTAATCGCATTGACACGGCTAGCTCGCGATTAATCACATTAATGGCACAGCTAGCTCGCGATTAATCACATTGATGACAGATAACTCACGATTAATCACATCAATGACACATTTAACTCACGATTAATTGCATTGAGAGCTAACTCGCAATTAATCACATTAATGGCACATCTAACTCGCAATTAATCACATTAATGACACAGCTAACTCACGATTAATCGCATCAATGACACATTTAACTCCCGATTAATTGCATTGACAGCTAACTCGTGATTAATCACATTAATGACACAGCTAACTCGTGATTAATCACATTAATGACACAGCTAACTCGCGATTAATCACATTAATGACACAGCTAGCCCACGATTAATCACATTAATGGCACAACTTGCTCGCAATTTAATCACATTAATGACACTAACTCACGATTAATCGCATCAATGACACTTTTAATTCGCGATTAATCGCATTGACACAACTAACTCGCGATTAATCACATTAATGACACAGCTAACTCGCGATTAATCACATTCAATGACACATTTATCTCACGATTAATCGCATTAATGACACAGCTAACTCGTGATTAATCGCATTAATGACAGTTAATTCGCGATTAATCACATTACGACAAACACACAGATCACTTTGGTCTTGTCAATGGAACCATTTGGCAACTTTTTAAAAGTAAACTTTCCATTCATAATCTTATTGGTGTCCATTTCAGCGTCTCGCGCTCTTCATCCACTCAAAATGTAACGTTAGCCTACTATTTGGCCGGCTCGCAGATCCAAACAAGTGTATGCGACGTGCCTGTTGTTTTGATTCTGGTCTAGCTAGATATTTGAAGTATAATTTAATTGTTTACATTACATTACATTTATTCATTTAGCTGACACTTTTATCCAAAGCGACTTACAGTTGCTATATACGTCAGAGTTTGCACGCCTCTGGATCAACTAGGGGTTAAGTGTCTTGCTCAGGGTCACATTAGTGTCTCACAGTGGATTCGGACCCAGGTCTCTCACACCAAAGGCATGTGTCTTATCCACTGCGCCATCACCACCCCAGTTGTTTAGTTGGTCTCACATGCCTTGAATAACATGGGGAGGCGGAGTTTTTGACCTATACTAGGACCGGCCACCGGGGGGCGATCGAGACGTTTTGGCTTCACTTTTCAGGGCTTGTGCGGCTCGCTTGATAGAAACCTTTACCACAGTAACTGAAGGATGAACCGCAAACTACAACCTTAAGAGGCTCACGTTCTGTTTGTTTAGTCAATGCTGCTGTTAAACTGTGGTGTCTGGTTCCTGTAATTGCCTTTGTGTGAGTGTGTGCATGTGTGTGTGTGTGTCATAACCATGGCTAACAGGAGAGGATTAGAGGCCGAGATAAGACAAGCATCTCTAATCAATGCCAAAATAACTTGTGTGCCCTTGAGCTGCACTCACAAGAGGGAGAGTGAAGCCTGAAGTTAGTTCTAGCTAGACTTCCCCCAATATTCATAGAGGAAGGATGTTGTCGTTTTTCTCAGAACGTTTTACATTTGTGTTTTAATTATTTTACTTCTATCAGCCAATAGAAATGTCGAAATTTGCACAAACGTAGTAGTAGTCACCAGCAAGTGCTTAATTAAACATTATGAAAAGTATTTTTTTTTGTCTCTCCATAGAAAGGCACAATAAAATGGAAAACACACATTTTTTGAAGATGTTTTACTTTTAACACCTTAAATGCGCTAGTTTTCTTCCTGCGTCATATCTTTTGGTCCTCTTTGTAACTTAATATGTCAGTCCATTTGGTGTGTGTGTGTGTGTGTGTGCAGCTTCCACAGTGTTTCTTAATGAGAAACATAACAGAAACTCCCTGACTTCTTAACCATTTTAATAAAGATCTTTATACGTTAGGTTGAACTCGGCTAGATCTCAATTTAACATTTAAGATAGAAAGTTTCTGTGATAAAGCCCCAGAAGCGGAAAACAGGCGAACAGAAATATCATCATTTGGTTGTTGAAGACACTTGTGGAAAGGAGTGAAACGATCCTTAAAATCCTTCAAATAAATGATGCAAATGAAGTAACCTTTCAAAGCGAAGCTGTTCAATATTAACATTTTTTTATGTATATATCAAATTACCTTTAGAAGTATGCTTCAATCAACAGTGTAAATAATACAAATTCATTATACTATATAATATTTATACAAAATAATTCCGTTTAATATTTTATTTATATTTAATAATATATAAATGTGCAAAATATTCAAAATGAAATATGGCAAATAATTTATTGTAATATTTTTCTATTTTATATTATTTTTTAAATACTTTTTATTGAAGTTATATTGTTACATGATGATTAATGATTGGTAAGTTTCCTTGGAATTAGTTAAAGACATTTTTCATGTCTAGCTGTTTTTAATTTTGGGCCTTTCGCCCCATAATCAACACAAAAGTTGTAAAAAATAAGAAAGTCTGTGCCTGCTCATGGGGCACGTACACACGGCAAAGATTTAGTAGTGACTGACTAGTTCCTCAAATGGGTGTGAATCTCCTAATTTATCATTCCAGAGGTCACTTGCACAATCAGTGCTTATCGTGACCGCGGCTGGTTTATGGGGTGTAAGTGTCGGTCCCTTAATGTTTGCTTTGACTCTTCTAGGACAGGGTCTGGGCCAGTGTGGCGAAGAGTTTGAACTGTGTCATTGCCACGGTGGATAAATTACAGGAGCAAGACAACAACAACCAGGAGTCAGTGCCCTGCCACACGCTCGCTGACGTCATCACCTCACACAGTCCCGGTACGTCTGTCCAACCACACCCAAACGAGCACTCAGAAGCTCCAGACCCATCACACGCTTAAAGGGATAGTTCACCCAAAAATCAAGAGTAGTGACTCGACCTCATGTTGTTCCAACCAGTGGCGGATTTAGCCAATCGGGGGCCCAAAGCGAAGATATTTCCCTAATGAAAAAGCTAATCTACGGGGAAGTAAAGGTTGGCCTTCCCTAACAGAGAATCTTTGCCAAAATGCCAGGAAACCCAGCACTGTTCATTCTTTTTTAAGATCAAATTAATATCAATATATATAATATATGTCAACGTATTTCTTAAAGGGATAGTTCACCCAAAAATGAAAATTTTGTCAGTATTTACTCACCCTCATGTTATTCAGCCCATCTTCAGAACACAAATTAAGATATTTTTGATGAAATCTGAGAGCTGGATCACTCCTCCATACCAGTCCATAGGCTTCTTGAGGGATTGAAACTTGCCGGCCTCAAAAAGTTATTAAAGACATCGTTAAAATAGTCCAAGTTACTGCAGTGGCTCAATCTTAACTTTATCAAGCGACGAGACACTTTTTGTGCGCAAAACAAACATAAATAACGACTTTATTTCAACTATTTACTTCCTTTTCATTGCGCCTATAGTCTTAAACTAGTTTAACAGCGTATGATCTGTTGTTGTACGTCACACGCATCACACACATGACCAGCGTCGGCCAATAGTGAGCCTACGTGTGACGTAGCTCTACGCTATCACACTACGTTAACTGACTAGAGGCCCATAGAGAAGGAAGTGAATAGTTGAAATAAAGTCGTTATTTATGTTTGTTTTTGCACACAAAAAGTGTCTCGTCGCTTGATAAAGTTAAGATTGAGCCGCTCTATTTTAACGATGTCTTTAATAACTTTTTGAGGCCGGCAAGTTTCAATTCCTCAAGATGTATAACGGCTAACAACTTTATTCAACTATGCATTTTCTTCTCTGTGGGCCTCGCGCAGCGCTTCTGTGTCGTACGTCACACTCCTCACACACATGACCAGCGTCGGCCAATAGCGAGCTTGCGTTTGACGTACAACACAACTGTCTCGAGGCCCACGGAGAAGGAAATTAATTGTTGGATAAAGTCGATATTTTTGTTTCTTTTGTTTTTCACACAAAAAAAGCTTTAAAAAATAATCCTGTTCCTTATCATTTCAATAGCAATAATATTCCACGTGTCACCAATTTTGACTCGAGACATTCCCTGTGAGGATTTTTCCCTTTTCAATGGTTTAACTTTTTTTTTTCACGCTTTTAATAACAACCCGCGTCTTTTTTTCCCCCCAAGCACATGTCAGGTCTGTCAGCTGAGAGATGAATATTAGCATCCACTGATCTTCTGTCAGACACTCAGTTTTTAACATAGCCGATGCTGCCACCACTTGGACACCATCTGAAACTGCACTCTGAGGTTCTGCCTGTTGCAATCCACAACATAAATATACATTTTCTGCTTGGCAATGACACTTTTTGTTACTCTGAGCTCATATTTAACACAATTTTCCATATTCATCTCAATCTTTAAGTAAGAGTCATATATCAGACTAAGCCTTCGGGTCATGTTAAAGCAATTGGTTATTGATTCCTTATGATTGTAAACCATTTCATTTTCATTTTAGAAATACTGTGTGCTTTGTTAGCATCTGATATTTCCGTTGCAGCAGTTTCCTACAGGTTTAAAGTTTCCTTTACAGTTTCCTGTAGTTTTTTTCCTACAGTTTTCGTTTGCAAGATCTTCCGATACATTTTGTGAGATAATTTCAACATGTAATTGCAGTATAAATGTTAGTGCGTAAATACTTCACATAACACAAGGAATTGTCCTTCATTCAAAGGCATGTTGATATGTGGCCGGACCGGTTTAGGTTTGATGTATCATGTCATGCACAATTAATTAACTGAACAACAATTCAGATCAATAGCATGATGAATACACCCTGGGTGGGAACCAAACTACTGAACATGACTCTGATTTGGGGAATGGGGTTAAATGGGGCAAAGTCACTCATGCAGTTTGGTACTGTGTATATAATGCTGCCAAGAATCTGATGACTAATGCAAAACACATTTAGACACGAAGCTTGTTGCAAAACAAATGAATGGAGCACGGTAGATCCAGTCCGTAGATTAAAGAGACCGATTGAAGCGCGTTTCTCATAAACTCTACACGTCAGATGATTTATTGTGATTCTCAGAGCTGAATGATAAATGGCAAAAATAACAAGCTAGTGCATGTGAAATTTCAACAGGACATCTGCATATGACGTTAACAGTCTTTTCCCTGGTTTTAAAGACAAGGCTTTATGTCTTTATGAGTCATTGAGTCATTTGTTCAACTGAGTCGTTTTATAATTGATTCATAATTTAAGTGACTGTCTTAATGAGTGAGTAATTGAGTCATTTGTTCTACCGATTCGTTTAATAATTAATTCATAAATTAAGCGACTGTCTTCATGAGTAAGTCATTGAGTCATTTGTTCAACTGAGTCGTTTAATAATTGATTCATAATTTAAGTGACTGTCTTAATGAGTGAGTCATTGAGTCATTTGTTCTACCGATTCGTTTAATAATTAATTCATAAATTAAGCGACTGTCTTCATGAGTAAGTCATTGAGTCATTTGTTCAACTGAGTCGTTTAATAATTGATTCATAATTTAAGTGACTGTCTTAATGAGTGAGTAATTGAGTCATTTGTTTAACCGATTCGTTTAAGAATTGATTCATAAATGAAGTGACTGTCTTTATGAGTGAGTCATTGAGTCATTTGCTCAACCGATTCGTTTAATAATTGATTAATAAATTAAGTGACTCTCTTTATGAGTGAATCATTGAGTAATTTGTTCACCTGAATCGTTTAATAATTGATTCATAAATTTATTGACTGTCTTTATGAGTGAGTCATTGAGTCATTTGTTCAACTGACTCGTTCAATAATTGATTAATAAATTAAGTGACTGTCTTAATGAGTGAGTCATTGAGTCATTTGTTTAACCGATTCGTTTAAGAATTGATTCATAAATGAAGTGACTGTCTTTATGAGTGAGTCATTGAGTCATTTGCTCAACCGATTCGTTTAATAATTGATTAATAAATTAAGTGACTCTCTTTATGAGTGAATCATTGAGTAATTTGTTCACCTGAATCGTTTAATAATTGATTCATAAATTAAATGACTGTCTTAATGAGTGAGTCATTGAGTCATTTGTTCAACCGATTCTTTTAATAATTGATTCATAAATTAAGTGACTGTCTTTAAGAGTGAGTCATTGAGTCATTTGTTTGGGGTGAAAAATGTGAGTAAATGATGACAGCATATTAATTTGTGGTGAATTTTCCCTTTAATTCATTCAGCAGTGAATTAAGTGACTGTCTTAATGAATGAGTCACTGAATCATTCAAACGGCGATTCAGTCAAGAAAAAAAAAACAAGCGGCTGGCTTAGTAATTTTCTGAATTATTAATTCAACTGATTCATTCAAAAATATTGATTCAGTCAGGAATTAAGCATGTGATTGTCATTGAATCATCATTTCAAGAGAATCATTCAAAAACAGGAACAGCACTTCTGTTTTGTTTGGAGATGCGGTGGCCTGTGTTTAGAGCTATTTTCCTGGCAGAGCAACAAATAGCGAAAATCAAAGCAACAGCTGTTTTTTTATGGCCTGGGATGTATATATCCCAGACCACGTTCAACTTCAGACCAGGAAGTCAAGACTTGGTCTCCGTGGCTCATGCAGAGATCATATCTGCTAACCCTTGATCTAATACGGTCTCATGGCTCTCGGGAATTTCATAAGAGATGTCGTTTTCTCCGTGTGTAATTTAGATAACAGACTCTTGTATCCTGCCAGCATTAAACACAGCTTAGTCTAATGCTCTGATCTGCTTTATTCGGTGGGCTTTTTAATTGCATTGTAATCTTTAAAGCAAGTGGGCTATTCATAGTTTTTCATTCCTTTATACAGAACTCATAAACAAACTCTCCCTTTATTTTAATTTAATTGTAGATTATAAAACTGTAGTAGATCATAAACCTTTTATAACTTTAAAGGTACACTATGTAGGAATTCCATGTTTGTCAAACAGCGACCCCTAGAGTCGATGTGGAGTACTTGTACTGGCATAAATAACAAGTGGAAATAAGGTACGGCCCCTTTAAGAGCTGCGCTATGGGTTATTTCTGTTCGATGCTCATTCTTATCCTATTTTAAGTGAAAGCCTGATCGAGTGAGACTCTGGTTTTCTCAAGCGGTCAGTTTCTCGTTTTCTTTTCCTTAACTCTTCCGAGCCTGTGGTTACGTGACGGTCGTAAAGCGGTACATTCTCCAGGTCACATGACCTGGCCAAAGACGGTCCGTCTTCTCCAAATTTACATAGACGGTGTTTCAAGAGGGCAGCCCCGCTCGCTCAGAGCATTGATAGTGTGAAATGTTGTAAGTTGGCCTGAGGAATCATTTAAAATAACTCATATGCGTCAACTTTTTTGGCTAAAAGTTACACGGTGTGCCTTTAACTTCATTATTCAATTGAATCAGTTACCAAATATAAAACCAGCAAAGAAAAACACATTGCTAAGTGCAAATAATTCAGTGCAACTAGCCATGCTGTCTTTCATGCATAAATAAACAGGCTTATCAACTTTTATCAAAAGGAAATGTAAATGCTTCCCATGTTTTGGTGTGTGTTATCGGTCACAGACAATCGGCATGGACAGGTTGAGTGACATGCCATCATCATCATCATCATCAAAAACCAAAAATAAAACTGCACAAAGATGAAAGAAATTATTACTGCATGAAATTCTGACTGACTATAAACTTGGCTTGTCAACTTTAATGTGTGTGTGTGTGTGTGTGCTGAAGAATGCAAAACCATTTCCCATGTTTTGGGTCTGATTTTTGGGTCAATTTTGCATGAATTTGCTCTTATGAACACTGCACATTGCTAGTCTTATTGTGGACGATTTATCAGTGCAAATTATTTCAAATGTAAAAAAACAAAAAAAAAAAACAATGTTTGTCTTAACCACCTTCATCAACATGTAAAAACTTGCCGTTCCTCTACCCAATAGAGCGTTCCCTCGACTAAAACACAATAGGAGTTTTCCATTGGCTTTTGTATTATTGTAGAAAACGACCAGCAAAAGTTTATGATTCCTAAATGTTTTGTTCATCGTGATAACCGTCACTACAGCAATCGTCAAAAGCTAAACGTAGACTGTAAAGGAACTACACCACGGTCACATGACTTCAGCGCCGCCGTCACTGAGCTTCTGACAACTCTTTAAAAACATTTACAAGAGTGTGAATATACACACAATGAGTCTGTAAAAGTGGATGACTGAGTTTAATGAGTTTACCTGTTCGACCTGATGGAGTTCAATTGTCCTGTTAAGACACTATGCCTTTTACGAGACAATATCTGAGCTTTCCTTGAAATATCTTATCTATCTTATCTAATCTAAATTTTCTTCTGGAGTGGCAGGTTTCTGGCAATTTGGCAAACTGAGTCACAAATGTTTCCTGTTTTTCCTCAGATCGTCCGCTGACAGCCGTGGATGTCCGGGATCAGCTCGCTGTCGTGGTCCAGTCGCTGAAGGAGTGTGTGTCGGCGGTGGCGGAGAGAGCCAGGCGCTCGGTGATCTTCGTCCTGCTCCAGGAGGCGGCGGGCAGTTCAGCGCAGGGTCTCCAGCTACAGCAGAGACGGGACACTGTCTTCAGCCAAGCAGTGAGTGACACACACTACAAACCCTCATATCAGAACAGATACGCTTGGCTACGGATATGAACATTTGGCCCGATTCCGATAACTTCTTTATATTTGAAATCGGGCGATAAATCTTAATCCAAATTTTGATATCATTTTTGAGAGCCTGATTACAAAAACAAAAGTCTCACCATTAACCCTTTGATGGTCTTCGTTTGGGAATGACGCACTTTGGGGTCTATTGGTCCCCAGACAATAACATTTAATTTTGTAACAGAATAGTATTTTTTTTTTTATAAATATAATTTTACTTGGTTTATTAATGTTTTTACTCAACATTTGTGCAGTTTTGGGAGGATTTATGATATCTTTTAAATTTCTATAAATAAATATTTATTTAATTGGCTTTTTTTCCAAAAAAAACCAAAAAAATGCATTTTATGTAAAATTCAATTTATAAAAGACCCATATTTCAAATTTTCATTAATGTGGATTACATGGATCATTTTACATGGTTTAATGTAAGATTTCTGTCCATTTTTTGACAGTTTTAAAATAAAAATTAAAATCACTTTAACCACTACTGTACATGACCATAGAGCATCACTATATGCTATTTGGCATTTTACTAACCAAAGGTATCTTTTCACAAGTTGGATTCAGTTGGATTCATATCTAAATATTATAAAATCACAATTATAAAAAAAATCAAATACTTTTAGTCAACGTTTAGCAATTTTTGTACAGAAAAAAACAGGTTTTTCAATAAATATTACATTATGATTAGAATCAAACCTGAACAACGTTACAAAGAGAAATGTTGGAGTCTTAAGATTTGAGTGTGTGTGTGTGTGTACATAAATTTTCAATGTGTCAGTGTTACAAATTTATTTTTGTGGTGGTTCCGCATTTTGGATGATTTTATTTTACAAATGATAAGAGAACAATTTTTATAGTTTCAAAAAATGTATTCCTCTATGTGTGTGTGTGTGGTGAGCATGATTTTTGTGCATTGTTGGAAGTGTGACACTTTATTTCTGTCATTTCTGTCTATGTGTTCTGCGTTGTTTCTGATTTTGATGATGATTTTGGACCCCGAATACCACAAGTGTGACTATTTTTGTCACGCCAACATAAAAACAGATATCATTCCAATTTAATTTTTTTTGTAGATCTAGACAGTGTAGAGCTGTAGAAATTTTCATACCATTCTTTTTATTATTATTTTCTCACCCCATTCGAAGTTTCTGAGAAGGCATTTGTAAAGATATATGTGTGTTGTGTTCACAGCTGGCTGCACTGGCGTGTGGATTTGTCATGCGGTTATACGCGGGTTTGGAGGACAAGGGTTTTCTCAGACAGCTGCATGCCGTCGGACTGGTGGCCCAGTTTGAGAGTCTGCTCAGCACTTACAGTGAGTGTCCTGCATCTGATCATATGCAATCACAGCAAAATAAACACAAATCTACGATTCAAACCAGGCCTGTCACGGTCATTGTATAAATGATTGCGATTAACAATGTCTTTGTGTTTTGTTCATGTCATTAGTGCAACCCTAATACGTAATTTTCTGATTATTATTATCATATGCTAATTATTGCAATTTTTGCATAGGGATACATTGATACCATATCAGATATTGGACAATATTTTTCTTTTTTTATTATTAAAAATGTATTTTAAAAATGTCAGTTGATATTTAATTGTGCAATCTCAACTCTCTTTATTTTTACATTTAGACATTTAAGACATCTAATTCTCACATAAAGCTATTACATTTTAAATCATTACAGTTTGTCTAGATTGCTTAAACACATCTCTTGAAACTATGCCTCTTATTCTCAACACCGTAAACACAAATCTATAACGTCTCAAAATGAAACTCTACACACAAAAACCATTCACTCTTGCTGAAAAACCAAACTTTGCCCTCAGACAGGACACACAAGCCCTCAAAATAACACACTCTACAACAAAGTCTAACACACTGGTGCAATAAATTCAAAACAACATTTCCAAAACTGGTAAGTTATGTTACTTGTGGTTCCCCTCCTCACAAACCTTTTCACATGATGAACAAAAGACACAGCCAATGGATACATTGGCACATTTTTATTTATTCATGTACTACACAGTACAACACGCACACACAAAAAAAAAAAACGCCTCAGCGTCCTGTCTTTGGTCTGAATCAGGCCAGAGAATCACATCCACATTAAAGGCTATATGAGCCCTAGCCAGGCCGTGAGGGCAAAATCCTCTTGCATGCCTGATCCGCCCCTATTTTCCTGTTTTTCTCCCTGAAACGACTCAAATTAGGCTGTACTCGTTGTCCAGCCTCCCTCATAGTCAAAGACATGATCAACTAAAGTGGCTCTAATTTCATCCGAGACTGCTTGTCTCTTTGCTCTTCCTCCTCCATCTCTTCTACCACCTCGTCCTCCTCTTCCTCTTTTACCATTTCCCGTTCCTCCTCCTACACCATTTCCTGTTCCTCCTCCTTCACCACGTCCTCTTCCTCTCCCTCCTCGACCTCTTCCTTCATTTCTTTATGGATCCATTGTTCCAAAACTCAGATGAACTGACTCTGGCACTTATAGGCATCTTCAAAGTTCTGAATGATGTGTGTTAAATTGTGACTCTTATGGTGCGTTCACAACGGACGCGAATAGCACATCAGGCGCAAATGATTTTAATGTTAAGTCAATGCAAAGACGTGTTACGCGCGTAAAAAATTCCTGCGGTGCGAATGAGGCGTGGCGCGGAAGACGCGAATACGCCTTATTCGAATGGTGCAAATTGAGCATCTGGCGCGTTACGCGCGAATGATTTATTTAGTGCTATTTGTGCATTCACACATTTGACGCGAATTCGCGTCTGAAAAATCTGAACTTTGGCGTCGATTCGCGACGCGTTAACCAATCAGGAGCCTAGCTGCATGCTCACGTGGTGAAGGATCTGGATGCTTCGATAAATTATTTTTTTAATATGACTAAATGCCTGGTGTGGTTCTAATGCACAACAAAGCTAATATTTTATAACTTAAAACTTTATTTCAATATTCGAGACATGTTCATTTTGTATTGAATGTTACTCATTCCATATCTAGATTATATGAAATAGTATTATGATGTAAAGACAACCAACATACATGTGCATAAGTTCGTGTCTGGATGTGAGAGAGAAAAAAATCACAGGACAGGTTAATAACTTTTGGAGGCTGGCTCTATTTATCATCAAAATAAATGACAGATTCGGTGGATGAAGGCGAGGGTGATCCTTGCTCTGATGCGGGACAACAGGTCAAACTGGGCGTGGGACAGGTGGAAGTACCGCCGACAGCGGCTATCATCTAGGTGCAGCTTGTGGAGCGAGCAAATGGTGAAACTCGCCAAACGGTTCGCCTCTGAAGGGTCCGGTGGACACAAATACGGCGACGATTATCCCCACGCCGCTGTTCTAGCTCTCCAGAGCAAATACAGTGCGGTGAATCTCTCGATGAATGCTCCATCAACATAAACAAAGATGGCCGCCAACGGGTTTCGATTTAAATTTCGCTTCAAACTTTTGATTTTATGTGCGTCAGTTTCACACTTGACGCGCGAATTAACACAAAGTGGTGAAGCGTTAAACTAGACGTGAATTTGACGCGCTATTCGCATCCAGTGTGAACGTAGCATTAGTGTTTTTTTCTGATTAATGGTGTGCTAATTGAGCTGAAACTATGCTGACTTGAGTGAACAATATTGAATGCTAGTGCTTTCTAAATGCAGTGGGAGTCCCAATATTAGTCCCAACGTAGGTGCACCATAGTGGTTCAGGATAGGACAAAAACACGGATTGACGGATTGATGTTGAACTCGCTCATTATATAAATTTTGAATAGAAAAAAAATTAAGGAGTTTTATTTAATGCTCATTGCTCAAAACTTTTCAAAATATGACGCGACCTCCCATAGAGCTCGCTGAGGCCCCCTTGTGGGCCGTGACCCCCTTGTTGGTAACCGATGAGTTAAGGCCTTTTCACACCGGGACCAATTTGCGTGCGCGATATTCGCTGACGTTTAACGCCTTGTGACAAAACAAAGGGCGCCAGTGTGAGTGTGCACACCGACACGAAAAACGCCACGCGTAAAAGCGTCATTTAAAAAAAAAACGCCTCGGGTTAATTTTTTTAGTTTGACGCACCGCGTCAAAAACTATCCAACCAATGAGATTGCCGCTTTTGCTCAGGTGTCTAGAGCTTCTGAAGTTACAGTAAAACACAACTTGGGGGCGCTCAAACACAAAACGGTCTTGCCGAGCACACATACGTAACGGCGAAGAAGATGTACGCCAAGTAGTGTCTACACTGCAGGGAAGAAATAAGACCAGGAAGATGCGAGGCGAGATGAATGTAGAGCTGCTGGTGTCAGAACATAAAGAACTATATGACAAACGCAACTGCGACTTCAAAATAGGACTATTTTGGTTTTAGCCATCTAATGTCATGGAATGAATTTGCATGTTCACTCGCCTCATCGTCAGGGAAATCGTTGCTTGGGTGTGAACACAAAAAAACATGTTGAAAAACGCTGGCGAATAACGCACGCCGATATTTGCCCCGGAGTGTACGGCCCTTTAGTCTATGATTAATGCAGCACAGTCTCTATTAAAGATGGCTCCTGTCTTCCCATTGTCTCTCTCTCGCACATGCACTCTCTTCCAAAGGAATGTGTTCGTAAAACCTCCGTATCAGCCCTGTAACATGACACTGTTTCAGCCCTGGTGTTCAGCTCCTTTGGGATGTTGGTTTTGGAGTTTCATAAACCTTTGTTTATAATGAATAATTAGTGTGTGTCTGATGGGTCCAGACCCTACATAGGATTGTGTTGTTTTAACTAAAAAAAAATAATTAATATATCATAGAGTTGTTTGTGATTACATGGTAACAATCGTGTTGCGTTGTGGTATATGGAGCTGGCTGAAGTGTCCATATGAAGTAGACTTCGAAATCGAGGGAGCGAGGGTCTGTCCATATTAACTTCCCTCGTCCACTTCATGAAGTGGCGACACGGATTCCCTTGAGGGGAAGTGTCTAGGGAAGTTCGCATGTGCATGTCTAAACGTGGACTGGAACGCAGCCTAAATACACAGATCAAACAAAGGGAACTCAGGACACACGTATTTAGACAGATAAGGGAATACTGGGTCACAGGACTAAACCAAAAGCACCATGAAACATAGGAGACAGACTATACATGTCACACCCATATTCAAGTGTTAAAAAATTATATTTTGATATATTGCATGTTCAGATATTTATACAACCAAATGTTCTGGGGGCCAAAACACTGTATTTCTAAAATTGTGCAAACAATGGTTCTTGCTTAGATTATTGCCCAGTGAGTTATTGCCCTGAAGAAGCCTGAAACTTCTCAGGCTTCTTCAGGGCATTGTGCCGATGACGCATACTGAGTTTTTTGGAGATACGCCAATGCTATCATGCATGGCATATAGCCATTTTCATTATTATTTTTCCTGTTATAGCGTCACCAAGTGGCCAATCGTCGCGCTTTTTTCTTTTTCTTTTTTTTTCGTGTGACCTCAGATTGAGCTTATAAACATGTCCCGAGTATAGCGAAAATATCTCTTTCCGCTCACAAGTTATAGCTGTTTTAGTGAAAATGGCCCCGGTCACATCGAATACATTATGGTTCCCCTTAGCGACCGTGAATTGAAATTTCGAACAAACCTACGAGTAGTTTGCAAAAGTAGGTTTTTCAGAAAACGTCAAACTTTACTCGAAAATGGCGTGTCCTCCTTGAGCCAAGGATTCCAATGATGTACGATACTTGAGCCTACGTCTAACGGTTGAGATGTAATGAGCCATTTTGTACTTTTGACCGCTATAGCGCCCCCGTCTGGCCGTCCGGGGCGCGCCTTTAGTGATGTTGTAGGCAGTGTGAGTACTACCAGCATTCAAAGTTTCAAGTCTCTACGACTTGTGCTTCGGTTTGCCCAATCAGTTTTAGATGGACAATGTTGCATCATGCACTCTAAACAATGCTGGGTTGTTTCAACCCAAATTTGGGTCAAATATGGACAAACCCAAACGTTGGGTTTTAAATTTACAGTTGAAAGTTGGGTTAAAATTTTAAATTGCATTTTTAACCCAACATTTGGGTTTGTCCATATTTGACCCAAATTTGGATTGAAACAACCCAGCGTTGTTTAGAGTGTGGGAAAATTAACAATAACAATAGGCGCTTGAACCCCGCCCTAATTGTTTGTTGGTTGTTACGCATAATTTGAATTGTAACATCAGTGCATCCCTATTTTATCATATTGCTGTTAGAAGTGTTTTATTAAACAATAAGCCATTCGAGGGCCGTGCCTCCCCCCCCCCCAGCGCTCATTGATGCCCCTCCTACCACAGTTTCTAATAAAATGCTAAATCATAAATCAGATGTAGGCTATACAATACCAAATTTCCAGCAATATATTTAAATAGTACATTGTGTTTATCGTAATAGTACACGACTATTTATCGTAAGTGTTTTAATGGTCTAGTGGCAGAACTTTAGACTGGCGTGCAAGAGTTACTGGGTTCTAATCCCACACTCGCGTAGCTATTTTTCCCCTCATTAAAGGGTAACTAAACCCCTGGTCAGAGCCTGACTCCACCCACTAGCAATATTTGAAAAATGCTGAAAAAATGGGCGGGGCCAGGGGGCGTGCACCTGAGACCCGCCGTGAGTGACAGCTGCTGTCAGACTCTAAAATAGAGAGAGACTGGAGTGACGCAAGTAGCTGCCTTTGCAACAGAGCGGCCATTTGAAGTCGAGGACTTTTCCCCCTCACCTTCACCTTCACCTGAAGTGGATGAGGGTGAATTGTATGTAGACACAGGGCCAAATCCATTCGAGACGCTGGCTCAAACTGCGGTCTTAACTCCCGCATCGCGACCGGCATCTGATGAGTTTTGTCGTCGAGTTGATCTCAATAGCGCGCGCTCTGTGGGCATGTATTCATATTGATATTCTGCCGCTATGTGAAAAAATCCAGCAAAATGCGCCGGCTCGTTTGTCGACCCCAGAGGATTAACTTTATCCTCAACCATAAATTGTGATTAAAATATCCATGATCACTCACATCAAGACGCCGCTGCGGTGGAGGAGTCCATGCAGGACGTGCAGTGTTTGGCACTGCGTGTGGAGAAGCCCATGTCCACCTCTATTCCTGATCACTGTACTAAACACTGATAAATCTATGCTAACTTGAAGCTATCCTAACTGTACTATGCTACTAGCTACACAAAATAATCTAAATTATCTATATAATGCTATGCTAAATAGATGCAACAATACTCTATCCTGATCGTTTTCAAAAATAATCTAAATAACTATATAAATGCTATGCTAACTAGATGCTAATATATGCTATCCTGGTCGTTTTCAATACTCATAAATCCAACTCCTGACTCGCTACAGTAGTTTTGACGGAACCAGGGGCTGCCAAGGGCGTGACAGAGTGGCGTCTAGTGATGTTACGTTCGTGAACGAATCGTTCTTTTTGAACGAATCTTTTAGGTGAACGAATCATTCTCGTTTACGTTATCCATTGACTCATATTTCTCGTTCACTGAAATTCCCCCTTCTACCACTGCGCGCCGCTATTGCGCGCATGCGCAGCTCAATGAACCGTGTAACTCTGTGGCCCGTTTCATCTGTCAAAGACAAAGAGTGACTAAACCTCGAGCCAATAGCCTTCGAGTATGATACGGGACGGAGCATGTGATTTGTTGAATCTAGTGAACGAATACGCCCTTTATTGAGTTGCTTTGAGTTTGAACGTGTCCAATGAACTGTTACATACATCTCGTTCGTGAATGAAAGAACCAGTTGTTTGAACGTCACGATAATAATGACGACGAAGTTAACAGTGCAAGCTGATGGTTTAATTTAATAAAAGACAGCTTAAAATTTTCGTTTTTACTAAAATCTACAAACTACATCAGGTAATCTGCTAACTTCAATATGAGTGGCACCACTAGCACTGGTTTTGTGTGCATTTTGTATTATTTATTTTTATTATTGTTGTTTTATGTTTCAACGGTTTTATACTTTAAAAAATAAATATATATGTCATGTCATGCACTTTTGTTTGTTTAAAAACTGTAAAACATTAAAAAAAAAATAGAGTATTGATTATTTGCGTCAAGTCATTCCAGCTCATTTGCGTCACGTGACTCACGTCAGCTAATAGCATTTCAGCTTGGGCTTAGAAGGCGCCTGTAATTGGTTGGATCTACTCTGCTGAATGAGCCTGAACGAGAGAGAGATCTCCCGTTCGTGAACGAATTGAACGAACTGGTTGCTATACCCAGTTCGTGTACCAGGTCGGCCATTCTGTCAATCTAGTTCATCAATCAGCAGAAAGTGAATGCAAAGCGCAGGTATCCGTACTGTGAACGCGCAATTCATAACTTACATACAGAAAATAACTCCTCGTTTAACTCGTTATGACCAAACAAATAAAATGTTAACTAGCCTGCCTAGTATGCAAACAGATTAAAAAACACTTGTGATTTGGTCATCCGAAAAGAGTGTAATTTAAAAGATAAAAAGAGTGTTGAGACTTTGATCGCTTATTTAGACTTATTTTATCAATTTAATGAGTAGCCTAGGCCCTAGGGCACAATTTTTAATAAAGTCAAATCAGTTTTTATTTTGTAACAAGTAAATACGTTGTTAACACATTTTGCCGCACCTGCTGCTGATGTATATGGAAAAAAAAAACTGAATGAATCAGTGAACGAGTCTGAACGAATCATTTTGGTGAACGAACTAAAAATGAACGAGTCTCTGAAAAGAATCAAAATTTCCACCACTAGTGGCGTCTGAGAGTTCCCTACGTCAGAGAGTACCTAGCCTAGAAATCTAGACGCACCCTAGCGGCAGCAAAAATTATTTTGCAGCAAAGTGTGGTCTAGCAACTCTCCATAGACATTTTAGCTGGAAAAACTCAACTCCGGTAGGGCCAATCACATCGTGTATAGAGTCGGCGGGCGGGCTTAACATAATGACGACAGAGTTGAGCCGGTCAGAGCAAGCTCGGACATATTCGGTTTGAAGTCGTTCATCCTCGGATGCGGCCGGCGCCGCGCGCGCTGTTACAAAAAAGCTGTGGCGAAACGATCAACTTGTCATTTTTGCCCACTCGTGCTGTGTCGTCGAGTATAAAGGCTTTACTCTGTGTCAGTGCGCGCTATGATCGGTAAGGTGCACGGGCCTCTCCCGAATCATCCCCAGCACCCCGAAGCACCACTACTCCGGCTCCGTTTCCCTCGTAAGATGATATTAGTATTTAAACATTCTCTATGATATTATTTTTTTAATGACACACTGTCTCTTTCTCTCTCACACACAAACACACACTGACATACTGTCTCTTTCTCTCTCACACATACGTAGGCTAGTTATAAACTCTTTTGACTTTTAATGATTAGTGTTTTATTTTTTAAGTTTGTGGGATGCGGTAAAAGTTTAATATATCAACTTGCTCCGCTTAGTACGTCACCTTCTTCGTTGCTCTGATTGGCTGTAGCGCTATCCAATTGCGTGCAGAGAGAATTTGAAAGACAACCGTTTATCCCGCCCCTCGGATTGAGCCCTGTCAATGAAGAGTTTCCAGACCTAACATCTTGATGTAGGTCTGGCATGCCAGGCTAGAGAGTACCCCGACAGCAGGAGCTTTCCGTTTAACCTGAAGAGGGCAGCACTTCACAGACGTTTTTACACCATATATTTGAAAATCAAAACACTTTATACTCAATTGTCAAAAAATGTACTCGAATCAATGAACAGCATTAATGAAGCTGCATTCTTACAGATCATTAACTAAAAAAAGTTGTTTTGGTGTTTAGTGACCCTTTAAAACCGATGATGTTTATGAGTGGTTGTCAAGCAGGGACATGTTTGAGTGCATTTTACTTTGTGATTTCACCGGTACGAATAGAGATTTCTCCGCAACAGATTAAGCGCGCGCCCGTGTGAAGATGTTTATTGTGGCAGCGCGAGGCTCAAGAGAACACTTTATCAGCACCACAGATCGAGTCAACGAGCTCTTTGATCACTTTATTTTAAAAACAACACATTTCAGCGTGCTCTATCGCCTCTTATTTATTTGCGAATGCTCTGCTAACCTAGGTAACCGGATATGTTTTGTTTATTTGTATTGGTAAATCAGTGCAGCGAGATGTATAAAAGTGCAACATCGATCCTGGCAAAAAGTGGTGGGGAAATTCGCAAATAATAATTATAATAGTAAAAGTTGTTTCTTTTTTTTTTCACCCGCTGATGACCCAATGCCCCTCCTGTAGATCTGCTCTGGCGCCGACTCTGGGAGGCTATATGTGTTCATGCTTTTACTGACTGTAATGCAACCTTGGCTTATTGCCAATACGAGTTTGTATGATCATAGATAGTGTCGTTATTCGTATTGCCGTTTCCAACAGCAACCAAACTTTGAAGTAAACACTTCCACCTGCACTTGCTATTTAGATTGCAGATTACAGCCAGAACTCTTGTACATGCACCTTAAGACCATAATTACGTGTATTTTGACCTAAGTTCTCCGCTCTTGCCATGTTGAAGAGCTCGAGGCTGTTGTGACTCATGATTCACTGCAATTGTTTGCTGCACACAAGGAAAGCTGATATTTTAATGCTATGAGGTGCCACATAGGATTTAAATCAAACTCCGCTTATCAATACATACATAACACACGTGCATACACGCCTACAAATTACTCGCATATACATGTATACAGTACTATTGGATGTTCATAATACATATATGAAATACACATGCACACTAATATGAAATCCGTAATATGTTGAATGTGTGGTGAATTTCTTCATTTTGCAAGGTAAATATTATATCCATAAGCAAAAATTTGCAAAATGCATTCCAAAATGTAATCTATTTTTATTAGAGATTGAATCGCTGAGGAAGTCACTTAAATTAGTTAAAAATAAAAAGAATGAAATGTTGTTAAACTTTATGGAGGAATTCTTCGTATTGTAATTAATGCCCCTACTTAGTTTACCAAATTATATGAACATTAAAAGTGTCTATAGGAAAAGAAAAAAATATTTTTATAACATATTTTAAAAATATATATTTTATTTTATGCATGTATATTATGTGTTTTTTCTTCCTCTCCTTTGTTTTTGTATCCCTGTTTATTTGTTTAAACATGTTTCAATATATGTGATATCTGTCAAAAAAAATAAATAAATAATATGAAATCCATACCAATACATATTATGTTAGTAATGAATGCAGATAAACTTGTGAATAATTTGCATATACATATAAACTTCCATGCACATATAAACCCAATGCGCGCATACACATCCATGAAACACTCGCGCATGCATACAAAATAAAACGTGGATGCATGCTTTAGTTGTGTATATATGTATATGCGAGTGATTTCATACAGTATGTGGAAGTGCGACTTCTATTTCAGTATAAAAGGAAGTCATTTCTTCTTCTTCTTCTTTCGTAGTTTAAAGGTGGTTGGCAAACCAGCTAAAGAAAAAAAGTGCCTAGAGAGAAATGCACACAAGTCATTATATTTATATTTTATAAATATTTTTTATATTTTCTTATATTTATATTGCTTATATTTTCGACCCGAACCCGTGGGTCCTGTCGGGTTTGTCGGGCTGGATGAATTAGAGCCGAGACTTCTATAATTCCTATACTTCCCATGCCTTCTCGTCCAACATCAGTGCCTGGCCTCACAAATGCGCTTCTAGAAGAATGGTCTAAAATTCCCATAAACACAATCCTAATCCTTGTGGAAAGCCGTCCCAGAAGAGTTTAAGCTGTTATACCTGCATACGGTGGGCCAACTCCATATTAAACCCTACGGATTAAGAATGGGATGTCATTCAAGCTCATGTCCATGTAGAGGCAGACGTCCCAGATCCTTTGGCAATATGGTGTATATGTGTATGTATATGTTAACACAGATGTTTGTCATGCAGGTGAAGAAATAGGGATGCTGGAGGACATGGAGGTGGGGATCTCTGACCTGCACAGAGTGACCTTCAGGATCACAGAGGCAGCGTCTGAAGAAGCAGCCAGTCTGCAGCCCACCATCAGCGGGAGACGGTGAGAGAAACCCCTCATTCACAGGGGGTTCCCACAGTCAGGAAAAGTTGGAAATATCTGGGAATTTTTAAACTGTGAAGAGTCGCATTAATATATATATAATGTGTACTATATTTCAGATGTATGTTACAATATTAAATTAATGGTAACACTTTACAATGAGGTTCATTAGTTAACCATAGTTTACTACGTTAGTTTGCATGAACTAATTGCTGCACAGCATGCATTAATCTTTGTTAATGTTAATTAAAACAGTATTAAAATCCTGTTAACATTAGTTAATGCACTGTGAACTTACATGAGCAGACTATAAACAGCTGTATTTTGTATTAACTATACATTAACAAATATTAACAAGTACAGTAACAAATGTACACGCTCAGAAAAAAGGTACAAAAGCCGTCACTGGGGCTGTACCTTTTAAAAAGGGAAAACTTTTGTCCATTTTAGGGGCTAATATGTACATTAAGGTGTTAATATGTACCTTTTAGGTGCTAATATAGACATTTAGGTGCTAATATGTACATTTTATGTGGTAATATGGACATTGTAGGTGCTATTATGGACATTTTAGGTGCTAATATGGACCTTTAGGTGCTAATATGTACATTTTAGGTGCTATTATGTACGTTTTAGGCGCTAATATGTACATTTTAGGTGCTAATATGGACCTTTAGGTGCTAATATGTACATTTTAGGTGCTAATATGGACATTTAGGTGCTATTATGTACCATTAAGGTACCAATATGCACCCTTTAGGTACTTTTGAAAAGGTACAGCCCCAGTGACAGCTTTTGTACATTTTGTGTCTTGCTCATGGTTCGTTCACGTTAGTTAATACATTAATCGACCAAATTAATATTTCTGAAGTTCTGAGAATTCTATTTCTCAAATAAACGTCGTTCTTCTGAACTTTCTGTTCACCAACGAATCAAGGAAAAAACTATTTAGCTGTTTCCTCAAATATATGAAGCGGTTTAACTGATTTCATCATTGATAATAATGAGAAATGTTTCTTGAGCATCAAATCATCATTTTAGAGTGATATCTGAAGGGTCATGTGACGCTGAAGACTGGGATAAATTACATTTTAAAATATATTACAATAGAAACTGTTCTTTTAAATTGTAATAATATTTCACAATTTTATTGTTTTACTGCATTTTTGTAAATGCAGCCTTAGTGAGCAGAAGAGACAATTTTCTAAAACTTTTAAACATCTTACCAACCCCAAATTTTTTAACATAACACTCTTAAAATATATATATATATGTTGTTTATTGACAATGGCTCCATTAATAATCTTTAACCTGTTAGCCAGCAACCCCACTTTTGAAAAATCACCAGAAATGGCAATCCCCAAACTAAACCAGACTCAGTTCATGAACCCTTTGCACTAAAAAAAACAAATATGATCTCATTTGAAAGGTGACACTTGACAATTTAGAATGAAATATTGTCGTAATGAAAAAATATATATTATAAATAGCTTCGACGTTTTGTAAAGTTATTAAAAATATATTTTATGAAATATCTTCATGGAAATAAAATTGAAATTGGGATTGTATCAATCTAGAAAATCACTGAAGCTAAAGCCACATGTCTGACCATGTTATATTTAAAATCTGAATATGTTGTTAAATGTTTTGATTTGAAGATCATGTCATATGAATATATTTTGATTAGACTGTAAAATGATCTCTCAAAGCTTGCCTACTCTTTTGCTACACACTCAAATGTATGTACTTTTTCTTCACAAAAAGAGTACGTACTTTTAGGGCGTAGTATAATTAGGAGAAATCTGACGTCAAACCTATGAGAATCTATTATATGTTCTCCAAATTGGCACAATGTTGAGTTAAAAGCCCCGAGGGACGTTGTTTAGTCAAGCGCTTTCATGACGAACGCACAGGAGTTTTTTTTTATGAATGGGAGCGGCTGACGCTCATAATTCATATTAAAGGTATTTACTCATTTTTTAATTGCATAACTCCTGACACTAATTAATACATATCACTAAGTTTCTCAGAATAAAATAGTGCTCAAATAATTAGAGTTGTGTATCTTTTTAATGATGTATACTTTGTCAGGGTAATAGCATGAAATCTTGGGTTTTTGATGCCAGAGGATAGACTTTGTTACAAAGAAATAAAGGCGAGCTGAACGGAGGGCTCAATACATCTTATTCATTTTCAAATTCTGCTCTATTTTTGACTGTGAACCCAGTGGAGTGATTTATTATTAGAGACCCCTGCTCATTCTACAAGCACTCTGTAATGGCAGAAGAAGATGCAAACCTTACCATTTATGTAATAGCAGGGGCTACAAATTATGCAAACACATTCCATTCCAGTTCCAGACCTCTACACATACACAAACACAGTCCGAAACATCAGAATAAAATGGCCATATTCACATAGATTTCAGCTTCGTAAAAATCTGCATGTGGAAAATGTTTGTTTTTTTTAAATGTTCTTTACTCTAATTAAGTAGTTCTTTTAAAGGGATCCTTCAGGATTTAGCATTAAGCTTTGTATTAGTAGGAAACCTGTAGTATTTTCAAATTACCATGCTTTCCACCCTCATATTCCCCTGAGACGAGAGATTTATGTATTTTTTGTCTGGAAAAAATCCTCCGATCGGAGGATTTTGTTGTCCAGAGGCTAAAGACTACAGTCAGTAGTCGGGTCTGTCCCGCATGTGCTCAACCCGTCCATAGAGGGGGATCTCACTCACAGAATGAACACATAGTGTCGGCCATCTTGTTTTGGAAGCTAAGCTAGCAGGCTCTTGTTCTGTGGAGAAAGCTGAGTAGTCGGGGTTACCATCCTCTTTTTCCCGGACATGTCCGGCCGTCGATGTCCGGGATTCAGCTTTTGCTTTCTGCAGTCGCCATTCATTGTTTACATGCACAGCTTTTGTTTCAATCTAACTGAATTAATCCCGATTGGTGAATCTGAATGTAGTGTTTACATGAACGCTAAACAAGTGATCGGTTGATGTGCGTTTTAACATTGCTAAGAAAATTCCCGCTCCTCCGTGAGAGATACGAGACCGGTGCGTCTCACAGGTGTCGCTCATCGGTAATCACGCCACCGGCCTCACGCCGTTCTCCAGCGGCCCTCACTCGTCCCGCTCGCCGCAGGAAACATGATGAATGGCGACTGTAGAACGCAAAAGCCGAATCCCGGACGTTTTTAGCAATCTTGAAACACATTTTCGGGCAGACTCGTCACGGAGACTCACTAGTAGCCTAGACTTGTTGTTTAACTACTGCGCTCTGTTACCGGTAGGCGTGGCCTCCTAGGGAAGCGAAGCAAGTGCATTCTGGGAGTTGTTGTCTTTCATCCACACATTTTCTGTCTCTTCTCAGTCCAGAAAGCTCCAAATTCAAAAATAATTTCACATTTCTTCTACATTAATGACCCATTTTAAATACACAGTATCCCTTTAAGAACTGTTCACTGAAAGGTACTTTGTGGAACCAAAAATGGTTCTTCTAAGGAATCGTTGCCTAAACGCTTTATTTTTAAGAGTCCAATCAAATGAGTTTCAAAGGTGGAAGAAAAGACTGTGGGAACCTGTAAGTTGAGCAGCTTCATGCTTGTGTTGACAGAGTCTGGTAATGTGAGCTGTTTTTTTTTAATCCCAGAGACCGTTACACCGTCGAGGTACCTCTCCCACATCATGCCTTCCAAACGCTCCCGGACGAGCTGCGCGAGGGCAAGCCTCTACGCGTGCTTCCCGTGCTCTTCAACGTGGGCATAAATGAGCAACAAACCTTCGCTGAGAGGTACAAGCACTGACTGATTAACATGAAACATGAGCGCGCTGCCAATGCACACAAGCATGTCTGAGCCGATGCGTGACTGCTGTGCTCTTCTCTGTGTCTCCCCCTCTCAGGTTTGGTGACATATCTTTACAGGAGAGGATAAACCAGAAGAACTTTGAGATTCTAGAAGGTTACTATAAATCCTTAACAAACACAGTGCCGTCCGAATGTAAGTTCAACTCTTAAGAAACTGAGCTTTGTGTTTTATATTACATTGAGTCAGTTAGCAGACACTATAAATCAAAAGCCACTTGCAAATGAGGAACTTCAGAAACTATTTATTTAGAAATTAGCTAGAAATTTAGGATTGTGCACTGCAAATATTGTTGATATTGATGCATTATTTTACACTGTCCCTGTTACACATCTTACATGTTCTTATAATTACAGTAAATTCTGCATAATTTCAATTAAACCGTAACCCCAATAATATAGTAAGGACATGTTGTTAATTGCTCAACATTCTCATTCATTTCTTAACGTTCTTATTAGTAATTTCAGGAACACTTTACAATAAGGTTACTACATTAGTTTACATGAACTATCACTGAAAAATACTTCTAAAGCATTTATTAATCTCAGTTGATGCTCAACATTTACTGATAGAAAGTTGTATTTGTTAATACGTAATGGAGCTAACAAGAACTAACAATAAACATATTAACTAACATTGACAAAGATTAGTACATACTGTAACAAATGTAATGTTCACTAATGTATAACTAACATTACGGAATGGAACCCTATTGTAAAATCTTACAATAATTGTGGGATTGAACTGAGATTAAAGGAGTAGTTCACTTTTAAAAAAAAACTTTTGCTGATAATTTACTCACCCCCATGTCATCCAAGATGTCCGTGTCTTTCTTTCTTCAGTCGAAAAGAAATTAAGGTTTTTGATGAAAACATTCCAGGATTTTTCTCCATATAATGGACTTCAATGGGAACCAAACGGTTCAAGGTCCAAAAGACAGTTTCAGTGCAAACTCCAAACTGTTCAAAGGGCTTTAAACGATTCCAGACGATGAATAAGGGTCTTATCAAGCGAAACGATCGGTCATTAAATAAATAAAATAACAAAGTTTACGTTTTATAAGCTCAAATGGTTACCTTGCTCTGTTCTGTGACGCACGTTCGTGACTCTCCTGTTCGAACTCGTTCATCAAAATGAACAAATCTTTTTTCGTGTCATTTGGTTGATTCAACGAACGAAATGAACGAGTTGACTCGGGAAAAGATTCGTTCATTTTGATGAACGAGTTCGAACAGGAGAGTACTGGTAACCGTTTGCATTATATGGAGAAAAATCCTGGAATGTTTTCATCAAAAACCTTAATTTCTTTTCGACTGAAGAAAGAAAGACATGGACATCTTGGATGACACGGGGGTGAGTAAATTATCAGCAAAGTGAACTACTCCTCTAAGTCCAATAGACATAATGAAAGAATGTCGTTTTATTATAATGGGACTTAAACCCTTTGATTATGGGTTGATGAAGAGATAATCTTGTCATATTTTTGTCTAAGGTTTGTTTATCAAATTGCGTACCGTATTTGTTAAGACTTAATGAAAAGTAATACGAATGAGGTCGAGAATGAAAATGAGGCAATCAATAATTATTATTATTATTATTATTATTATTATTTCACGTTCAGTGCAGCACTTCTGCAGTGTTTGTGCACAGCGTCTCATGTTTTAAGGATTTGAGTGCAGGAATTTATCGTTCTCTGGTACGTCAATCACCGCTATGGAGCGTGACGGCTTGGGATGATGAATGCTCCCAACAGACGGATGCGCAGCGTGTCACATCTTGTCTTCTTTCCATCTCTCTGTTTATCAAAAAAATAACATGTCCCCAGACTTTTCAATCTCATCTTTAGTGCTTGTCGATACAGGGACATACAAGCCCTCTTTAAACTCGTTGATGCGTGACATCTCAAGTGTCTTGTCGCTTTGTCTCTTCTTTCCAAAGGCCTGCCGTGCTTTCAGACGCAGACAGACATTAAGGAACTGCTCGACACACTCGGACAGAATGTAGTAACCAAGAAGAGGAAGAACGTGGAGATCTTGTGGCTTGCAGGAATGGTGAGGCTGAATTCGAGATCATGGAGCTTGTGCAGGAAGTGGGCAAAACTGTTCACATTTCCTAAACAAATTTCCTTTCAAATATCAGTCCCAAAATAGACATTTGAGTGGGTAATTGCTGCAATCGTTGTAAAAATCCCGAAAATGAAAATCAGCCCATTATTCACTCACCCTCAAACCATCCTCGGTGTATATGAGCTCAAACAAACACAATCTGAGTTGTATTTGAAAATATCCTGGCTCGTCCAAGCTTTATAATGGGGGGGGGCGTGATTTTGAAGCCCCAAAAATGCATCCATCCATCATATAAACATTGAATTAGAAGTCTACATCAAGAAATTTTGAGGAGAAATATCTGAGGATTTCAACATAAGTGAAGAAGAGCTTGAGTTTATTGCATTATTAGTCAGGCGTCTAAGCTTACGATATAAATGTACAAAATACGATTGTGTTCGACGGAAAGAAGAATGTCATACGCACCTAGGGCGAGTAAATCATGGAGTAATGTACTTGTTGGATGAACTATCTCTATAATGCACATTAATCAAAAGTACGGGTGTAACAGGCTGTAATTGTGATCCGCAGATTAGTTGCAAAGTTAAACCAGCGTAGAGTGATCATCAATTCATCAACGCCACACTTCATCCCGAGGCAGCGAAATTAAAAACAATCCCATCTGTCACGTCTCTCCTCAGATCTGTCGACGGATGAATGGTATCCGCTTCACCAGCTGTAAAAGTGCCAAAGACAGGACGTCTATGTCAGTGACGCTGGAGCAGTGCTCTCTGCTGCGGGACGAGCACCAGCTCAATAAAGACTACTTTGTGCGAGCTCTGGACTGCATGCGCAGGTTAGCTTACATCAGCTTACATCACACTGACCTTTAACCTCTTACTTGACCTTTAATATCTTATTCTGATAATAAACTCTGTCTCGACGGTCTTCGGTCATTTATGACCGGAAAATTTTCCGTTTTGAATTACTAAAAATCACAGCTTCATCGGAATGTTACGAAACTTTGTGAATTTTATGGCATTGTGTATGTGAATACAAAAAAAAAAAATGAGGTCATGATCTGGTCTTCGGTCAAAAATGACCGACTCATAGGAAATTAATGGGAAATTGACAAAAACACAAAAATTTACTAATTTTTATTAATTTAAAGAAAAAAAATTAATAAGAAATCGTTTTTTGAGATTGTTTCAACTATATATTCAAATCCACCAAAAAAACAAAAAAAAGTGTTCATAAACATCTGGGGAATTCACATGCCTTTCCATAGAGAGCTGTACATGCCATCTAGTGGTTACACCATGATTCTACGCTTTTTCTCTATACTGTAACCAGATGGTGCTAATTTTCTTCAAAAAAAAATTTTTTTCTGAAGGCCTAGACTCTATATTAAACTAAAATACTGCATTCATATTTAAAAAAAAAAAAAATTATATATATATATATATATATATATATATAGAAAAAAAATATATTTTTCCATGGCAAATATTGCATAAATATTAATAAATTCAATCAAATTGTCTCAAAATACTAAATTAAAAAGAATAAATATTATAGAACAAAAATAAATTGCATTGGTTTTACTGGGATGGAGGAAATTTCATTTTTAGGTGTCCGGTCACTTCTGACGCAGGATTTGACTCCGAAACGAAGACCGTCTGAGGGTTAACTATGCTGTTTGTAACAATGACATTCAATTCAATCTGGAACTAGGCAAAGCTAGACAGACTTTCCTCTCAAATATTAGAAACAGAAACAACATATGCACTCTTTTTCCTACTGTAGAGAAACTGATAAGAGAGAATCACAAACCCCCCCCCAAGTCACATTCCCTGAGAAAATCAATAATATCAAACAGGCGATCATCTCCTAGAAGTTATCTCTGGGCGTTTTCCAAACCTTAAAACCACAGTTGTCAAGCCCCTCCTGAAAAAAGAGCAATCTGGATCGCAACATATTGAGCAAATAACGAGAAAGAACCAAATTGCTTATCACAGCTATGCAGATGACGCACCGGTCTACTTAACCCTATCGCCTAACTACTACCGCCCCATTGACTCCCTGTGCCAATGCATGAAGTGAACAGTTGAATGTGCCAAAACTTGAGATGAATATAACAGATCATTAGGATCACATCAGCTAGAAACACCAAGGGTTCACTCAAAGCATGAATTCTTAGGTGCGCCGAATAAACACCACAGACACAGTGTAAGAGTAAAACTATATGTAAAATATGGTAGATGATAAGGTTATTCAATGTATCATCTTCATTTAAGATTCATTTTATAACTGTATTAATTCCTTTTATGACTGTTTTAATTTCCTTTATTTAATTATTTGTAATCCTTTCTATGTAAAGCACTTTGAATTGCCACAGTGTATGAAATGTGCTATAGAAATAATCAAACTTGCCTTGCCTAGATTAGCAGGCTTTAAAAGAAGTCACGTGAAACAGACGGAAACTTTCACTTGCAGGCTGTAATAATATGCAGCTCTCACTGAAAGTTTCCAGCTGTTTCATGTGTGTGTGTGTGTGTGTGTGTCTGTTTGTGTGTGTTAACACAGAAACACACTATGCACTGTATCGTGAATGCTCCCAGACCAAAAAAAAGGCTCTTTCATCAAGCTTTCCATGTAGAACTGTGCCGCCTTCCGAAATACTTTCATTTTGCGCATGTATTGTTTAATCCAATCCAATCCACTTTATTTATATAGCACTATCTAAACAAACACAAGCTTTCCAAAGTGCTGTACACCACAACAATAAAAGACACCATACGATAAAAAGTAATAAAACAAGCTAGACACAATAGAACAAAAAGTAAGATGTATAATAATACATAACAATAAAAATTAGAACAGCATAAAAATAAAATCAATTCATATCGAATGATTTTGTGCATAAAGTGAATAAAATGCACTGCCACACAACACATTTAAATCACATCAATCACAATTACCTGGTATGGAAGCTTGTTTATTGCGACTAAAAGGTAATTGCGACTATTTATCTCACAATTCTGACTTTTTTTTAACAATTGCGAGTTTACATCTCGCAATTCTGACTGTAAAGTCAGAATTGCGTGATATAAAGTCGCAATTGCGAGATATAAAGTCGCAATTGCATGTTATAAAGTCAGAATTGCGTGAAATAAAGTCAGAATTGCTTGAAATAAAGTCAGAATTGCGTGATATAAAGTCGCAATTGCGAGATATAAAGTCAGAATTGTGAGATTTAAACTATTATGAGGGGGAAAAAGTTAGTTTTTTTTTCCCCTTAGAATTAGCCTGATACTGTAACTCACAATTGCGAATTTATATCTCACAATTCTGAGAAAGGATGTCAGAATTTCGACATATAAACTCGCAATTGTGAGAAAAAAAGTCAGAATTGGTAGATAAAAAGTCGCACTTCTGTCTTTTTTTCTTAGAATTTATATCTCGTAATTCTGACTTTATAACTTGTAATTCTGACTTTATAACACCCAATTCTGACTTTATATCTCGCAATTCTGACTTTATATCTTGTAATTCTGACTTTATATCTCGCAATTCTGACTTTATATCTTGTAATTCTGACTTTATATCACGCAATTCTGACTTTATATCTCGCAATTCTGACTTTATATCTCACAATTCTGACTTTATATTTCGCAATTCTGACTTTATATCTCACAATTCTGACTTTATATTTCGCAATTCTGACTTTATATCTCACAATTTTGACTTTATATCACGCAATTCTGAATTTATATCTCGCAATTCTGACTTTGTATCTCGCAATTCTGACTTTGTATCTTGCAATTCTGACTTTATATCTCGCAATTCTGACTTTATATCTCGCAATTCTGACTTTATATCTCGCAATTCTGACTTTATATCTCGCAATTCTGACTTTATATCTCGCAATTCTGACTTTATAACACGCAATTCTGACTATATCTCGCAATTCTGAGTTTATATCACGCAATTCTGAATATATCTTGCAATTCTGACTTTATAACATGCAATTCTGACTTTATATCTCGCAATTCTGACTTTATATCTCGCAATTTTGACTATATCACGCAAGTCTGACTTTATATCTCGCAATTCTGACTTTATATCTCGCAATTCTGACTTTATAACTCGCAATTCTGACTTTATATCTCACAATTCTGACTTTATATCTCGCAATTCTGACTTTATATCTCGCAATTCTGACTTTATATCTCGCAATTCTGACTTTATATCTCGCAATTCTGACTTTATATCTCGCAATTCATTCTGACTTTATATCTCGCAATTCTGACTTTATATCTCGCAATTCTGACTTTATATCTCGCAATTCTGACTTTATATCACGCAATTCTGACTTTATATCTCACAATTCTGACTTTATATCACGCAATTCTGACTTTATATCTCACAATTCTGACTTTATATCTCACAATTCTGACTTTATATCACCCAATTCTGACTTTATATCTCACAATTCTGACTTTATATCTCACAATTCTGACTTTATATCACCCAATTCTGACTTTATATCTCGCAATTCTGACTTTATATCACCCAATTCTGACTTTATATCACCCAATTCTGACTTTATATCTCACAATTCGGACTTTATATCACGCAATTCTGACTTTATATCTCGCAATTCGGACTTTATATCACGCAATTCTGACTTTATATCACCCAATTCTGACTTTATATCTCGCAATTCTGACTTTATATCACGCAATTCTGACTTTATATCACGCAATTCTGACTTTATATCTCGCAATTCTGACTTTATATCTCGCAATTCTGACTTTATATCACGCAATTCTGACTTTATATCTCGCAATTCTGACTTTATATCTCGCAATTCTGACTTTATAACACACAATTCTGACTTTATATCTCGCAATTCTGACTTTATATCTCGCAATTCTGACTTTATAACACACAATTCTGACTTTATATCTCGCAATTCTGACTTTATATCTCACAATTCTGACTTTATATCTCGCAATTCTGACTTTATATCTCGCAATTCTGACTTTATATCTCACAATTCTGACTTTATATCTCGCAATTCTGACTTTATATCTCGCAATTCTGACTTTATATCTCAAAATTCTGACTTTATATCTCGCAATTCTGACTTTATAACACGCAATTCTGACTTTATATCTCGCAATTCTGACTTTATATCTCACAATTCTGACTTTATATCTCGCAATTCTGACTTTATATCACGCAATTCTGACTTTATATATCTCGCAATTCTGACTTTATATCTCGCAATTCTGACTTTATATCTCGCAATTCTGACTTTATATCTCGCAATTCTGACTTTATATCTCGCAATTCTGACTTTATATCTCAAAATTCTGACTTTATATCTCGCAATTCTGACTTTATAACACGCAATTCTGACTTTATATATCTCGCAATTCTGACTTTATATCTCACAATTCTGACTTTATATCTCGCAATTCTGACTTTACAACACGCAATTCTGACTTTATATATCTCGCAATTCTGACTTTATATCTCGCAATTCTGACTTTATATCTCACAATTCTGACTTTACAACACGCAATTCTGACTTTATATATCTCGCAATTCTGACTTTATATCTCACTATTCTGACTTTATAACACGCAATTGTGAGATAAAAAGTCGCAATTATTATTATTTATTTTTTTTATTCAGTTGCGGAAACAAGCTTCCATAACCTGGTGTTATAAGCCAGAGTAAAAAGATGGGTTTTAAGCAAAGATTTAAAATGAGGAGGCTCGACTGATGTGTTGTGGCAGTGCATACCAAAGTTTTGGAGTTTTAGTCTAATTCTAGGCACTGTGAGGAGCAGCTGATAAGCTGTCCTGAGGGAACAGCTGGGAATGTAGGGGTGCGTGGTACGGTGGGGCAAGACCATTCAAAAGCAAATAAAAGGAGTTTAAAATGAATCCTAAAATGAACAGGCAGCCAGTGGAGTGAAGCTAAAATAGCTGAAATCTGCTCATACTTTCCTGTGCCAGTTAAGAGACGAGCATTTTGAACCAGTTGCAGACGGACAATGGAGGACCCACTAACCCCCAAATAAAGTGCATTGCAGTAATCAAGCCTAGTGGTTTCAAAGGCTTCAGTAGGATTGATTTATGGTTTAATTTTTGCCAACTGCCTTAACTGGAAAAAGCTGGACTTCACTATGGCTTTAATCTGGTTGTCAAACTTAAGGTCAGTGTCCACCTTTACCCCCAGATTAGTAATGATTTGCTTGTGATACTGTGCTAAAGAACCCAGATCAATCAAGGGGGTCTCAGATGTGCCACTACCACTAAAGACCATAACTTCTGTCTGCCAATATTCATCACACGTTCTTCCAATGTGAACAAACTGCATTGCTCTCAAAGACCCTACAAAACATCTACTTAAAATATTAGCTTGGCTGTAAGGCTTTGTGTTGTTATCATGCACGTTGCATGTAAAAATATTTTTATCCATTGCTATTGGTTTTAGAAATCAGGAGTACTTGTCGTTTTTGAATAAGGCATGAACTTTTCAGAGAAACTAAGCACAATGATTTGCAAGTGTCTTTCCCAAAGCCTGATGGTTATGGTGTATGTGATATGGAGTTGGAAGTGTCTGCGCTGATTATTAGTTGTGTTGGGTGTTGATGCCCTGAAGGCTTCGAGTTTGCTTGTTTTGCAATAGCAGAACCGGTCTGCAGAAATCATTTAAAGCTAAAGAGGAAAGTTAAGCTGGCACACATTGTGACTAATTTGGATTGACGTCAACCTGTGTGACATTCACTCAACTGTATAGATTTACTCTGACAATTCAATGAGACATTGTGTAAAACTGGCACAAAAACTAAACTCTTTCATTCCTTTTCAAAAGAATACCTGCAGACGAACAATGTCTGTTGCTAGTGGAGTCCTGAATCAGATGCAGGTCACCTCGATTGAACTTTGCGTGCATCAATAAATAGAGCTCTGGATTTTTTTTATTCAAATGAAACTGAACTCAGTGTACACAGCTTACTATGATTGACAGGTGTTTTGACACAATATTTGCACAATATCATGCTGTCAACGTAAGTTAAAAATTGTGCTTTGGTGTTAATGAGCATTAAAAACCTATTAACTTGTGCCTTCCTTTTTAACGTGTGACGTGTGTAAGGGAATGTTTGGGAAACCTGTTTGAAATTGGTGATTAGTTTTGCGATTTAGTAAGTCTTCAACAATCCGCCTGATGCTAATCATTTATGAGTTTCAGTTTGTTTGTGAATCAGACTACACTTGTTGCACTGTGTCTGTGCACACCACAATAGAAAGACTGCATATTTCTGCTTATAATTGTATAATTTTACAGCAACCAATTTGTCTCTCACATCAAATTCAATTCAGACTGTAAACAAGTCAGATGAAGTTGTTTATTTGCTGTTCAATCAGTACAAGATTATTGTTTTATTATAGTATAGTGTTCTATCTGCATCTGTTAAAATGTATAGTTTAGTCATTTTATTAAGTTTTAATTTTATAGGTGTGCCTATTATGCTGGGTATATGTGACAAATCAGAGCAGAGTAGACCAATCACAACAGACTGGGTCATTTGACCAATCACAACAGACTGGGTCATTTGACCAATCACAACAGACTGGGTCATTTGACCAATCACAACAGACTGGGTCATTTGACCAATCACAACAGACTGGGTCATTTGACCACTCACAACAGACTGGGTCATTTGACCAATCACAACAGACTGGGTCATTTGACCAATCACAACAGACTGGGTCATTTGACCAATCACAACAGACTGGGTCATTTGACCAATCACAACAGACTGGGTCATTTGACCGATCACAGCAGACTGGGTCATTTGACCAATCACAACAGACTGGGTCATTTGACCAATCACAACAGATTGGGTCATTTGACCAATCACAACAGACTGGGTCGTTTGACCAATCACAACAGACTGGGTCATTTGACCAATCACAACAGACTGGGTCATTTGACCGATCACAGCAGACTGGGTCATTTGACCAATCACAACAGATTGGGTCATTTGACCAATCACAACAGATTGGGTCATTTGACCAATCACAACAGACTGGGTCGTTTGACCAATCACAACAGACTGGGTCATTTGACCACTCACAACAGACTGGGTCATTTGACCAATCACAACAGACTGGGTCATTTGACCAATCACAACAGACTGGGTCATTTGACCAATCACAACAGACTGGGTCATTTGACCAATCACAACAGACTGGGTCATTTGACCAATCACAACAGACTGGGTCATTTGACCGATCACAGCAGACTGGGTCATTTGACCAATCACAACAGACTGGGTCATTTGACCAATCACAACAGACTGGGTCATTTGACCAATCACAACAGACTGGGTCATTTGACCAATCACAACAGATTGGGTCATTTGACCAATCACAACAGACTGGGTCGTTTGACCAATCACAACAGACTGGGTCATTTGACCAATCACAACAGACTGGGTCATTTGACCGATCACAGCAGACTGGGTCATTTGACCAATCACAACAGATTGGGTCATTTGACCAATCACAACAGATTGGGTCATTTGACCAATCACAACAGATTGGGTCATTTGACCAATCACAACAGATTGGGTCATTTGACCAATCACAACAGACTGGGTCGTTTGACCAATCACAACAGACTGGGTCATTTGACCGATCACAGCAGACTGGGTCATTTGACCAATCACAACAGATTGGGTCATTTGACCAATCACAACAGACTGGGTCATTTGAACAATCACAACAGACTGGGTCATTTGACCAATCACAACAGATTGGGTCATTTGACCAATCACAACAGACTGGGTCATTTGACCGATCACAGCAGACTGGGTCATTTGACCGATCACAGCAGACTGGGTCATTTGACCACTCACAACAGACTGGGTCATTTGACCAATCACAACGGACTGGGTCATTTGACCACTCACAACAGACTGGGTCATTTGACCGATCACAGCAGACTGGGTCATTTGACCGATCACAACAGACTGGGTCATTTGGCCAATTACAACAGACAGGGTCATTTGACCAATCACAACGGACTGGGTCATTTGACCAATCAGTGCAGAGTAGACCAATCACAACAGACTGGCTCATCTGACCAATCAGAGTAGAGTAGACCAATCACAACAGACTGGCTCATGTGACCAATCACAACAGGCCGGGTCATTTGACCAATCAGAGCAGAGTAGACCAATCACTACAGACTGGGCCATCTGACCAATCAGAGCAGAGTAGAACAATCACTACAGACTGGGTCATCTGACCAATACCAACAGAGTCATCATTTTAAAATCGGTTTGTATTGGCATTTTGTTGAATGTGTGTGTTTGTGTGTGTGTGTCTATGTCGGACTAACCCTTTTCACCTCTTCTTGAATTTGTTTGTGTGTGTGTCCTCAAACCGACGCATTGAACTAACTTGTTGTTGGATGTTTGCTTGTTTCTCTCTGTCGTTTGGTCTGGGAACGCTCAGCGGTCTCCTGGCCCAGGGAGAGGTTCCCCAGTGGGACGACCCTGAAGCGGGATCCATAGCTATTAACAAGCCGGCGTCGCGCCACTTCTATCCCATCGCCCTTCTGCTCGTCAGCTCGCACCTGCTGGTGGTGTGGCTCATTTTAAGTCTTGTTTTTTTGCTTGCAAAATACCAATAAACTGCTGATTATGCTATAACCCAGCTGCGTCTAACTTCTTCCTTGCTTCCTTGAGTGGTTCTCTCTCTGTCTTCACCAATTACTCTGTTTCGGACGGGACTGGCTGATGTATGTTTACCGGGAATTGATGTTTTATCGCTACTAGCAACTAACAGGTTTTGGGTAATATTTCTTTGTTTACTTTGAACCCTCATGTCTTCCACCCTCATGTTATTTTCTTAGTGAAGCATGAACTCTCTCACACAGGTTTGGAAAGGCGTTTAAATAATGCCCGAATGTTCATTCTGAGTGAATCGTTCCTTTAAGTAAAAGCAAAACCAATTGTTTTTGTTGATCTTAAATCATTTCAGCAGATACATGTTTCCCATCAGAGGATGTTTTTTGTTTTCGTCACAGATCTTCTGCATTACGCTTTCAGAATTGAAGTGTCATTTAGTGAGTAGATGGTAATGTTTCCTCATTCTTTGCATATTAACTGGCAGGTAGAAACACTGAAGCCTTTGCACTGTTGTTTTGGATAGTTTATGATTTCATCGTCCTCATCATCATCCCTTCCCTTTTTCTTTCTGTCTTCATCTTCCCCTCATCAGAGAAGGCTGCCGGATTGAGAATGTGCAAAAGAATATAAAGTGCAGAAAATATGCTTTCAACAAGCTCCAGCTGATTGCCTTTCCCAAATACTACCGGCCTCCTGAGGGGACGTATGGGAAGGTGGACTCGTGATGAAACACCAGTATTAATATCTAGAGATGCAGTGAAGTCCACATTGAACATCTTGGATGTCAAATTTGGAAAGTAAAATAAAAAAAAACAATATGGAATTACTTAAATTTATTTATAAATAATGCTTGAGTAAAACCTTATAAAGCAAATACTTCATTGCCCGGTTTCACAGACTAAAGTTTTAGACTGAAATTCACGTTTGAGCTGTTTTAACTCGCACTGATGTTTCTTAAATGATGTCTGTGTCATTGTTTTGTCTGAAGATGCTCACCAGTAATGTTTTTAAGGCATGCCTATAGAAGCTACATAAATGTCTTGGTTCAGATTACACGATTTTGACTCCTAAAACCGTGTCGTGTCGTGGACAAGATGATGTCAGACTTCAGGTTGCTTCCCGACCAGTCATCACGTGCCGTTTCACACACACATATACACTCGCACACACACATACACACGTTAAACATGCTAGTCTTTTTATCGTGATGTTGTGACGCATCGGAGACGCGGTGTCCGTTGTCGTCCTCTATGACACACTATACGAGATGCCTGTTGTCGTTTACGAATCCCCACGACAAACGGATCGAGCTAAAATCGTGTAATCTGAACCAGGCATTAATTGACCTAAAGCCTAATCCTGACTTAAAGGGATAGTTCACTTTGAAATTAATTTTTTAGCTTACCTCAAGGGCATCCAAGATTTGGTGTCTTTGTTTCCGCAGTATTTTTAATTTTGATATTTTTAGGTCAAACCGTTCTTGTCTGTCAGTCATATAATGGAGGTCTATGGTCACCACCTCAAAGAGCATGCACAGAGAAGTCCAAATTAAACATGATTTAATGACTCGTAAATGTAAGTACACACTGATGGCCTAAGACACGAAACGAGCGGTTTGTGTGAGAAAACGAACAGTATTTATATCGTTTTTATCTCTTGTAATCACAGCCACGTCCAAGTGATCTGAAGGCTGACAGACAAGAACGGTTTGACCTAAAAATATCAAAATTGAAACTACTGCGGAAACAAACACACCTACATCTTGGATGCCCTTGAGGTAAGATAAAGCATACCAAAAATTAATTTCAAAGTGAACTATCTCTTTAATCTAAACCCTGTCTGTGTAACCGGGCCAATTTCTTTTAATTTAAATTTTCACTCACCATGTTGTAAGTTTCAGACTTTTGAACCCCGCTGTGTGTGTGTGTGTGTGTGTGTGTGCATACAGTATGTGTGCATATGAACATTACATCCAATGAGGAGCAGAAAATTTGCTTCTTTACATTTTTTTATGTTTTAACTATGCAGAATGCATATTCAAACAGAATCTTTTTTATGGTTTCATGAAACAATGCGGTGCATTATTTAAAAATTATTTAAAAATACTAAATGTAAACTATAGTAAATATATACTTCTTTTTTTACATGTCAAATGTGTACAAATGTTTTCTGAAAAGAAAGCGATGGTTCTGAATATGTAGCTTTGAATGCCTTGTAGCTGTTTGCACCCGTCATCACGTCTGTATAGATGTGTGTCAACACCACAAATCTTTTGTTGTCACTGTTATCTTTTTGTATTGAGGCATTTCTGAAAGTGTGTACTGTTTGTTTTTATAATTGTGTTGGCATATAAATTCATTTCACTGTCATGTACGTTTGTTTTATTGTGATTCTTGGACATGTTTCTTTAATTTTGCACTTTAATGTGTGGTATTTTTAGATGCTTATCGCGGTACAGGTGGACCAGATTCATAATGACTGATCCTTCAAGCCAAACTATATGTTTTGGAAGAAATGCAATGTGCCTTGCACGGTTGAGTTGGTCTGATTATTCTTGCCTGATCACATTCATGTTTGTCATCCGTCAGAACAGAACGTCTCTCTGGGACGAGTGACTTGCACGTTTCAGAAACAAACAAACAAGGAAACGAAGAAAACACTTGACATTTTATCTCTGAACTTGTGCTGATCAGTTCGCTATGAAGTCAGCTGATACATTATGCTGTTGATCTTTTGCTATACAATAGTAATTTATTGCATCAGAAGTGGAAACCATTGGTTAAAAACGTGTAGCCGCAACTTTGACTCCATCTTTTTTTTCAGCTCATCTGTCACAGAATGGAAAGCACAGGATTGTGGGATATAAAACCTGGTATTAAGGTGTGTTTCGGTCGAATGGATCGCAAGTGGACGACTCTAAATACAGGTGTTAAAGTCTAAAAGGTTTTTTTGACCACTTTCCACCACTTATAGAGGCATTTGAAAACTCATTCAACTAGATTGCTTTCATGGTGTCCTTTTTTACAGTGTACAAAGGAGAAATATTTTCTTTGACCTCCATAGCTTATTTTTTCTTCTATATTTGGTTCATGTTGGAATAATTAAAAAACTAGTTACTAATTGGGGAAGAGCTATAAACATAATTCAAGAGGTATAATGTAAGATGTTAAAACCGAAAACAAGTCTTAACATCTTACACAGTTTTGCTTAAGTAAATGTTTATATATACCGTATATATGAATTTTCAGGTGCAAAAGCCTCTAAGTGCCATTTGAAATTTTCTTCTAGAATGATCATTTTTATCAAGCCTGTATATTTAAGTTCAGTAATTTCACTTAAATTGCAATGAAGATTACCTATTAATTGTCATTTAAGTGAAATTACTGAACTTAAATATACAAGCTTGATAAAAATGATCATTCTAGGAGAACATTTCAAATGGCACTTAGAGGCTTTTGCATCTGAACTCTTCATATAATACAGTTGAGCGCAGGATACACTAAACTAAAGTAGCTACTCATCAGCGGGTGTTTCAGTATCAGCCCTCTAACTGGATGCGTTGTATTACAAAAATAATACGATTAAGAAATACACATTCCCTGCTAAAGTAGTGCTGGCCTTCATTTATCCTTTATGGGAGCTTGTTCATTCATAAGCACAGCAGTTTGTAACCTCTTGACGGACAGTCCTCGCCCCTCGATCGGCTTTCTGGTCAGAGACCATTTAACGACGTTTCAGAAGTAACGTTATGTTCGCCCCGAAATTAGGAAAACTCTGGTGTTTTCCCACAGGAAACGTACCTAATGTCATTTTCATGTAAGGGATAATGTATAGCGAGGAGGTTGTTATAGCGAATACAACCTTGACAGGCTGGTTATGAGCCCGACGCGAAGCAGAAGAGGCGTCTTGAATCAGGTTGTATATTCGCTATAATAACCGCCTCGCTATACATTATCCCGCTTATTACATGGCTACCTACCAAATAAATCAATAATTTGACTCAAAATATTAATTCAAAACGGAGTTTATTATAGATTAAAAAAAAAACGAATGCATTGCTTCCGCTAAAGAAAATAGTACGTTCCGTCTCTGTACTGCTTCCATGGCAACGGTTATAGCAAAAAATAACAGACCGCACTACTAGAATTCAACCAAGCCATGTAATAAATGTATTATATAATGCATTTTGATTTATAAATATTCAGATATTTTGACTGCAAACACAAAAAGACAAAAATACTCATTCATTCATTCAATTCATTGCGCAATTTTTTATCCTGACAAAAATGGCATGTCCTTTTATACAGGATCCTGTAGATGCGGAGGACTTCATTCGCAACGTTAGAGAGTTGACTTGGCCTTGGCTTTTGGCTTGCTAAGTTGGGGACATTTAATATTCCACTATATTATTTATCTGCCTTAAAGGTTGTCTAAGCGATCCTGGGTGTTGACGTTCGGAATATTTTCAAACAAATCGGAGGCTAGCTAGACCAGAGAATGTCTAATTGAAGAGAATAGGTACTGGCTGGTTACTTCCGGGTTCTGGACTGGCTGCAGTAACACATCTCTGTCCATGCGTGGGCGCTCGCGGTCGAGTGCAGAATGAATGGGAGTCAATGGGGTTTCACCCCAAAAAATCCACGTTTCTCAGGATGTAATTTTTTGTCAAGTAATTTGAAAGTTGCATTCAAAAGGGAGGGCTAAGAAAATACACTCAGCTGAAAATTGCATTTTTAAGTTCACTTATCTGTTCTAAAAATCCCTTCAAAACTGTGATGACGTCACACAATAGCAAAATGCTAGCGTGTTCCGGCCAACAACAGCCTAACCTGTAAGAAATCAAAAGGACATAAGTACTCGTTCATTCGACTTTTGGCCTATAATCTATATTGAACTTGCGGAATCAACAATAAAATCTTTGTTGATTTAACGACAAGCAGGTGAAAGAGACGCATTTAGCCGTGTAGCCCCATAGACTCCCATTCATTCTGCTCTCGCCCGCGATCACCTCCAGTGGAATTCTAATGGAACTGCAACCAAGATAATACACAACTCCGTTAGACGGGCTCTGGCTAGACTCTCCCTCCTCCGCATCTCATCTCCTCCCCCTCCCTTCCGTGCTGACTGCATAGTTCTAGCTAATTATATCCTTGTGTGGGTTTGGCGAACATAAGCGTCAATTTAGATTAATTAAAGGGGTGGTTAGACTAGCGCGAGTCAACGGCTAGCCTGCCATTAAAAACAGTTTTACCCACTCCACAGAACACCAAAGCAAATCAATTATAACGTCAGACTATCAATGTAAATGTCTGTTGAGAGAATAATGTTAGAAATTAAACTACCCTTTCATCGCATTGCAATAGTTATTATACTTTGTTCCCTGTATTTATTAGCACAGTTACAGCCGCGGCGGAGTGATATTACCTTGCGCTTCGATTCTGCGTTAACTTTTCTGTGCAGGATTAACCGGAGCAAATTAAAATTACGCCGCTGCTGAGAAACTAGTTCAAAGACATTTACATCGATAGTCTGGCGTTATAATTGATTTGCTTTGGTGTACTGTGGAGTACGTGAAACTGTTGATAATTGCAGGCAAGCAGTTAACGTTACCGTTGACTCGCGCTAGCCTAGCACCACTGATAAACAACACCCATGCTAACTTGAAAATGAGGACCGTCCAAAATACTGAACCACCCCTTTGAGGTGGACGATGACTCAATTTTCTTCTAGAAACAACAAGTTAGTTGTATTATTTTCATGTTATTATCACTGTGAAGCTGCTTTGATTCAATCTGTTGGCCCATTGTAAAAAGCACTATATAAATAGTGACTTGACTTGAGGTAACTTACATTTACATCAGGAGGGGATTTTTCCTTCTTTTGCCAAATACCTTTATTTGGTAGTTATATAACAGCACATTATAGTAAGGCCGAAGTTCGCTGGGAAGGAGAGTGTGGCTCTTGTCCTGTGGTTTCCTGAACCTGCTAGAGCCATTAAAGAGTTTCACAGGATTGCAGGTCAGTGGTAGACATTGCTTTTAAATGAGACTAATCTGATAAATGGTGTTCACTTGATAACACATGACTGCGACCTCTGGAAGTTAGTTAACCAAATCATTTGCATTTTCTTTAAGATCTCCGATGTGGTTGGATGACATTGATGACATGCATATTCCCAATATCTCTCCGTCCGGAAATGAAACAGATTACTGTATGGAAGGATGTCAGATATGTAGAGGTATATATGCCCTTAACCACCACCACAGCTGTTATATAGGCCTACACACAAAGTATTCACTATTTATTTATTTCCTGCGAATACAAAAGTAACAATAAAAGCCCTTTTACACCTATAAAGATAACTATTAGCTATGTGAAAAGAGAATTAGACTATGGAAAAAGCTACTGCACATTTTAAGACACTGAATGATATTTATTTAATGTCAAATGTTTGTAAAGTCATACTCTACACACCAATGAACCTTATGCTTAAAGCTTTACCTGATTATATACTCCATTTTTAGCTACTGCCATGTTCTTTTCTTTTTGCCTGTGGTGAAAATCAAGTTTTTAATGTTGTTTATATGTCTATGTGGTGTTTTAATACGCTTTAATACACAAACCATGTGTAAATTCATAATTGGACAGCATTGCTAAGTAGTTTCTGCGGTAACACTTTACAATACGGGTGCACTAATAAGCATTAATTCATGCTTAACTAATGCACAGATAATACTGAATTAATGTGTAACTAATGATTATCTAAGCTATTCATTAATGATTACCACATTAGGAACTAATTAAGAGTCTACAAGGTTAATGTATTAGTTCATACATGAATTGTTATTAATTAAATATGTAATTGTGTATTAATTCCATAATAACTTTTTTTTTAACTAATAGTGTTAATTAATATGTTAATTACCAGAATGAGCCAAAGCCTTGTATTTCAACTTCCAGATAATATGACAGGTACACTAATATGCATTAATACATGATTAATTACTTCATTGTTAGTGCAAATTCATGTGCAAATTACTACAATTACTAAATGACTAGTTAATAATGATGTGCCCCAACAAGTTAAGTCATAACATAATGATACCTTTGAAAATCATTAGCTAATGATTAATTAAAGCAGACATCTGAAAGTTGAACTAAAAAGTTGAACTTTGACTAATTGTGGTAATTAACACATTAATTTACACTATTAGTTACTAAAATATGTTATTGGGGAATTAATACACAAAGACACATTGAATTAATAGCAATTCATGTATTACTTAATCTATTAATCATATAGACTCTTTATTGTTGATGCAGTAATCATTAATTGATGGTTTAGTTCTTCATGAGTTATATATTAACTCATGATTATCTGTGCATTAGTTAAGCATGAATTAATGCATATTAGTGCACCCGTATTGTAAAGTGTTACCGTTTCTGCTTAAAACTGCACTAAAGACAGTCTCAAACACACGATCTGAAATCGATGGTGTTTCTGACATCACTCACTACCTTGTAGCCAATCAGATCAATGTGTGATCGTCAACGAGTGGATCTCTGAGCTGAGTGAGTGAGTGGAGGCGGGCTCATTTGCATATTCATAGCCACGTATACTAAATGAGGCAAGGGTGTCGAGTTACATTCAAGCTATTTTAAGGAATGAATAAATGTTTTTTCTTTGAATTAATGTGTAATTTTAGTGATGAAAGATGAATTTTAAGGCAAAAATATCATTAACCCTCCTTATTGTAGTGGGCCGTGATCACCCTCAGCATCAACCAGCTCAACATCAGGTAAGCAGCTAAATAACTCATGCTGAAATAATTCAATCGTTATTTTCAACGTACTGATTTATATTTCATAATCTATCACGGTGACATTAACAAGTATTTGGCTCACATGGGATAGGCGTGGAGTTCAAAGTAAACTTCCACAGGATATTCCTCCTTGGATAAGCAAAATAATAGATCTTTGTTCCTTTAAGTTTTTTTTTTTTTTAAATTTTGATATCAGGCCTTACGTTTCCTCCAGACAGAGTCATTATCAGTGGCTGATTTCTTTTTTTAAATCAACCTTTTGTAATCCACTTCAGAGCAAATGCACAAGTATTGAGACAAGAAACCAATCCAATTCACCTCGACATGCCAACAAACTGTTTCTGTTAATAAAACATGCTTTAATGTAGCAATACATGGAATATAAAACTATATAAAAGCTATATTACATTAAACAATTTTTACTATTTCACCTTAAAATTCTGTACATTTCGAAGACATTTACAGTTGAAAAATTATTCACAAAACCCCTTGCTACAAAATATATTCTTACAGTATTAACAAAGTGACACTTTCAGAGTGATATAAATAGTGATAAAAAAAAGATAATAGCATAATTTAAAATGATAATAGATAAATGAGCTTATTGTACATGCAATCAGTGAGATAAAGTATGATTCTAAACACATGTTGCATTCTGTTCTCCCTGGCAAACTGCAGACAGTTTCTGGAGGAATGTCCTCATCCTCTCAAAGAAAACCATGGAGTTGGCGAGTTCCTGTTCACAGTAGTATGTTTTTCCTTTACACTCCTGTAGAAGCAGGCCAAACACAAACTCAGCAACATGACCGTCATTTATTATTATACATATCAACATCATTCAGAATTGAAGATTCGGATCCTTCCGATTCATGACTGTGAACTTAAATTGGGATTACAGGAAGATTCGTTTAAAAAAATCAGTCCACTGGAACAAACATTGAATCAATTTCAACTATTTGTGCACAACTTTATATATAAATATATTGTTCAGCTATAATATTTCAATAATACTAATAAAAAACACTATATATATATATTATTAAAGTATTATTACTTCACCCAAAAATGAAAATTATCCCAAAATTGACTCGCCTTCACAGCCAAACATAATTGGAGTTATTATTAAAAAAAAATATCCTGGCTTTCCAGACTGTATATGGGAGTAAATGTGGGACAAAGCCCATAAAAGTGCATCCATCCATCATAGTAATCCATACGACTCCAGGGGGTTATTAGAGGCCTTCTGAGGCGAAGCCATGCGTTTGTGTAAGAAAAATATACATTTATATAACTTAATAATCTATCATCACTGGCTTACGGCAACGTTCAAGAGAGAGTTGCGTTTAGGCGGAAGAGTGACCTCTGACCTAGGATGGCTTGAGGGCGAGTAAATCTTGGGCTAGTTTTGAATTTTTGGGTGACCTGTTATTTTAAATGCAAATTTCTTTAGTGCCAAAGTTGACTGTTAATACAATCTAATGTTTTGTGTGTATGGGCTCTATGCACGGCGGTATTTCCGGTGAAGGTTTAAGGATGCTCGATAACTTCCGCCGATCGTAGAGTCCAATGCAGTACCGAGAATTTATATTGAATTTTATACTCCATGGTTATAATAAAGAAACGTTAGTCACAAAAACAGATAAAACAGACACCCCTTGTTGTGTTTATGCTTCTTTTTAAAATTATATTAAATAAACATAACTATATATAAAATTACATCTAAACGTATGTACGTTTCGTTTCAAAGACGGGAGGACAGTAAATTTTGAAGACTCTGCCATAATCCCGTTTTCCTCTGTTTCCTCCTCCGCTTAAATCTCCACAACCCGAGCATCCTTGCGTCAAATGCGGAACTTATGCGTGCATATAGCCCATTGCCATGTTTATGAGTCATTTATGCTTTAACATAAAAAAAATGAGTTCGAATTCTCCTGCCTCAATATTTAGTTAACTCTGAATGATGGACAACCCCGGCACACACATTGTGGTTATTGCTTTAACTTGCAGTTCTTATGCAGACTTACATAATGTTTTAAGGTTTGCTCGATCAGAGTATGCAACTCATTTTTTGGCTCTTCTTCATACAAGAGAACGTTCATCTCCATCACAAAACAGTCGATAAGCTTATATGTGCATTCCTGCAAACGAACAAACAGAATTTGGGTGTATGCAGGACTCCATGCCAGTGTTACTAAACTCATTTGTTTGCTTATATTTCATCCAAATGTTTTCATTTCTTTTAGTTATGTAAGTGAACTTACATTGATATTCTCAGTATTTGGAGTGTACAAGGTTGCAGTGGAATTCTGGAAAAGAAGATGTTTGGAAATTAGGCTTCTGAATGATAAAGCCAGATGGTTTATATATGTGTATATACACTCACCTAAAGGATTATTAGGAACACCATACTAATACTGTGTTTGACCCCCTTTCGCCTTCAGAACTGCCTTAATTCTACGTGGCGTTGATTCAACAAGGTGCTGAAAGCATTCTTTAGAAATTTTGGTTCATATTGATAGGATAGCATCTTGCAGTTGATGGAGATTTGTGGGACACGAAGCTCCCGTTCCACCACATCCCAAAGATGCTCTATTGGGTTGAGATCTGGTGACTGTGGCGGCCATTTTAGTACAGTCAACTCATTGACATGTTCAAGAAACCAATTTGAAATGATTCGAGCTTTGTGACATGCTGGAAGTAGCCATCAGAGGATGGGGACATGGTGGCCATAAAGGGATGGACATGGTCAGAAACGATGCTCAGGTAGGCCGTGGCATTTAAACGATGCCCAATTGGCACTAAGTGGCCTAAAGTGTGCCAAGAAAACATCCTCCACACCATTACACCACCACCACCAGCCTGCACAGTGGGAACAAGGCATGATGGATCCATGTTCAAATTCTGACTCTACCATCAGAAATTGAGACTCATCAGAACATTTTTCCAGTCTTCAACTGTCCAATTTTAGTGAGCTCTTGCAAATTGTCGCCTCTTTTTCCTATTTGTAGTGGAGATGAGTGGTACCCGGTGGGGTTTTCTGCTGTTGTAGCCCATCCGCCTCAAGGTTGTGCGTGTTGTGGCTTCACAAATGCTTTGCTGCATACCTCGGTTGTAACGAGTGGTTATTTCAGTCAAAGTTGCTCTTCTATTAGCTTGAATCAGTCGGCCCATTCTCCTCTGACCTCTCGCATCAACAAGCCATTTTCGCCCACAGGACTGCCATCGCATACTGGATGTTTTTCCCTTTTCACAGCATTCTTTGTAAACCCTAGAAATGGTTGTGTGTGGAAAATCCCAGTAACTGAGCAGATTGTGAACAACCATGCCACGCTCAAAACTGCTTAAATCCCCCTTTTTTCCCCATTCTGACATTCAGTGTGGAGTTCAGGAGATTGTCTTGACCAGGACCACACCCCTAAATGCACTGAAGCAACTGCCATGTGATTGGTTGACTAGATAATTGCATTAATGAGAAATCAAGCAGGTGTTCCTAATAATCCTTTAGGTGAGTGTGTGTGTATATATCTATATCTATATATATTGCACAAAACATAGGTATTGTGACACAAAACTAAGATAAATCGACTGTGCAGTTTCTCCTTAAGTTGCACAATCCATTAAAATATCATATTTCACGCTTACCCTGAATAAATGCTCCATCTTTTCTAGTGCTCCCCTGAGGTCTTCCAGAGCCTGCATTGCCTGACCTTCAGCCACGGGCAATAGAGCACTTAGACAGCTGAACATACACACAACACATAAACAGAATCATTATGACGTCAGTTAGAAATGCTCAATAATCCTGAAATCACAATAGCTTGTTTTCACGTGACGTCACGCCACTGCGTTCCCATGGCGCGATATGCAGATGGAGGGCAGGAAGTGATTTTCTACATTTAGGAAGCACTATAACACACTCAACATGCATATGTTTTTGCGTCGTTTACGGTTGCTCAAATCGATCAAACCACGAGGAGTTTTTATCGTGTGCCAAAAGTTGTTGTTAAGGGTGGAAAATACAAGAAATTGACAGAAAAACACCGGGAAAAATGCCTTGCAAACCTACGTCTGCGGTCGGGCGGAGCCGAATGGGAAAATGCCCGTGTGTGTGTGTGTGTGTGTGTGCAGTGATCACTTCGTCAAATGTGAGTTAATACATTTATTTATGTGGCTTATAATTACATTACTCAGGTGTTTAAATACACTTATGTGGCTGTTTGTGTAACGTACCAGTTTCCGAACTTTGTAAAGTCAAAGTATGTCTGTAAGGCGAGTTAGTTGCTGATATCTACAGGCAAATCTCTCAATTCAGTTGAAAATCGGTCCTCTTCATAACGTAAGGATCACGTCCAACATATGTTTCGGTTTTTCTCTTGTAATAGCGTCTAAAGTAGTACATTACGGATTTTCCTCCATCTCGTCCATTGCGCTCTTCACTCCCTGCCCTCCATCTGCATTCCGCGGGTCAACACAATCACGTGACTGCAAACCACCTATTGCTTAACCACCATTACACACAATACACATGCAACGCCAAGTGCCATGATCTGAACTAACGAGTAACAGACATTTAGCCGTTTAACATTTTCTCTGTTTTTTTCCATAAGCCTTTATTCCCCACCCCGTGTTTCGCTGCGTTCTGTTGCTCTTCTAAACACAAAGCTTGTGTTTATGCACAAACCCTGACACAATAATGCAGCGTATGCCTCTGTTCCTAAACCTAGTGCACCGCTTTGCTGTCTACAGTTACATCCCAGAGAAACGAGCAGTTTTAATCGACTGATTCAAAACACTTAAAAGTGGGTTTGGTAAGATTTTTAATCAAGTTTCTTCTGCTCGCCAAGTCACCAAAAATAGTGAAAATTGAAATATTACAATTTCAAATAAGTGAATTTAAGTTAAAACATAATTTATTCCTGTGAATTTTCAGCATCATTACTCCAGTCTTCAGTGTCACGTGACCCTTCAGAAATCACTCTAATATGATAACTTGATGCTTATGAAACATTCCTGATTATTATCAGTGATGAAATATCCGGTACATCTGTGTGTTGTGCAAAGCACTGATTTCAATAGAGGCTGGTCATATCAGGTTACTAAACTAATAACACAGTCCTCTAATAAGCAGAAAATATCCACAGCACACAGATGTTCACCAGAACACTGCATTGTAATCAGATACTTGGTATTTTTTTAATGAATTATGAATATTACTAATCGACATTTCACTTTTTAAGGAAGCCTAATGCATTATAGTGTCACCATGTTCATGTGCACTTTGGCCAAAAGAAGGTATTTTAGAGCAAGGTAAACTTTTAGAAGAAAAACTTATTCAGGCACTTCGTATATAGTTCATTTCATAAATTTAGTCATTTTGTTTTAGTTCATTTTTATTTTTTTATATCATTTAAACATGAATTAAACAGCTCGTAAACATACTTTATCACCAACATTTTTTTAAATAACCCAAAACATTAAAGTATTATGCAATAATTTAAGACGTTTCTCCTTTATACGGAACCTTTAATTCTTTCCCCGCCAGCGTTTTTGAAAAAAACAACAACAAAAAAAACAAACAAAACGGCCCCTGGAATATTATCTTGCATGATTATCTGAACATGCAATATATCAAAGGAAAGAACAGAGCAAAACAAAACAACCCGCTTTATTCTAGCTGCATGCATTCCTTTTTTATCAACACTGTATACTGTAAGTTTTAACCCAAATTTGGGTCAAATATGGACAAACCCAGCCATTGGGTTATATTTTGAAATGATATTTTTAACCCAACGGTTGTTTTTGTCCATATTTGACACAAATTTGGTTTAAAACAAGCATTTTTTAGAGTGTACGTTTCATAAATAGAACATAGCGCCCCCTACCATATAACTGTGAAAACACAGATTGACGGAAGTTTCCATCAATGGCGGGGAAAGAGTTAAAAGTGAGTCAAGTTTTATACAACTTTTTTTTTTTCACCGCCATTGTGATGAAGGAATTGAAATCTAAATCTGAAATCTAGGTCACAATTCTCCACCCTTTCCATTGTGCGAAAATTGAAAAGGTCAAACAACTTAGTGCCAATTGCAGACAGTAGTGTGGTTTGCTCCAGGCATGGCAAGGCAGAGATTGCTCTTGTAAACAAGTCGAGTGAGAATTTGCTGAAGATGTGCACACTTAGCTATGCACTCTGTAGTCGGGGTGGCACCAGATAAAGGACTTCAGAAATTACAGATTATTCAACGCATCTAGTGCGTCAGATTGCCCACATCACATGCTGATGTTGTCACAAGGGCTGTAACTCAAGAACTATAAAGAGTCAAAAGTCCAATTAGACAAATGTCATATACATACAGGATATATACACTCTAAAAAATGCTGGGTTGTTTCAGTCAAATATGGCCAAACCCAAATGTTGGGTTAAAAATGTAATTAAAAAATTTGAGGTTGAAAGTGAAAGTTGGGTTAAAATTTTAAATTACATTTTTAACCCAATATTTGGGTTTGTCCATATTTGACCCAAATTTGGGTTGAAACAACCCAGCATTTTTAGAGTGTATACTGTATGAGGGTAGATCTGAACGGTGTTCTCAAGGTTTTTTCTTTCATAAACATCAGGTCGGGGAAAGTTGTATCATCCATTACATATTATTAGGTTATACAAATGACTCAGCACAACATGGCCAAAACAACTGGTTTTCTTCTACACTCTAAACAATGCTGGGTTGTTTCAAACCAAATTTGGGTCAAATATGGACAAACCCAAATGTTGGGTTAAAAATGTAATTTAAAAAAAATTACAGTTGAAAATGAAAGTTGAAGTTGGGTTAAAATTTTAAACTACATTTTTAACCCAACATTTGAGTTGAAACAACCCAGCATTTTTAGAGTGTATACTGTATGAGGGTAGATCTGAACTGTGTTCTCAAGGTTTTTTCTTTCATAAACATCAGGTCGGGGAAAGTTGTATCATCCATTACATATTATTAGGTTATACAAATGACTCAGCACAACATGGCCAAAACAACTGGTTTTCTTCTACACTCTAAACAAGGCTGGGTTGTTTCAAACCAAATTTGGGTCAAATATGGACAAACACAAATGTTGGGTTAAAAATGTAATTAAAAAAATTACAGTTGAAAGTGAAAGTTGAAGTTAGGTTAAAATTTTAAACTACATTTTTAACCCAACATTTGGGTTTGTCCATATTTGACCCAAATTTGGGTTGAAACAACCCAGCATTTTTTAGAGTGTATATTTGCTGTTTCAAGAATTGGTCTCACGCACTTTTTTTTGCACACAAAAAGTATTCTTGTAATATAATTTTCATTTTTGGGTGAATTATCCTTTTAAATTATCAACATGACCTGTTATTGGGGCATATTGCCACAAAAGGTGTTACATTTAGTTGTTGTTGTCCCCCCCCAGTGCAATAACAATGATTTTTCAGCGCTGTAATAAAATAAGTTTTAAGAAGAAAATACTATTTCAGTCAAAAATGCACAATCTTTGTCATTATTTGTGCAATTTCTAAGTGAAAATTTGACAACTGGTTTCTGTAACCCACTCTATGGTTTGCGCAAGATTTACACATAATTAGCAAAGAAATAAGCAGTCTAATTTCTTAGATATACCTCAGAATTAAGATAGAATTCCAAACCTCTGAGTTCAAAAGGCATTCCATGTGATTCTCAAAGCACCAAGGGTTACAAACACATCTTCCAGTTCTCTGTAAAAAAAACAGACATGTTTTTTAACACTCAGAAGGCTGCCAAAAATCCCAGAGACAGAGAAGTGATTCTTTCATTTATTGGAAAGAATAACAGTTGCTGGAAACAAAGTGCACAGTATGCGGAAACTAAAACATAAATGCTGAACTACTGTAAATTAATACACAAGGGTATCATTAATTGAGAAACACCGACAAAGCAATACTGTTTAGTGTTTACCAAGTGAACATGCATGTTTCTGGCACGCCATTTATTCATTAAACCTATGAAGTATGGCAAATCAAAGATGGCAAAATACTAATATTTTTAGTTTCATCATTTATTTAAGTTATATTGCTCTTTTTAGGTATAATATCAGCTGGAATGTTAAAACGTGTTAAATAAATATTTTTAATTTGCAGTTTTTTCTTTAAAAAGCAAGACAAAACTTTTAACTTTTAAGAATTTTAAATTTATACAATGCTGAAAAATTGGCAAAATAAATGGGAAAAATGCACACAAAAAAACTTCCTTTCAGTGCATCACTAGATAATTGTTAATAATCAGTATCAATTTCAGTTTCACTTATAACTTTTCACTACATACTAGTACTTGCTTATTAGATATGGTATTCTCACTGGTCACAAAACACATTTTGCCATTGAATTGTAGTTTAGATATCAACAATTTACTTTCTTTACCACTATTAATTAAGAATACTTATATCTGTAATCCTCATTCAAATGGATTTTGTTAACCATTCCAGTTTTCCTAGTATGAATAAAAACACTAATCCCTACAATAAGTAACATTTAAAAGCTTAGTTAAAAAGGTTAATCTATAGAGTAGCTAATCCGACTAGTCTTTACAGTTGTTGTTACTGTACAACTGGGATAGTTACTACCCAGATAGCAAACTGACATTGAATCAACGTGGAAATATGACATCGAAACAACGTTGATCTGACATTGTTTTGCTCATCGAATTAACGTTGAACCAACGTCAGACGCGTCATTCTTTCAAAACTAACGGAAAATCAACTTGAAATCAACGCGTTGTTTCAACGTTATGAAAGCAAACCAATTTTCGATTTCATTTAGCTTTGAAGAATGCCACGTCTGACGTTGGTTCAACGTTAATTCGATGAGCAAATCAACGTTGTTTCAATGTCATGAGAGACGTCGTTTCCACGTTGATTCAATGTAAGTTTGCTGTCTGGGTACACTCTAAAAAATGCTGGGTTGTTTCAACCCAAATTTGGGTCAAACCCAAATGTTGGGTTAAAAATGTAATTAAAAAATTTGAAGTTGAAAGTGAAAGTTGAAGTTGGGTTAAAATTTTAAATTAAATTTTTAACCCAATATTTGGGTTTGTCCATATTTGACCCAAATTTGGTTTTTAGAGTGTAGTATCTAACAATTGCATAGCCTGTTTCTTCCAAATAAACAGTAAGACTTTCAAACTAGTCAATAGATAAGTAAATGTGCAATTTGTTGCCAGTGACAGTGGAATAGTCTCTATATGTAGCATTAAAAAGAACAAATTAAAAATGATACTAGTCACTATTGGATTGTTTACTTAAAACATAAGCTACTAGTAACATAGAATATACATACTTGTAGTTTAAAAGAATGTTATTTAATAAAATGGCTTGCCATAAAGACTCACATACACAGAAATGAACAGTGAGCAATATTTCAAGATCAACAAGCAACGTGAAGTGCGCGTGCACCTGCAAGCCTGATTAGTCATTTCAGATATTGAGATTGACGTGCACATTTTAAAGTGCGTTTTCGTCATTGTATTAACGCTTTAGTGCACAATGTGCGCACTGTGACCTGATGTCTATATATAACATACTAGCCTATAATAGCAAAAACGCATGGGGCGTATATATTACATAACGTGAAATGCCCAAAAAATATAACATATTTAATAGATTCGAGCCTTCTTGGTACATATTTAAATGATTTTTTTTAAATAGATATAATATATATCGTAAATACTTATAAATACATTTCAGCAAGAATAGAAATAGACATTTTGTCTATAAATGTCCGATTGAAATGGTCTCCCTGCATATTTTATTTAGGCTACGTTAAAAGGCACGTTTTACAGCCATGCTCTTCGACATATTTACAACGTGGTTCAATGATATATTTTGTACATAGATCATTTGACATTTCACTCACAACGGGTCATGCATGCTCACCATTATCGATAGAAATGCATTCAACACATTAATTTGACAATCTCTGAGTGACATTAAAGTGCACAGTGCGCATGTCCTACCCTTGCTTTTAGTTTTGGTGGCCTATTCCAAAATCCTGCGATGAAGGCGATGAAAAGGGACATTAAAATCATCGAAACGAGCTTGTTGGTTGGCCAACCACAACAGTTGCGTGAAGTTCACATGGTTTCGCTGTGTAAAAGTCCTGGTAGTATGTCATTGATGTGTAGAAAATCCTATTGATTACTCCAGTTGGATATTAATCCATGAGTGCACACTGAAGGCTTGTTCCTCCGAGTGCGCACTGAGCAAATCTGCAACTGGAAACACTGTCTCTCTCTCACACACACACACACACACACACGCCCCATTGCAGCCCGTGGACAGATTAGCTCTTTCACTTTAAGAACGTGCGTGTTTTCTCTAGCAAGTGCAACGCGAGTCCTCTTCCTTTTATGTAACTCAGCAACTGGTTTGTTTGGGTGTTAAAAATACATACATATCTCAGATACATAAAGAATCAAGCTAATGCACGCGCATCGCTGTTGGAAGCAGAGGTTTAAAGTCCACTGACATAAGACCTCGAGATACGGTTGTTATTAAGTCACGTATGAGTTGTTAAATATGTTAGCCTATTTGTGAAAGAAATTAATAGCAGTTTGGAGAAATACGATTAAAAATATTTTCCAGTCGCATGAGACTCCAGTCATTAATCTTTAACTTGGACTTGAAAAAAGGTTTTATTTTATTTTATGTAGACCGGTTCGCCCTCTTATGGGCCATGTTGACATGACCACGTGTCATGAAATTTACTGCTAGTGCTAATAACCATAAAATTAAGTTTATTTGGGGCATTTTGTCAATGTCGCAAGCGCCAAAGTGATGACGTCACTTTGTAGGACAACTCTGAAGTTAGCGGCGCATGGGTTCCCTCGATCGAAAAGCGATACATTTTCCACATAGACTTTTGGAAAATCGCAAAAAATAAGATCTGTGTTCAACAAAGAGTTGTGACCCTTACACGTTTTGTCTATCAAGATAATCTTTACAAGTTAATCCAAAAGTTATACATTTTGAAGCCTATGTAAAGTTTTTTATTTTTTTTTTTTTTTTATTTAATCAGTTTAAAGTTACAGGGACCATGCACATTAATAAACGCTTGCGTAAATGTGCCAGTTTAGCCATCTTGGCTAATTTTCAACTGTAGTCACTGGGCAGATGTAATAACCGATAAAATACATTCAAACTATCAACAATACTTATAAATACATAGAAGCTCATAAAATACATTCAACAAGAACAACAAATCAAAACATGATTAAGATGATTTAAAACTACAGAATATGGGTACACACTTGATTGTCCTTTAACCATGATTTTAATTTAATCTTAAACAGCCCATATGAAGCAGTGTCCTTAATAGATGTAGGTAAACTGTTCCAAGTGTGAGCTGCTCTCGCAGAAAAAGCTGACTGACCAAAGGCAGTTCTTCTCATTTGTATTACACAATCCCCTCTTGTTACAGACCTTGTATGTCTAATAACAGTAGTTTTTTGTTTTATAAAAGCAGTTAATGGTGGGGGAGCTAAGCCATGTAAAATTTTAAAAACAAGACAAGAGTCTGTGAATTTAATAAGATTATCCCAAGTCATTAGATTGTGTTTTTTTAGACAGTGGCAGTGATGATGGGTATTAGGCTTCCTATCGAGTACCTTAGAAGCTTGATGGTACAGTAACTGCACATGTTTAAGGGTTGTGCTGGAGGCTTGTGCCCAGCTAGTCAAACAATACAAAAAATATGGCATAATCATAGCATTAAAATATATTGTCGCTGCCTTTGTAGTCAGACAATTTCTTATATGACGGAAATTTGACATGTGAAATTTTACTATATTTATAACTTTTTTAATTTGTTTTTTAAATGTTAAATTCGAATCAATTATTATACCTAAATATTTGATACCATTGACAGTTGTTCCCCTGCAATATAAATATTTGCTACTGAATTGTCTGTTGACTTCTTTGTGAAGTACATACATGCAGTTTTCTTTATATTTAAATAAAGACAGGAATCACTAAGCCATTGCATAACACTTTCCATCACTGCCATGAGCTTATAGGCTGCTTGCTGTTTGTCCAGCGCATGTACATAAATGACAGTGTCATCTGCATACATTTGAATCTCAGACTCAGTGCATACAGTCGGGAGATCATTTATGTACAGGCTAAACAACAACGGCCCCAAAATTGATCCCTGAGGTACACCAATGTTACAATTAATGGCCGATGATACCTCATCATTTATCCTAACCCTTTGTTCTCTGTGTTCCAGATAAGACTGCATCCATTTTATTACATTAGGAGAGACATTAAACATTGACAGTTTTTTTAATAGGACACCATGGTCCACAGTGTCAAACGCTTTTTTTAGGTCTAGGAATATAGCCCCAACAACTCCTCCTTTGTCTAACTTTGATTTCACATTCTCTACAAAAAAGCAGTTTGCAGTTTCCGTTGAATGATTCGATCTAAAACCAAACTGCATAGGATGGAGTGTAAATGGGCTGTTACTAAGGTGGCTAGTGAGTTGTTCTACTACATATCTCTCAATTACCTTTGACACAATAGGTAATATACTAATTGGTCTGTAGTTACAGACCTTTGAAGTATCACCTGTTTTGTGGATCGGTGTTATTATAGCTGTCTTCCACGCTTTGGGATAAATTCCTTCATTAATGGATCTATTAATAATATGTGTTAATGGACTAGACAGACATTCATTAAACTCTTTTAAGAACATTGTGTCCAGTCCATACACGTCTTTAGCTTTGGAATTTTTTAGGGAACTTATTATTCTTGTCACTTTAGCTTCGGATATTTCGTGAATCTCAAATACAGGTTTATCGTAATTTACAGGCACCATGGGTAATGGATTGGTACATTGATTATGTATCAGTGATGATACTGATTCTACAAAGTATGAATTAAAAGCTGATACTATTTGAGCCTCATCCTGTGTAATACTATTATTTATATAGATTTCAAAGCGCTGTTTATTACCACTATGATGTTTTCCTGTCAGCCTCTTTATGTTCTCCCATATTAGTTTGGTATTTCCCTTTGCTTGATCAATAACATTAAAATAAAAATTTGCTTTTGCTTTCCTAATCTCCTTTGTAACCTTATTTCGTAGTCCTACAAACTTTAGTCTGTCAGTTGCTAATTTTGATTTTAAGGCAGCTTTCAATGCTGAGTCTCGTTCTTTCATCAGGTTATGCATGTCACTAGTTAACCATGGAAGATCTTTTTTTTTTTCTGTTGTCGGGTTTAGTTCTCCTTAAGAAGTTATTCATTGTCCGTTGAATTGTGGAGAAAAAGATCTGACAGTTTAAAAAACTACAAGCAGGCTATAACTGTGTGTTCTATGTCATAGATCAAAACGTGAAAATATTTAGAGGCTTTGTTCACCACAGACCTTATTTCAGGCGATTTAGCAAAAACCCATTCAAAAATACCATACTTTAGAGCGAGGGAACCGGTAGTGCTAAATGCTAACTCACTTCTGCGTTTTGGACTACAGAGTGACGTCATAACTTCGGCACTCTATAGGCCCGTAGTTTAGAATGTTTTAAAGCATCGAAAATATATGTTCCCAGATAGCAAACTGACATTGAATCAACGTGGAAATATGACATCGAAACAACGTTGATCTGACATTGTTTTGCTCATCGAATTAACGTTGAACCAACGTCAGACGCGTCATTCTTTCAAAACTAACGGAAAATCAACTTGAAATCAACGCGTTGTTTCAACGTTATGAAAGCGAACCAATTTTCGATTTTCATTTAGCTTTGAAGAATGCCGCGTCTGACGTTGGTTCAACGTTAATTCGATGAGCAAAATCAACGTTGTTTCAATATCATGAGAGACGTCGTTTCCACATTGATTCAATGTCAGTTTGCTGTCTGGGTTGGTCCAAAAATAACAAAAACTACGACTTTATTCAGCATTGTATCGTCTTCCGGTTCAGTCTGAGGGAGACGCACGCTGTACAAAACAATCTTCACAAATATGTCTAAGGATTTCCACACAGAGGAAGATTGGCATTTATTTTGCCCAGCCATGTTATTTGAACCCGAATACACGGGCGCACCAGACGCACGTCAGCAGCGTCACTGAACGCGGATCCACAACAGAACCGGAAGACAATAAAATGCTGAATAAAGTCGTAGTTTTGGTTATTTTTGGGCCAAAATGTATTTTCGATGCTTCAAAACATTGTAATTAACCCACTGATGTCACATGGACTAAGTTGATGATGTCTTTATTTTAGAGCTGTCAAACGATTAATCGCGATTAATCGCATCCAAAATAAAAGTTTGTGTTTGTGTGTGTATATATATATATATATTTATATAATAAATATTGATATTTTTATATATAAAACTATAGGCCTATACAGTATATACATGAAAATATTTCTTAAATATAGCGTGTGTAAAACAACCGTGTGTTTATTCATATATATAAAATAATTATACACAGTGCACCCACATGTATTATGTAAACACAAACTTTTATTTTGGATGCGATTAATCGTTTGACAGCCCTACTTTATTTCCTTTCTAGACAAGGAGAGCAGCATACCGGACATACATTTACAATGGAGGGACAGAAAGCTCACGGACTAAATCTAAAATATCTGAAACTGTGTTGCGAAGATGAACGGAGGTCTTACGGGCTTGGGACGACACGAGGGTGAGTCATTACTGACATAATTTTCATTTTTGGGTGAACTGTCCCTTTAAGAGTGTCTATAAGAAACAGCTTTGGTGTGAAACGGCAGGAGTTAGCAAACTAACTTAATACTGGCAGTGGCACCTATTGGTGGGAATGCATTAAATCCAAAACAGCGAGTAGCCTAGGCCTACTAATAATGCATTACAAAGTAAACCACTTCATTCGTAAATATTTGACTATATTAGAATAAAGCAAAAGTTTATATTGTCAGCACATCACTTTCACTAACCCTTGCACTGTTCCTGTCCATCCTTAAAATAAAATTTCCTTTGAAATTACGTATAAATCTAGTGTAGGATATTTAAAAGGCAAAAAAATCCCATTGAAAGAAATACTCAAAACAACGGACTTTTAAAAACATTTCTTCAGATATATTTGCGATTTGAAAATGTCAGAAATTGCACTACAGTTATGCACACATATCAATGCAGTCTCAATTTCATTAGGCAGAAACCCTTAATTAGTAAAAGGCCAAATATCTGACGCTTGTGATGTTTTTCTCTTTTCTGTGACGACTCATTTCCGACTCATCTACAGCTTTTTATTGGGTCTTTCCACTCGCTCCCAAGCTCAGATTTGAGACCGAATCCTCAACCTCAGGAAGGTCTTCCTCTTCATCATCATCATCTTCTTCCTCCTCCTCTTCTTCATCATCATCATCCTCGTAGTCATCATCATCTTCATTATCCTCCTCATCTCGGTATCCCCCTCCAGACTCCAGATTTTTCCAGTAGGAGCTGTATCCGGACGCACCGTAATCGTCGTCATCTGCGCCGGTCTGTCGGCCAAATTTATGGGTTCGGGCTGCAAGACAAAATGATCCGGTTAATACCAGAGACTCAACTGCCTCGCCGCTGTATTAGAGTAATGTTCTTCATATTAAAAAAATAGAACTATATTTGAGAACTATATTAGGGCTGTCAAACTATTAATCGTGATTAATCGCATCCAAAATAAAAGTTTGTGTTTACATAATATATGTGTGTGTACTGTGTATAATTATTTTGTGTATATATATATATATATATATATACACACACATGCATGTATATTTAAGAAAAATATATAAATTATATATAAATCTATATACATGAAAATATTTCTTAAATATATACAAGCATGTGTGTGTATTTATATTTATAAAATAATTATACACAGTGCACCCACATATATTACACAAACTTTTATTTTGGATGCGATTAATCGTTTGACGGCCCTAATATATATATATATAATTAATGCTCGTTAATTCAGAAAAAAAGAGCAAAAACTTTTTCCATAAAAAATTCTCTCGTAATTCTGAGATAATTAACTTGTTAATTCAGAAAAACAGAGTGTGAATGCAATACGCTTCCGTACAAAATACAGTTAAAGCCAAAGCGACTAAAACAGCAATGTAAGACGGCACTCACTGGACATGCTGAGATCTTTGGTCTCCTGAGTTTCATGTCCACACTTTGGGCACGGAGGAGCCTTGCCTTTCTCCTGCTTGAACACTTTGCTTCGAGCGTGATCGTCACAGAAACAAGCCTAGAACGACAGGATTTCAATTGTAGTTTGTCCAAACAAAAATATGCATAGAAGCAAATCGGACAGATGAAGATCCTAACCTTGCACCGGAGACAAGAGTGCTGTCCAAGACGATTACAAGATAAACCTGAAATTGGGCCAAATATCATTAAAAGATACAAAAAATAAACGGTCTAAAGAACTCAAATCCTCATCAAGACGTACATTTATAAGTCTCTGCTTCCAAGACCTGGCAGCTCGCCTGGTGCTCAAACTGATCATCCTCGCACAGGAAGTTGTCGCAAAAAGAGCAGCGGAAAATGCGGCCACCTGTACGTCACACAAGCAAACGGGATTTTATGGGTTTCTCCGACAACATTAAAGCAGTGTTTGTAGCACACTGGACACGAACGCTAGCTCTTTACCGTGTTCCCATACGCTGCGGTCGCATTCGATGCAGTCTGCGTCACACAGAGGACAGGAGCAGGCGTGGGTGCTCAAGCACTTCTTCCCATGGCACACCCAGGCCTCGCAGAAGTCACAGATGGCTCCCTGATGGACACAAACAATTAAAGGAAACACTCCTGAAAGTGATAAGAGCTGCATCTGAGTCTGCTCTGCCGTACTCCTTTTCCACCAAAAAAAGAACTGGTGCTGGTTCAAAGTTGGTTCAACTTGCGAACCGCTTCTTCGTTTTTCCACTGACTAAAGCGCCCAGGGAACGACGTCGTTACGTCACTGTGTACTAGATCCCGACCGATAAAGGATTTTGAAGGCTGATACCGATACAAATATTTTTGGGTTTTAAAATCCGATATTCCGATATATCGGCCGATATTTTTTTTTATTAAATATTGTTGGATTTCACACACGTGTAAAAGAAAAGCTAACTTTTCTGCACAAGATACGTCTGATACTATTTCTCTATGTCTAAATGTTCACTCCTCGCAAGTATAACTTACATTTTACAATGCAGGGACTGTAACTAGAGATACGAGTTATAAATACGGTAATCATTACTTTATTTAGGCAGAAAAAGTTCATTGTAGTTTCCAAGCTCATTAGCGGTCTTCCACTGATGATAGTGGCATTAGCTAGCTTTGTGGTTAGCTAGTCTATGATGAGCCATAATTTAGCAATAGATGACATCATACTGCAAATTGTAAAACATACATTTTCAATATAACTGAGATGATTGAAGCATGTTTCATCCGTTTTTATTAATGAAATATTCATTTATCGGCCGTTATAACTGCCGATACCGATATTTTGGAAAATGCCTAATATCGGCCGGCCGATATATCGGTCTGGCTTTACTGTGTACGTCGCCATACGTCGTAGCTAGAAACGCTTGCAAATACAACATTACTTTCGGATTATCTCTAACTCGTATACCAAGAAGGCTTTTTTTTTTATCTCTAACTCGTATACCAAGAAAACAATTGAAATATGTAAGTCTTGTAAGCTTTTCTATTGATATGTAATGTACCCCTGTAATTGTGTCTTTTTTTCTTTCCATTTATTTGTTCTATATTGCGACTTTTCTTCTTTGCTTATAATGTCTTCAATAAAAAAAAAAATTTAAAAATAGAAACCCTTGCGTTAACTTCAAGCATAACAATTACAAAGGCGGACTCCATCGTGTTTCTGCAAATGTTTCTCTTGGCTTTGCGATTCTTTATTATGGTCAGAAAAGATGTTTCGAACACATCTAAACCCGCCCCAGCCCCCGACGTAAGCATGACGTGGTAAAATAACGGTTCTAGTCCAGCAAAGAGTTGGTGCCGCTTTGGAACCAGTTCTCCAAGCCGAGAACCGGTTCTTTGGCTGTCGAAACACAAAGAACTGGTTCGCGCACAGGCACCGGCTCCGAACCGGCTCTCAAAATGCTTTGGTGGAAAAGGGGCACCAGTAGCATGTTTAGGTATGAAACCGCTTACAATGATTCAAATTATTAAGAGAAAGTGAGAAAAATACGTTTCTAATGACGAACGTTTAACAGAACATAATCATAAGGTGAATAACTTAATGCACACACAGACACACACACTTAAAAAAAAACGTTCTGGTATTTTAAATGATTATAAGTGAAATGATTATATATAATTATTCTACAGGCTGTTGAATGCTTGATTCTGATTGGTTGCACGAACGTTCTAAGGTGTGCGATTATTTTCAGGGGTACGCTCGGCTTAAGTAGTTCCAGGCAAGTCTTGACCGCATTACGGGTCATATCACTTCGCCAAAGGATTTCAGTAATTTCAAAGGTCATTACAGCCAACAGAACCAAAACCCACAACGACACTGACCGAGCAGATAAATATAGTAAACAAAAGGATCAAAATTAAATTAAATTATTTGTGAGGGGTCCAATCAGGTACAGTATATTATTTTGAACTATGGTTTGTGTGACCTTAGAATTAAATTGTAGGCTACATAAATAGGTTAAGCACATACGTTACTGAAATGACACATCCTGTGATAGACTACAGTACAAATATTTTGATTCTCGCTTATTTTCCTGTAAAAAAAACACGATTGTCCCGCATTTTTCCTTTTCTGAAGTTGGAAACACTAGTTTTACTTGAAAGAGCTCAAATCAAATGGCCGTGTCTTCGGATACTTCCATTGTTTTGATAATGACGCAAGCGTTTACACAATGGCATAATACTTTTCTTTCTGAAATAACAAGAAAAAAAGAAAGCTGAAAAGTTGTCCTCTGCTCCAAAACAATTTAAATGACAAACACAAATCTTAAATGAAGAAACATTTCCCCCAAAAATGTATATCGCATAGAAATGTGCCGTTTTCATGCGTAACACCCGGAGAAAGCTTCTGCTTAGCGTTCCCATGCATCTCAGTGATTTAGTTTCCTGTCATTTCTAGCGTCACGTGTGTAAAATGTGAAATCTGTGAGGATGTTTAAGGTGATGTTCACACTTACCACCATGCCCATTCCAGTGCTGTGAACGCCGGGGTGTTTTATGACACAGTCTGAAGACTTCATACATTTTGTTTTGCCTTTAAACAAAGAAACATACAATAGAACATTTGAATGACTTAATTTTATATCGATGTGCTGCTGCTTTTTGTGTAACGCACGATTCGTTATTGATCTCAAGCTGAAACAAACTGAGGGCAACAGTTAAAACATTTTTGTAGGATATCCTCCCTTTTTGGAAAATTCTTTAATGATCATTTCATTTCCACTGACATGTTTTTTTTTCCAGATTAAGAGCGAGAAAAGACCGGAGAGGCGCCAACTGAGCAACTTTTGCCAGGAAAATGAGGGTCACTCATGAGGGTGAAGTGTGCTTTTGGGATTCAAAAGGAGGAGGTCCATCTTACCACACTGTGCACACGTGGGAAGTTTCTGCACTGAAGAACAGAAATAGCAGAAGGCTCGGTTTTTTTGTCGCCTGGCAAACAGAAAAGGATATCATGTAAGGTTTAGCAGTTTAAGGTTTACACAGGAAAGTGGAAATCACAAATCAGTCACATTACCTTTGACACTTATCACACTCCTAAAAAGACAAATGAGCAAAAGGTTAGGTCAGTGCATTAATGTACCAACTGAAAAAGCAACTTGCAGCAAAATGGAAACAGCCTGGTCAAAAATGCCAAAATATTCCTGTAGGTCACATCCGAGTTTTGATAGAAATTCCCAAAGGACTAATGTAATTTACTGATGGAATAGAGCTCATGAAACCTGTCTGTATATCAGTGCAAGTACAAGTTGTGAAGTTAGTATATGAAGAGTTCAGATGCAAAAGCCTCTAAATGCCATTTGAAATTTTCTTCTTTAATGATGATTTTTATCAAACTTGTATATTTAAGTTTAGTAATTTCACTTAAATAATGATTAATAGGTAATTATCATTGCCATTTAAGTGAAATCACTGAACTTAAATATACAAGCTTGATAAAAATGATCATTCTAGAAGAAATTTTCAAATGGCACTTAGAGGCTTTTGCATCTGAACTCTTCATATACAGTTGATAAAGGTTTAGAGAGAATTGAACATTTAAGCTCACATCACATGTAGTCATTTTATAGCTTCATTTATTGATTCTAATATATACGTATTCATTTAAAATCTGCGTAATAATAATTGATGAACTGAGATTGTACATGTGAGATCGTTTTAGGGTATAATAATTGCAGAAATCATTTCTAAATCATACAAATTTATTTACTAAAAGCCATGATTTTGTCTTTTAAAATCATTTGCTGTGGCCTCTGACCTGGAACATAACCTGCCTCAGACCAGGTTAGCCGTGGAGCGCAAGTTGCTATGGTGATGAACACTGCTAAAAGCCAAACTACTTTCGCTGGACTATAGCTGGACAGCCACCTAAACCAGCTTCATGATACAGGCCCCAGGTGTAGTGAATTCAGACCATTATAAAACACTACAATATGTTTGTCAGCCCATTAGGGTAAGGCGGGACTTTTATTTGTCAATGGGGAATTGATTGAAGGGCTGTGGTTTGCTATTTGTGGATCTTATGTGAGTGACAGGTTGCTTCGCCCTCAAGTACTGTCAATTTATATTTCGTGGTGACTTTAATTTATGCCAATTTCAATAAAAAAACAACAACATTATAACAGTATTCTTACCAAGAAACATATATTTTTTAAATACAACATTAATGAGAATATGTATGGGAGGGTGTGCTTGATAATGATGTACAAACCCAATTCCATAAAAGTTGGGACACTGTACAAATTTTGAATAAAAACAGAATGCAATGCTGTGGAAGTTTCAAATTTCAATATTATATTTAGAATACAACATAGATGACATATCAAATGTTGAAACTGAGAAAATGCATAATTTTAAGGGAAAAATAAGTTGATTTTAAATTTTTATGGCATCAACACATCTCAAAAAAGTTGGGACAAGGCCATTTTTACCACTGTGTGGCATCCCCTCTTCTTTTAATAACAGTCTGCAAACGTCTGGGGACTGAGGAGACAAGTTGCTCAAGTTTAGGAATAGGAATGTTGTCCCATTCTTGTCTAATAAAGGCTTCTAGCTGCTCAACTGTCTTAGGTCTTCTTTGTTGCATCTTCCTCTTTATGATGCGCCAAATGTTTTCTATGGGTGAAAGATCTGGACTGCAGGCTGGCCATTTCAGTACCCGGATCCTTCTTCTACGCAGCCATGATGTTGTAATTGATGCAGTATGTGGTTTGGCATTGTCTTGTTGGAAAATACAAGGTCTTCCCTGAAAGAGACGATGTCTGGATGGGAGCATATGTTGTTCTAGAACTTGGATATACCTTTCAGCATTGATGGTGCCTTTCCAGATGTGTAAGCTGCCCATGCCACACGCACTCATGCAACCCCATACCATCAGAGATGCAGGCTTCTGAACTGAGCGCTGATAACAACTTGGGTTGTCCTTGTCCTCTTTAGCCCGGATGACATGGCGTCCCAGTTTTCCAAAAAGAACTTCAAATTTTGATTCGTCTGACCACAGAACAGTTTTCCACTTTGCTAGAGTCCACTTTAAATGAGCCTTGGCCCAGAGAAAACGCCTGCGCTTCTGGTTCCCGTTTAGATATGGCTTCTTTTTTGACCTATAGAGTTTTAGCCGGCAACGGTGAATGGCACGGTGGATTGAGTTCACTGACAATGTTTTCTGGAAGTATTCTTGAGCCCATGTTGCGATTTCCATTACAGTAGCATTCCTGTGTGTGATGCAGTGCCGTCTAAGGGCCCGAAGATCACGGGCATTCAGTATGGTTTTCCGGCCTTGACCCTTACGCACAGAGATTGTTCCAGATTCTCTGAATCTTTGGATGATATTATGCACTGTTGATGATGATAACTTCAAACTCTTTGCAATTTTTCTCTGAGAAACTCCTTTCTGATATTGCTCCACTATTTTTTGCCTCAGCATTGGGGGAATTGGTGATCCTCTGCCCATCTTGACTTCTGAGAGACACTGCCACTCTGAGAGGCTCTTTTTATACCCAATCATGTTGCCAATTGACCTAATAAGTTGCAAATTGGTCCTCCAGCAGTTCCTTATATGTACATTTAACTTTTCTGGCCTCTTATTGCTACCTGTCCCAACTTTTTTGGAATTTGTAGCTCTCATGAAATCCAAAAGGAGCCAATATTTGGCATGGCAATTTAAAATGTCTCACTTTCAACATTTGATATGTCATTTATATTGTATTCTAAATATAATATTGAAATTTGAAACTTCCACATCATTGCATTCTGTTTTTATTCACAATTTGTACAGTGTCCCAACTTTTATGGAATTGGGTTTGTAAATAATAAGGATCTTAAATACGCTAAATATCCCTTTCTATTGGAAAACACAGTCAAATTCAAAAAGAGAGAGAGTGAGAACTCGAATTATTTGTAAGCGTTTTTGAATTATTTTCGTAAAAATATTTCTTCAAACAATTTCATTTGGTAATCTCATCTGTCAATGCAGTGTGAGATCATCATGCTCTCTCTCACCATGGTTCCATTACACGGGTGTTTGGCCACATCAACAGCCTCTCTATTGGCCCGACTCTGTTTCTCTCGCTCCTTTCGGCTCTCGGCCTTCTTACGGGCACCAGTCTTCTTCTTAGGCATCTTTCACCTCCAATATCAAAGGCAGAATGCAAATATGACACATTAACTCGAAACAAGATGAAACATATTGCGATTACCTGTTGATTCCGCGTTGCTTGTTATTTCCACTGAACTTACATGAGGGACCTGACACCTCGATAAATTATCTTAACATCTCAACACTTATTCAAACATATCAGCTTAACAGTCTTTATTTACAGTTTTATTTACAGTTCAACGTAAATGCCATCCATCCTGTCGTATAAAACACTTACCGGGATAAAGGTTTAATCACGTTGAAAACAGACAGATGATCACAGCTGATTCCGGCGCGTGTGTAACAGTAAATCGTCCGGCAGGAAACGTAAGGATGCGCTGTTATCAGTTCCAAAAACATTTACTAACTGATGTCTATTGCGCGGCGCGACTTGTTTTGTAATATAACATAGTTATATGATATTAAAATATGTATATATTAAACCCCATATTTTCTATTTATTTAGAAGAATCACAGGGGATGCAGTCCCGCTCCATCAGAGAGGAGGGCAACGAGTCTATTTTGCGCTGTCCGCAACCGAGCGGTTGCCAGATAGTCTGCCAAATCGCTTCTGGATTATTTCAAAGTTTGAAACATTGCCTCTGTTAAATAATGATGAAGTAAGAGAAGAGTCCAATATTGCATATATTCTACATAAAAATAAGCCTTTCAAATTATATGTATAATTAAAGGTCTATCTAAGAAAAAATCTAACTTCTAAATCTGTAAGTCTATACTTTATTTTTTTTTTTAATAGCCAATTATTATTTTTTTAATACTTATATATATATATTATAATATTTTCTTATTATTGCACCTGTTGTTTTTATATAATAAATTAATAAAACTCAAAGATACCGTATTTGACTGGTCAGCAATTTCTCTACCTTTGTGTTTTGTTGCATTAATATTCAACAATATTATCTGCATGCATTGCCTGAGCTGGCTATATAGATAAATTAACTAAATTAATACATTTTTTTTTTGACAGAAATGAAATGAATCACTGAACTTACTTCTCTGTTGCTTAATATTAAATTATATATTGCGTTATTATTCTCCCACAAGTGCATGATTTCTGTACTGTGTATATTTAGTAATAATATCTGGCAACCTCGATGTCCGTCACACAGGCGCAAATGCTGCTGGGTGAATCGACATGATGGTGGACTGCATCTATAAGCCACTTTTAAAGGACGACGGAGTTGGACAGAGAGATGTTTCGATCTAGTTGCGTTGTGGGCTTGCAAAGTGATGCCGCACTCAGTATAAGACTCATCCTATACTGAAAAGGAAGTGGGATAAAGACGTTCCCCAGCTTGAAAACGGTTTGTTTGGGATCGTTTCTGAAAACATGGCAATGTCCCTAAACCAAGCCTGCAGGAGTCTTGCTCTGTCTACGTGGCTGCTGTCCTTTTGCTTCGTGCATTTGCTGTGTTTGGACTTCACAGTGGCAGAGAAAGAGGAATGGTACACTGCTTTCGTCAACATCACTTACCTGGACCCGGTGACATCTCAAATGAAGACAGAAAAGAGTGAATGTGGCAGATATGGGGAGCACTCTCCTAAAAGAGATGCCAGGGGCTTTGTGTTCATGCCATCTCATCTGCTGGACAGACAGGCATGTAACAGTAACACTAAATTCCCCTTTCCCCATCCCAACGTCCCATGGATAGCACTGATATCCAGAGGAAACTGTACATACAGGGAGAAGATCCGACAAGCTGCCGCTCTCAATGCATCTGCTGTGGTCATTTTCAATGTGGGCTTCAGCAACTCTAATGACACCATTACAATGCCACATCACGGTAAGAAACTCTCTTTTCTTCTGAATTTGCTCTCCAATGGAATTTTGCCCATTAACTAATGCTAAAAGAACAAGTTGTGCACAGTATCCCAAGTTAATGAGGATATTCATTGATCACTTTCATTGATCAACTTTATGTCCCACTTAAAGAAGTAGTTCACTTTAAAAAAAAAACTTTTGCTGATAATTTACTCACCACCATGTCATTCAAGATGTCCATGTCTTTCTTTCTTCTGTCGAAAAGAAATTTTTTGATGAAAACATTCCAGGATTTTTCTCCATATAATGGACTTCAATGGGAACCAAACGGTTCAAGGTCCAAAAGACAGTTTCAGTGTGAACTGCAAACTGTTCAAAGGGCTTTAAATGATTCAAGATGATGAATAACGGTCTTATCAAGTGAAACGATCGATTGCTCATTTAAAAAATAAATAACAAAGTTTAAGTTTTATAAGCACAAATGTTCGCCTTGCTCTGTTCTGTGGTGCACGTTTGTGACTCTCCTGTTCGAACTCGTTCATCAATATGAACAAATCTTTTTTCGAGTCATGACTTAAAGGGTCCTAGATAAGACCCTTATTCATCGTCTGGAATCGTTTTAAAGCCCATTGAACAGTTTGTAGTTTTTACTGAAACTGTCTTTTGGACCTTGTACCGTTTGGTTCCCATTGAAGTCCATTATATGGAGAAAATCCTGGAATGGTTTCATCAAAAACCTTCATTTCTTTTCGACTGAAGAAAGACTTGGACATCTTGGATGTCATGGGGGTGATTACATTATCAGCAAAAGTTTTTTTTTTTAAAAAGTGAACTACTCCTTTAATGGGTTAGTTCATCCAAAAATGAAAAAAAAATTCTTACCCCCATGTCCAACTTTTGTTCATCTTCATGTTCGTCTTTTCGTTAAAGCTCTTGCCTGATCATAACCCTTTTTTTCCCCAGATATTACTCTGACCTTTTCTTTTTTGTAATGTCTCTCAGCCATCTCTCTTTCTACAGTCTTTCTTCAAATCTTGCTCACTCTCTTCTCCCCCATCATGAGTGGGTTTGCCCCCTAGCCCTACTGCTGATTGGTTCATTCTCTCCTCTCATTAGACACGCCCCCTTCTGTCAATTGACCCACGCTCTCCTTCCCAATCATGAGTGGACACGCCCCTTACTGCTGATTGGCTACCAGTGTTGTGCTGCTCTAACCGATCCACTTCCATTAGAGTCATGAAGAGCAACAGTGTTCAGACAGAATATTCTGCATGGTTAAAGCAGATATATGCCTTTTGTATGTTACAAGTAGTTCACCCAAAAATCATCCTTATTATCCCCACCCTTAACCTTATTATTATAACCCTCTGGTTTTCTTTACAACATCCCATCAGATAACATTTAGTGAGTACATTTTCAATGTTAGCATAATAATGTCATCCTTATAAACAATATTTGCGATAGGGAAGTCCTTCCAAATTCGAAGAGAGCCTATGCCAATATTTCTCTCTCCCCAGTCTATAAAATGTTTATTTTCGTGCCAAATTTGCTTTCATCACTTCTCAAAAATACTTCTTTTTTTTTTTTTTTTGAGTAATGAAAATGGAAAATCATCTGAGAAACTCTTCTGCCCATGAGCATTACACGTACATCAGGGATCAACACATCTGGATTCAACTTAGGCTTGAGATGTTAAAGTTTCACATACTTGAACAACAGCCTAAACACACAATCTGGCTGTGTTACAGTTCAGTCCAGCTGTTCTGATTTTAAGGAGGAAATAACACAGACGCAAACAGGAAGTAATGATCCCAAAGCGATGTGTGCAGTCTTCAGTTTCAAATGATAAATGTTAGGTGATGCTACACATGTCCTGCAGACTTTAACAGAATGGTGCAGAAGACATGCATTGAAAAACTGCCCCCCTTGAAACAAGCAAAAGCACTGAAATATAGTTTAAATGTAAAAATATCAAACCACTAAAAACATTACAAAGGATCTTGAAAATAGACAGAATTGCCCAAGTTGAAAAAAGCATTATTTAGACAATTTAATGCATGTATTCAAATTCACGCTATTCGTGCTGTAATTAGTTTTTTTATTTCTTAACTTTAGAATTTGATGTGCTGATATGAATACTGTATATTGGATGGATAGATGGATGGATGAATGGATAGATAGAGGGTTAGATGGATGGATTGACTGACATGGATGGATGGATTATTAGATGGAGGATGGATAGATAGATGATTAGAAGGATGGTTGGATAGACTGACAGACATGGATGGATGGATGGATGGATGTATAGAGGATTGATTGGATGAATGGATGGAGAGACTGACAGACGGATTGATGAACGGATGGATGATGGATGGATTGATGGATATATGATTAGAAGGATGGATGGATAGACTGACAGACAGGTGGATGGAGGATGGATAGACAGATGGATGGATGATAGATGATTGGATGGACGGATTGATAGATGGATGGATGATAGGATGGATAGATAGACTGACGGATGAATGGATGGCTAAATGGATGGACAGACAGATGGATGGATGGACGATGGATAGATGGGTTGATAGATGATTAGATAGACTGACAGGTGGATGGATGATGGATGATTGGATGGATGGATGGATGGATGGATGTTGGATGATTGGATGGATGGGTGTTGGATGATTAAATTGATGGATGTTGGATGATTAAATGGATAGATGGATGATTAAATGGATGGATGGTTGAATGGGTGTTGGATGATTGGATGGATGGGTGTTGGATGATTAAATGGATGATTGGATGTTGGATGGTTGGATGGATGTTGGATGATTGGATGGATAGTTGGATGATTAAATGGATGATGGATGTTGGATGGATGTTGGATGATTGGATGGATGGGTGTTGGATGATTAAATTGATGGATGTTGGATGATTAAATGGATAGATGGATGATTAAATGGATGGATGGTTGAATGGGTGTTGGATGATTGGATGGATGGGTGTTGGATGATTAAATGGATGATTGGATGTTGGATGGTTGGATGGATGTTGGATGATTGGATGGATAGTTGGATGATTAAATGGATGATGGATGTTGGATGAATGTTGGATGATTGGATGGATGCATGTTGGATGATTAAATTGATGAATGGATGGATGTTGGATGATTAAATGGATAGATGGATGAATGTTGGATGATTGGATGGATGTTTGATGATTAAATTGATGGATGGATGGATCGGGATGTTGGATGATTAAATTGATGGATGGATGTTGGATGGATGGATTGATAGATGCTTAAATTCTACTGATAAAGTAAGTTTACAAGCTGCTTAATTAAAAAAAGACTAAATCCATGAAATGATCCCATGATGGAACCTCCAAAAGTTTCTGTAAATGAAGCGCCTGGCAGATTCTGTGTAGCACCTTTCCTTCTAAAAACGTGTGTAGGTTTGACATTTACTGATGAGGATTGTGTTCGACAGTGCAGCGTTGGTGTGTTGTGAAGTACATCGTTCATTTGAGATTTGAACCCCACGTCGTTCCTCCAGGTACGGGCGATGTGGTGGCGATCATGATTCCCGAGCCCAAAGGCCGACAGATCGTGGCCCTGTTGGAGAAGAACATAACGGTGGCCATGCACATCAGCATCGGCACGAGGAACCTGCAGAAGTACGTGAGCCGCACCTCTGTGGTGTTCGTCTCCATCTCCTTCATCGTCCTGATGATCATCTCTCTCGCGTGGCTGGTCTTCTACTACATCCAGAGGTTCCGCTACGCCAACGCTCGAGACCGCAACCAGGTGCTGTAGAGCCACGCCAACAACACAACCTTTACACCAAAAACCTTAAAGTGAGACATTTCAGTATAGCATGATTCATGTCTCTTGCAGAGGCGACTGGGTGACGCTGCAAAAAAGGCCTTAAGCAAGTTACAAGTACGGACCATCAGGAAGGGGGACAAGGTTTGCTTTTCTCTTCAATGCAATAATGTGATATTAAGTCTCTTCTGCTCACCAAGGCTGTTTATTTGACACAGTAAATGTTTCAATTTAAAATAGCTGTTTTCTATGGAAGCTTGTTTCCGCCACTGAATAAAAATATGAAATAAATTTTTTTTTAAATGTGACTTTTTATTGCAATTACGAGATATAAAGTCGCAATTCTGAGAAATAAGGTCGCAATTGCGAGATATAAATTCGCAATTATGAAAAATAAAGTTGCTATAGAATTGACTTATAGAATTGACTTATAAAGTCTGTCTTTATAACACGCAATTGCGACTTATATCAATAAATTCTGATTTTATACCTTGCAATTCTGAGAATTTTTTTTTAAAATAATTGCGACTTTTTATCGCAATTGCGAGATATAAAGTCCCAATTCTGAGAAACAAGGTCGCAATTGCGAGTTATAAATTCGCAATTATGAGAAATAGTTGCTATAGAATTGACTTATAGAATTGACTTATAAAGTCAGAAGTCAATTCTGATTTTATAATACGCAATTGCGACTTTATAGTATTCAATTCTCATTTTATACCTCGCAATTCTGAGAAGAAATTTTTTACAAATAATTGCGACTTTTTATCACAATTGCGAGATATAAAGTCGCAATTCTGAGAAATAAGGTCGCAATTGCGAGATATAAATTCGCAATTATGAGAAATAAAGTCGCTATAGAATTGACTTATAAATTCTGACTTTATAACACGCAACTGCGACTTTATATCAATCAATTCTGACTTTATATCTCACAATGGGCTATATGCACGCATAAGTTCTGCATTTGACGTAAGGATGCTCGCCCATTTCCGGTTGTGTAGATTAAAGTGGAGGAAAACCGGAGAAAACGGGATTATGGCAGAGTCTTCAATATTTACTGTCCTCCCGTCTTTGAAACGAAACGTACATACGTTTAGATGTAATTTTATATATAGTTATGTTTATTTAATATAATTTTAAAAAGAAGCATAAACACAACGAGGGGTGTCTGTTTTATCTGTTTTTGTGACTAACGTTTCATTAGTATAACCATGGAGTATAAAATTCAATATAAATTCTCGGTATTGCATTGGACTCTACGATCGGCGGAAGTTATCGAGCATCCTTAATCCTTCACCGGAAATAACGCCGTGCATAGAGCCCATTCTGAGAAAAAAAAGTCAGAATTTGGAGTTCGAAAAAAGTCGCAATTACCTTTTTTATTTTTCATTCTGTGGTTGAAACAAGCTTCCATGTGAATATATAGTAAAATGTAAGTTATTCCTGTGATCAAAGCATCATTACTCTGGTTTTCAGTGTCACATGATGATCCTTCAGAAATCATTCTAAAATGCTGACTTGATCCTCAAGAAACATTTCTGATTATTATCAAGGTTAAGAACAGTTGTGCTGATGAATATTTTTATAGAAACTGATTGTTTCAAGATTCTTCGATGAATAGAAAGTCCAAAGAAACAGCATTTATTTGAAATTTAAATTGTTTGTAACATTATAAATTACTAAACTATCACTTTTGATCAATTTGATGTGTCCTTCAACATCATACTGACCTCAAATATTTGAACACCGGGATAAAACGTTTTGTTATGATTCAAAATTTTTATTGCCAGAATCACGTTTGAAGGGAAAATGATAAAAGCTTATATAAAACAAAAAGCAACTCCCCAATGACGCTTGCGATGTGTGCCGTTTGATCTGTTGTCTGAATCCTTTCCTGTAACACCCATCTGTGATTCAATCTCACTTTATGACTATGTTCCCATCTGCTTCTAATGGAGATTTCAGGGAAGTGTACACATAATGTCGCCCACGTGCGGTTACTCACTACATTTATCGGCCCCGTTTCTAGGAAACCGAGTCGGACTTTGACAACTGCGCAGTGTGTATCGAAGACTACAAACCTAATGACGTCGTCAGGATTCTGCCGTGTCGGTAAGATTTCAGGCAAACATAATAGTAGTATGAAATTATGAATTCTGATTCTGCTTAAAACTATGCATGGTGCATTATTAGTCTAGGTAGCGTTAGTTGGCCGAATTGAAGGTCAACCAAAAACTATTGAACTAAAGCCATCATCTTTTAATCTGTGCAACTTTAAGTGTTTTTTTTTTTTACAATAGTGCAACATCGATATGAACATTACAATGTGTCTAGTATACAGAAATAGATCACTTTTAGAGCTCTCTGTGGTAATAATTAATGTGTCTTCTGCATGAATTAGTTTGTTACCTTTTGTTAGTTTTTACAGTTTATCAGTTAAAAAAACTTTTGCTGATAATTTACTTACTCTTTCTTCAGTCGAAAACAAATTAAGGTTTTTAATGAAAACATTCCTGCATTTTTCTCCATATAATGGACTTCAATGGGAACCAAATGGTTCAAGGTCCAAAAGACAGTTTTAGTGCAAACTGCAAACTGTTCAAAAGGCTTTAAACGATTCCAGACGATGAATGAGAGTCTTATCAAGCGAAACGATCGCTCATTTAAAAAAAAAAAAACAAAGTTTAAGTTTTATAAGCTCAAATGTTCGCCTTGCTCTGTTCTGTGATGCGCGTTCGTGACTCTCCTGTTCGAACTCGTTCATCAAAACGAACAAATCTTTTCCTGCGTCAATTCATTCATTTCGTTCGTTGAATCAACCAAATGACACGAAAAAAGATTCGTTCATTTTGATGAACGAGTTCGAACAGGAGAGTCACGAATGTGCGTCACAGAACAGAGCAAGGCGAGCATTTGTGCTTATAAAACTTAAACTTTGTTATTTATTTTTTAGATGAGCGATCGTTTCACTTGATAAGACCGTTATTCATCGTCTTGAATCATTTAAAGCCCTTTGAACAGTTTGCACTGAAACTGTCTTTTGGACCTTGAACCGTTTGGTTCCCATTGAAGTCCATTATATGGAGAAAAATCCTGGAATGTTTTCATCAAAAACCTTAATTTCTTTTGACTGAAGAACAAAAGACATGGACATTTTGGATGTCATGGGGGTGAGTAAATTATCAGCAAAAGTTTTTTTAAAGTGAACTACTCTTTTAAGGATGTAACTGTTTTGCTAAAATAGCCAATACAAAGACGCATTTAAAACCGTTTTAACGCATTAAATGCATAAAAGAGGACTTCTTATGCTCTTACAAAGTATTGATTTTGTTTTTAAGGTCTACTTGAATGTTTCCAAAACACAGTTTTTCATATTCTCCATTGTTGCAGCCCCTCTCTTCCCAGTCTGTCAGTATCACTCGGTTTAGTTACTGTCTCTATGAAGCCCCGCCTTCTGAAAAGCACAATGTGCTCTGATTGGTTGGCTGGACTAGTGTGTTGTGATTGGTCAACTCTAACAAACCCCGCCCATTTATTTAGCATGCCTTGGGCGGGAATTATTTAAATGAGGAATATTATGACATGCTCCCGACAGGAAACTCAAGACTGCAATGGGGGCGTTTCGGGGAGTTCAGAAACAGTGACACTGAGAGGGACTTTTGAACTTTTCAGACCTTTTTCATACTCAAACAGCAACATCACACACTAAAAAAAAGATAATAGGTCCTCTTTCAAATGTGTTTCGGGTCTGTTTGAGTAAGTAACTGTGCTGTTCTTGTCAGTCATGTCTTCCATAAGACTTGTGTGGACCCTTGGCTACAGGACCACAGAACCTGTCCCATGTGCAAAATGAACATCCTTAAGGCTCTGGGCATCCCGGTAAGAGTAGAAGCATGCCATGGCCTTTACATGTGACCTTGTGTTTTGCTGGAAATAAGCTGTAATTTTCCATTCAAACAGCCCAATATAGACTGTTCTGATGACATGCCTCCTGATTATGAGATGTCCATCAGCGGGCCACCCACCAATCCTGTGACGGGGGCGAGTGAGGTCTCCGTGGGCGAGAGCTCGGTGGTCCTGGACCCAGCGCTCAGAACAACGGGCCTGTCACACATTTACCTCGAGATGGACTCGTTCCCGTTCCCGCCGGCCGGAGAGAGCCACCACATCGCCAGCAGTGAGTATATGAACTGAATGTTCATTATTTCAAGTAGGGATGGGCAACGATTAATCGTGATTAATCGCATCCAAAATAAAAGTTTGTGTTTACATAATATATGTTTGTGTAGTGTGTATAATTAATTTGTATATATAAATACCCACACATGCATGTATATATTTTATATATATATTTATTCACAATTAATATTATATATAAATATAAATATTTGATATATTAATAACACATTTTTCTTAAATATATACATGCATCTGTGGGTATTTATATATACAAATTAATCATACACACTACACACACATATTATGTAAACACAAACTTTTATTTTGGATGCGATTAATCGTTGCCCATCCCTAATTTCAAGTAATTATTCATGAATACATTTTGTGACATACACTACTGTTTTTTGAACAAAAATAAGTTCTATTGTGAAATATTATTACGTTTTTGTAATATATGTTAAAATATAATGTATTCCTGTGATCAAAGCTGAATTTTCAGCATCATTACTCCAGTCTTCAGTGTCACATGATCCTTCAGAAATCACGCTAATATGATGATGTGATGCTCAAGAAACATGATCGTTATCAGTGTTGAAAACCGGTTTGCTGCATTAATTTATAAATTATAAATGTCTTTAATGTGATCAATTTAATGCAACCTTGCTGAATAAAAGTGTTCAATTTCTTTCAAAAAGTGTACTGTCCCCAAACTTTTGAAAGGTAGTGCATCCTAAATATTCATAATTCACAGTTCTCACGGTCTAAGAAAACCTTGAAATATTAGGACATTTAAAAAAAAAAAATTAGAAACGTTGTTTTTATTTTTTATTATACCGAATGAATTTAGAATTGCTATTTTGTCGATGCAATCTGTATACAATTTTTTTTTTTAAATCCTTAAATACTTCAGCAATGAAGTTTTATTATTTGCATCTTAGAATAATAAATCGAAGACACCCGTCAAAAACTCTCTGCCTATTTTCTGAAAAGCTGAAGGGCCGCTACATGGACATTTTATAGAAGATCATTATTCCAAAAAATGGGAATTTTTGGAATAATTTTGTTATTTTAAAAGACCTTTGTTATTTAAAAAAAAATTTTAGTTAAAATAAAACTAAAAAGAGGGAAAATGTCCTAATAAAGAAATGTTTCCATATAATGCATAATGCTAAAAGGAATTTTAATTCTGACATCTCTTCGATCTGGATTTGATTATTCAGTTCACTTCTGTATGATCTACTTTCAGCTCTCTTATATTTAGGTCATTTTTTTTTTGGTATCGTTTGGCAAATAAAAGCACAGCCTGTCCTGGTTCTCCATCGCAGCTCTAGTCAGACTAATAGACTAGATTAGTTTCTGCTCACGAGCACTGCAAATAACTCCAAGCTTCAAAAGGACAAAAAAACACCATGAAAGTAATCTATCCCTCCACCAAAGCTCTGAAATCTCATTCACGTTTTGATTCAGATTCAAAAATGACGCCTCACACTAGATTTGGCGCCAGAACGGCATTTTGTAATGTTCTTTGTTGTTTCAGGCGAGCACCAGCCCTCCATTAGCAACGATTCAGACACCTCACTCATCATGCCAGCGGAGCTCGTCCTGTCCGAGGTAGAGCTTCACTCCGATCCAGAGCAGGACGATGTGAAGTCCTGAAGATCACCGAAGCCTCTTGTTGCCATAAACGAAGCAGGAATGCAGCGGGACGGTAAAAAGCACGAGAAATGAAATGAACTATAAAAACAGCTTGCTTGTCCTCATCCTCTTGGCTTTAGCAACCTCATGTTCAGAGTTTGACCAGAAAATGCCACATGGTCCTAAGAGGGATGTTTTCGTGGAAAATTTTGACTGTTTCAACTTCCCTATGGGATCACTGCCAGTACAAACCAGTAAATTCCAAACTCAATAGATGTAATGCATCGAGGAATGTGGCCTACAGTTGCTTTGAGTGTCTAAAGCGTTTAGCATGTGCTCTAACTAGTGTCGTCTCACAGACGCTATTTGTGCTTATCGTACGCAGGGCGCTATTTTTGCATTTCGATGCATCAAATCAAGCCACAACGACATGATCTTCCCTATGAAGTAGAACCCAGTTTATTGATATGGTGAGTGTTTTAGCAGCCGTATCCAGAGAGGCAGGGCTTGTATGCCACAAAAGCACAGTTAAAGCACATTCTTTCCACTAGTTTTGTCTTGACCAAGTATTGTCATCTATAGAAAGTCTCAGGCCACATGCACACTGCTGAATAAAATGTGTGTCACTCCGGTTTTGGAGTGCTTAAAGGGATAGTTCACCCCAAAATGAAAAATTAGCCCATGATTCACTCCTCTTTCAGTTCAACACAGTCTTAGGGCCCTATCTTGCACCCGGCGTACACTGACGCATGTATCATTCCTATTTTGCACCCGCGCAAAGCGGGCTTTTCCCGCCAGAAGCACATTGGTAAACTAGGAAATGAAGTTGTGCTCCCTGGGCGGGTTGGCCCAATAAGGAGGCGTGTTTCGGCGCAAATAATCCCTAGTGCTATTTTACAGTTCTAGAAAATTGCGCCACTGACCAGAAAACACCTAGTCTAAAGTCAGCAGCGCGTTGCGTGTTATGCATAAGGCCGGATTCACATATAGCGCCTAAAAACGCGTAGAAAACGCTAGGCGCGCCGCATTCTTCTTTTTCCAAAGCGCTAGGTTGGTTCTTGTCACGTGACCTACTGTGCGCTTATGGTGTGCTTGCGGCATTCTGAAAAGTTGAGATGTTTTTTTTTTTCCTCAATGCGGCGCGGACGCGCTTGGAAAAAACGAGCGCGTTACTTCCATTATGAGTGCGCATACCGCGCGCCTACATTTGAAAAAATGAATTTGAGCGCGCAAAAGATGTGATATGTGAACAGGCCCTAATGCTATTTTAAGCACGCATGCATGGCCATAATGTAGCGGGCAGTGTTGTAGTCGAGACCACCTCACTCGAGTCCGAGTCGAGACCGAAACCAGAGAGAGTCGAGTCCGAGTCGAGACCAAGTCCATAGAGAGTCGAGTCCGAGACCAGAGACGGTCGAGTCCGAGTCGAGACCGAGACCAGTGAGGGTTGATTACCTAATTTACTTTTATTTACTTAGAGAAATCCTTTTTTTTTTTTACTGAATTTACTTAGAGTTTAAAAAATATGATCAGTTTAGGGTAAAAAGGCCACATAGTAGGTGGTGTTAAAAGTAATTTTATTACAATTTGTCATGCGCAGTTGCGCACTAGAAAATCACCAATCACTGGGCGTGCCAATCAATTTAAAGAAATATTTTATTAACATACATTAATAATCATGAAAAATATTTTGAATTGAATTCGAGTGGACTCGGGAATAAGTCCGAGTCCTAAAAAAAAAATGTTCGAGTACGAGTCAATTCCGAGTCCAAATGCACACGAGTCCATGACAAGACCAAGACCATTAAAATATGGTCCCGAGTCTCGAGTACTACAACACTGGTAGCGGGTGCACAACGGACATACACTTTGATTCTCTCATCATCACAGATGCAGCTGTAGAATCCGCCATGCAACATGCGCACCTGCTCTTAAAGTGTATGTTGGATAGCGCTCTGATTGGTCTATTTCACGTTACGCCCAAATCACACCTATGAATAATGAAGCTACTTCAGACCAATCCCTTTTAAACTTGCGTCGGGCGCAAGAGTCATTTATCCTGCCGGTAAAATAGCAACAGCGCCCAAGACCCGCCCACAAAGTTACTTGCGCTTGATACTTGTGTTTTAGACTGTTAAAATAGGGCCCTTAGAGTTATATTTTAAAAAAAATACTGGTTCTTCAATGAATGACTCGACAACTCGTCCAAAATCGAAATACTTCCCTGCTAAGTAGTATGTGAAAAACAATACGCCAAAAGAGTAGCATGTCCGAATACATACAAAAGAGTATGCGCAAAGTACCCGGATGACCTCCTCTTTCCGGTGAAAGAAGTGAGCATTCGATGGAGACTTTACTATCCCGTGAGGCCACGGGAGAGGATTTATACGGGAGAGGAAACGAGTGAAACATAGTTACTGGAATGCGGTAAACTAGTATTCGATTGTGAACACGGTCTCGGAGTCAACCATCATAAGGAGAAATTCACTTGCAATTAAAGTAGTTCACTTTTGAAAAAACGAATTTCGAAAAAAAATTAAGGTTTTTAATGAAAACATTCCAGGATTTTTCTCCATATAATGGACTTCAATGGGAACCAAACGGTTCAAGGTCCAAAACACTTTCAATACAAACTGCAAACTGTTCAAAGGGCTTTAAACGATTCCAGACGATGAATAAGGGTCTTATCAAGTAAAATGATCACTCATTTAATAAATAAATAACAAAGTTTAAGTTTTATAAGCTCAAATGCTCGCCTTGCTCTGTTCTGTGATGCGCGGTCGTGACTCTCCTATTCGAACTCGTTCATCAAAATTAACAAATCTTTTTCCGAGTCATTTGGTTCATTCAACGAACGAAATGACTCGAAAAAAGATTTGTTCGTTTTAATGAGGAGAGTCACGAACGCGCTTCATAGAACAGAGCAAGGCGAGCATGTGTGATTAACTTTTTTATTTATTTATTAAATGAGCGATCGTTTCGCTTGATAAGACCCTTAATTCATCGTCTGCTGTCGTTTAAAGCTGCACTGAAACTCTCTTTTGGACCTTGAACCGTTTGGTTCCCATTGAAGTCCATTATATGGAGAAAAATCCTGGAATGTTTTCATCAAAAACCTTAATTTCTTTTCGACTGAAGAAAGAAAGACATGGACATCTTTGATGACATGGGGGTGAGTAAATTATCAGCAAAAGTTTGTTAAAAGTGAACTACTCCTTGTATCCCTATCTTTTTATTTTCCATTATTGTCTTCATAGGCGTTTTCTTTTTTTAAAGTTAGCCCCAGTTTAAAGGGAAGAGTGACTGAATTGCGATCTGACGCTGCGCGTTTGTTCAAAAAACGTGTTCTTTGTCCTTATTTTTGCTATTTTGTTTGGTTTCTGCAGAAATCGCACATGTAACGTTTATGAGGCAGCAAGAAAAGCACTTTGCTCAAATTTCAGCTGCTCACGACACTGAAGGATAGTAAACCACGCGTTTTAAATGACCGTTTCTTTTTATCATCCACAATGGGAAAGTGAAAGACTATTGAATGGTTATTTTAATATCAAAGGTTTTATTTTTCTAAAAAAAAAAAAGAAAAGAAGAAAGACTAAAAAAAAACAAAGGACACCGTACAGTACGTGAAGATAAACATTGTTGAAACACCCCTTTTAAATATTAATGTTTTATTATTATAGTTTTCCCTTTATATGCAGTATATCAATATTGTGATCATGTAGCCTGTTAATGTTGAATACACACTGGCTCTTTACAGTGTGTCTGAGTACATCAGCCAACCTTTTATCTGTTCTTTATTAATATTCTTTTATTTGAATTATTAAAACAATTGCATTAATGCCATTTCAACTAATTATTATTAACTTCATTCGGTATAAAGCCGTTTTGTTCTGGTGTTTAAATATTTTTCTCAATGAGAGAGACCGTGTCTCATGTCCTTCCCCAGTTAAACGCCCTCATACCCAGAATGCACTCCTGCGGTCATATGGGCTGATGAATGTTCAGCACACTAAACCAAAGCTTCACCAGATATGTTTCTTGTGTCAGGATAGGTGGATATGGCGTGTATTCACATCTGGCCGGCACTAACGATCGAACGATCATCATGATGGATGTAAACGTGACTGAACTGGGATCAGTCGCTGAGCTGTGGGAACAGCGCTGGGGTCTGTGATCCTGATATTCATATATATATATATATTTAGTAATATTTAACGTAAAGGCTTGTGCAGTGTTATGCGCATCTGTCGGCCAAAAAGCACATGAGATTTCCCGGAGATCTGCAGATTTATTTTATTGTAACTTTAGTCTGGCATGAAACTGTTGTTTTAGAGGAATTTTCTAAGATTACATGATAGTGTGTTTTCTTTCAATCATATCAGTCTAGGAGTCATTTGGTGAGCAGTCATATCGTGTATTTTGTTATTTATTTTTCCTCCTTAGGGAAATCATTTACAATATTTGTGTCCTGTCCGTGCCTTTAAGACTATGTAAACGGCCTCTTCACACGTGAGAGGCACATTACTGAAGCAGCTGGTGCTGAAATCTTGTTCAAAATGTTTTCATCAAGATGATCAAGGAAAATGATATCCCCTTTATACAGGAACTGATCTACATGTCTATGTGTTGTTGTAGGCCGAGGTGAATGACTGCTGTTTATTAATAAATAAATCACAACTGAAAGCTTTGGTGTAAAGACTGATTTATCAAGCTCGTATGTATTTTATTTGCTCGATAACCTTCCCTAATTTATAAATACAATTGGACTTGGTTTGCCATGAATGGTTTTGCAGTAAAATTACGTGCTTTTTATTGGCAGAATGACAATTAGAGAAAGGCAAACGATGTAGAACTTAAGTGTGTGAAAACAGGAGAGGTGAATCTTACCAGAAATGTCACTTGGTTATTGCGAAATAACAGATAAGATCAAGGTATATAGCGTCTTGGCCAAAAGAAAATACCTGCGGGCTTTGTTCAATAATCTTTAAAAAATGTTGTTTCCAGGAAAAAAAATAACGTATTACGTTTCCACTAAAACTGTTTTCAACATTGATAGTAATCAGAAATGTTTATTGAGCATCAAATCAGCATGTTAAAATGATTGAATGATCACGTATAAATAGTGCAAACGCAACATTTGATAAACTATCTAGGTGGTGTACTAACAGTAGATGTATTAAAAACATAAATATGACTTCTTTTGAATAGATTTTCATTTATATATTTGTTATTAGGCTATATATTTTTAAATGTATTATAAAACACGAAGTTAGGGCTCCAACAAGCAATTATTCCCTGACATTTAATTGGCTTTACTACAACACATGGCAAGCTGGTATAACAGCCTGCTTCATTATTTAAAGGTGAAGTGTGTAAATCTAGTTAATCTTGGCGTTTAGTCGGCACAGAAATGAGACGTCTCATATTTAATGACTAAATTGTTGCATAACTGCCATTCGTCTTCCTCTAATTCTGTTCATCCGGGCGGAAAACAGCGTTGTGTTTCTGAGCAACAGTTAACATACAGATGACAGACTGGACTGTATGGGTCTTCATTTATGTCAGCCGGCTGACATCTGGTGCGGAAACCATTAAACACAATGACAAAGCTGTGTCAACAGAGCAACCGCCGCTTGAAGATGTTTCCATCATATCGACGGATGAAAGGTGAGAGTAATAAAAGAGACCCGGGTATGAATGCTATGTCAATGCTGCTTTTTAACAAGAGCACGTTTAGTTGCCAGACTTTAAATCCCCTTTTTTAACAGAGACGTGAAGATTCACTATCCAAACTTAAATACAGTAGCCTAGTAGTAATTCATCAACGCTTTATAGCTCAAGGTTGATCTGTATTTAAAGAAGACACTTAACATTGCTGAAAGCAATTCAAAAAAGTTTTGGACTCTAAACTTGCTAGAAGATCAAAGCCATATGTCTAATTTGTTTTCCAAATTTGAAGCTTGATTTTATATGGCGCTACCAGAAATAGCCACCGGGTGACACCCACAATCCACAATCTTAGTTCTCCTGTCACAAATTAATACATATGTGTCACAATATCTCGTTTATCATAAAATGGTGGCCAAATATGAAACATTGAGTCTTGGACCTTTCCAACGATATGTGTTTTGTCAAGTTTAGAAAAAGGTTTGATTAAAAAACTGAGGTGAAACATGACACTAGGGGGAGGAGTCCGCCAAAGGATTTAATACACTTAAAGGAGTAGTTCACTTTAAAAAAAAATTTTTTGCTGATAATTTACTCACCCCCATGTCATCCAAGATGTCAATGTCTTTCTTTCTTCAGTCGAAAAGAAATTAAGGTTTTTGATGAAAACATTCCAGGATTTTTCTCCATATAATGGACTTCAATGGATGCCCAACTGTTCAGCTTTAAACGACAACAGACAATGAATAAGGGTCTTATCAAGCGAAACGATCGCTCATTTTAAAAAATAACAAAGTTTAAGTTTTATAAGCTCATTTTTGTTCATTTTTATGAACGAGTTTGAACAGGAGAGTTATGAACGTGCATCACAGGACAGAGCAAGGCGACCATTTGAGCTTATAAAACTTATTATTTTTATAATTTTTTTTCAAATGAGCGATCATTTCGCTTGATAAGACCCTTATTCATCGTCTGGTGTATCCTTTACATCTTAAAACTTTAGAACCGAATGAAATTATTGGACGGACGTTTTTTGATCCTGAGACTTCCACAGAAGGTGTTGAAAATGTATATATTTTAATGGGCTATTTAGAGCACTTCTATTATTGATTGCTATTATGTGTAGTTTCAACCAGAATATGCAAAGTGTTAATGAACTAAATGGATGCCATACCTTTAAATATCTGTCCTGAAGTATTTGTCCAAACATTAACATGTAATTGCATGCTTCGCTCCAGGGTATTAAAAGTGCAAAAATTCATTCTGAACACCATTGAGAATTGAGGCACTGAGAATTGGGAAAGAGAATTTGATGAAACCGATGGGGTGCGGACTGGATCCACTCCATTCCTAAAGTTTCCGAAGAAATATTTAGTTTGGGGTGCGGACTGATGTGGCAGTGAACCCGAGGTTACCCTGTGTTTCAGTCCTAGAGCGATCATGTCCGATTTTAGGGGAATATCAGGTTCATCGGAGACGTCCAATAGATTTCTTTGGCGTGCCAAAATAACACCACAGACACAGTTGGGAATTGGGATATATTTATGAAAGGAGTTGTGAAAAATTTGATAAACCAGAAGAGATGTGTATCTATGCATCATCTTGTTACTCGTTTAATTCATTTTATAACTGTATCATATATCTCTTTTAATTGACTGTTTTAATTTCCCATGCTTTTATTTTGTAATTATTTGAATTCCTTACTGTAAAGCACTTTGATTTGCCATAGTGTATGAAATATGCGATATTGCCTTGCCTTGCCATTGTGCGACGAGTTTTTGGAGGGCACATTTTCTTCAGAAAACCTAGTTAGTGCTTTATCTGGCTGTGATCTTTGAGACATCAGATGTTGTCCAGGATGTGCCTCACCCTATTCTGGGGAATAGATGCAGTGTTTTTTGAATACCAGTCCAGAACGTTTCCTATTCTCAAACATCAGTATCAAACTCATGCTTGATATCTTGATGTCTTTGCAGGCTGATCCTTTTAAAATAGTCTTTTCCGCTCTTCAAACACAACCTCTGCTTTTTAGGTTTATCCTTTTGTTATGTCATGAGGATCTCAGCTTTGCACAGGCCGTCGTAACCCAAAAGCGTGGCCTCGATTTCCAACCTGTTCCTTATTATAGACCTACAGCCACCCTGCTATACGCTCTCACTTCAAGTGGATGGTGATGCGCTGATTTTGGATGTTCCCTCCACTGTGCAAACCAGATTTCTCTTTTATTTAAAAGTTAGCTAGAAAACCAGACGTCCTGCCAATTTCTGATCTTGAACCTTTCATAGTTTTGGGTTGATGTCAATAACTTGCCTCAACGTGCCCCTGCTGTTCTGTTATCAGGTTAAGTAAGCAGGCTGAGCTGTTTGGCTGCAACCCACTTCATTAATTACAGGAATGATTGTGGTGTAATTTTTGATGGTGGTCTCCTCCTCAGTAACTCCTATAAGGCATGGTGATATTATCGATTCAATGTTAACCTGACATGGTCACCTGTCCAATACCAACATAAAGCTGTTGCACTCCTATATGTTATATGTTGTCCTTGCATGACCCATTGTTCTGCAATAGTGAAAATACTTACTCTTTCGGGAAAATATGTCTTTTAATAACACGTCACTTAAAATCGAATAAATGTAGAGTGTTAGAGAAGCTATTTGAAATAGCTTGCGAAGCTACATGCTAATCATTCAAAAAGCTGCTAGCTACAAAACTGAAAACTGAAGGGACAATATCCTTTATAAAATGTAAAACTAACTAAAATATTGATTAGTTATGATAAAAAGTAAAACTATCCAATCATTTATAATTGAAACGGCTGTATTTTGATAGACAAAAACAAGGCGGGGTTTTGAATAAATTAGCCTAAGTTAGACGTGTGACGGTACCAGAACAGGTAACTGTTAGCCTCAGGAATACGAATACTCGAGGTTAATGTGTAGGCTACAGTAAACTGTATAGTAATTTACATAACCAAGTGAGAAAAGATATATAAGGACTTGAAATTGTGAACTATTTTTTATTTTACCTTATCGATCGGACGTTGGAGAGAGAGCGAACCATTTAGAACGAATCGATTCACTAGAATGAATTGGACTGGTAATAGGGAGAGCCATTAAGACGAACCGAATATGTTCTTTGCAGATGCCTCTGTTATGGCTTCTGTTCAGAATATTACTTTGATAATTGCCTAAAGACACACTGCCCTCTTGTGGAGGCCACTTTTGTCTCTCACATCAGCACTGAACTTTAAAATATCTTCAGTTGTTTGTCTTTTTGTTTGTTTTTTATCATTACTTAGCTGCACCAGACAACTGACTTAGCCTACTTTGTTATTCATACTGTTATTCATTGTCATCGTTAACCTCAGTATATTATGTATTTACATCTTTGCATGTTTTTGTTTTATGCATTGAAGGCCATAGCAAGGGTCTAGCTAACCAGATGATGCAGACAATGTCCATTATCTGGCAACATTATTTTAAAAAAAAATATATATTTTTTTTTTCGACAGGAAAAAAAAACATCCCATACAGGTTTAGAACAACTTGAGTGTGTGTAAATGATGACAGGATTTTTATTTTGGGGTAAACTATCCCTTTAAACTATGCCTTACATTGAAGTACTAAAATGACTAAAACTCAAGTTGAAATATATTTTACATTGTTCCATTCTCCAGTTAAGAGGTCCCTTGCCTGAAAAAGGTTTACGATTAACACGGCCACATTAGTGGTTTTCCCGGCTGTAACATCAGTACATTTGTCATTACAGTATGAAGTGTCTGCTGTCATGAGACGTGTGACACACTTCTGCATCTGACAGAACATCTCCAGAACTGAAACATCCATGTAAACAACAAAGTTGTTGTGTTATTTAATATGAAGTGGATTAGTCCATAACAGATTCGCTCTGGTTTTCATTGTATCAGATAACTGTACATTCAGATTGAGGTCATAAATGAGTCACATGTTCTTATAGATGTGTCATACAAGCTAAATTAGAACAAGTACAGATTTCACAGTTTCATTCTTGGTAATGTTTTTGTGTGTGGTGAACAGACATTTGAAGGGAAAGTCATTAGTTATAAAGAAATCCCTCAAAACAACCCCTAACATGCACATGTTCAGTCAAAGCTTTTCAATTCACACCATGCTTTACCTTGAAAATATGCATAAAATATATAATGGAACAGACCACAGTAGTATTAATATTCCTGCTGGGAAATAAACTAATTTAATTTAGGTTTAGACGTCCAAATTAAGCCTCATGACGATTTAACACATTCTGATGTAATGCTCGCAAACTTCGCTCAGGATGTTTCTGAAAAAGAAGGTAGTTCCATATGTAACATAGAAAAGTCCCACATTATTATTATATTAAGTAAGAAAACGGATGACTAGAAAATGAAACACAAATTAGTCATTGAGAGCCGACCTGATCTCAAGCTGACTACCACGGACTTTACTTTTGAAGGGAATTTTGTAAGATTTTTTTTTTCTTTCATTTTTTTTGGGAATTATCCAAACAAAAAAAGTCCAAGTTGACGTTAGAAAACTTCATTTTTTTTTTTTTTTTTACAAACTTTTCACTTTTACATCCTGCTTAAAGTCACAATGAAATCAAAATGGATTCTTCAAAATCTTTTTTTTTTTATTGAAAATTGCTGTATTTATTATAAATTATTTATCCGTGCACATTGGTGCCGAGACCAAGAGATGGCCACTCTCTGAGAAAACAAAACACTCTGAACACTCTCTTGCTAAATTAGCATCTGAGACGCAATCACACCTCAGTATTTTCTCATCTGCATTTCTTTCCTCTCTTCTCTCCACATATAGAGATCACCTGAAATTCACCCTAAATGGTTAACTTAAAGGAGCAGTTCACTTTTTAAAAAAATTTTGCTGATAATTTAGGCTACTCACCCCCATGTCATCCAAGATATCCATGTCTTTCTTTCTTCAGTCGAAAAGAAATTAAGGTTTTTTGAAAATATTCCAGGATTTTTCTCCATATAATGGACTTCAATGGGAACCAAACGGTTCAAAGTCCAAAAGTCAGTTTCAGTGCAAACTGTTCAAAGGGCTTTAAACGATTCCAGATAATGAATAAGGGTCTTATCAAGCGAAACGATCGCTCATTTAATAAATAAATAACAAAGTTTATGTTTTATAAGCTCAAATCATCTCTTCCCTTCTCTGATGATGTGTTCACTGGCGTGAGGGCGGAGCAACCTGTCACTCACATGAGATCCACCAATAGCAAACACAACCATTCAATCAATTCCCCTACATTCCCCAAATCCCTACTTTTGTTCTTGTTTGAGAAGCAGTTTCACTCGGATTTACATCACAATAGGTAAGAAAAGACTATCGCAACCTCTGTTTCGTTCTGACTTTAATTTATTACACTGGCATACTTGTTTCTGATTGGCCGAAATTCTGCTGCAAATGTTTTCTTTAAGCTAATAAGCTAATCTAAGCGAGAAGGTTTATTTTGCTGACTGTTCATTATCACTTCTTCCAAGGTCACACCACTTTCCTTTTCAGCCTCCTCAGAGCCGCCAACGCAAGCTTGTTAGTTGTTTGTTTTCTTGCTGTGGTTTGGCTAAGAAAAGAGCTTGATCTGTCTCACCCACGAGCGGCTGATGAACCACCACCCCAGCAGAAGCTCAGCAACAGATGCATGATGCTGCATGCTCCTCTGTTTTCCTGTCGTTGTGGTTGTTAATGCGGCTGTTTTTCTTTGTCCTTTTGAACTTCAAGCTGTCCCACCTGTCATGTCGAGCAGGGGTGTTAACCCTAAATGACACGGCGGTTAGCCACGTGGAAAAATACACTTCAGATCGTATCACGTACTTGTAAACCCACACGACGGGGAAACACCTCATGCAAACATCAGCATGTGTTTTATTTACTTGGCCTAGTTGTGTAGACTGCGTGTTTTACCTTTACCCAACTGGCTAAAAGTCAATCGCAAAAATAGAATTAGTGTCCTTTTGTTGTAAAATATCAATTGGAAATTCATGACATTATGTTTTTGACAATATTTTGATAAACAGGAGTCGACCCTGGCCCACTCTCAGACATTCATGTTTGTTTAATGATGGTTTTATTAATTGAACCAAGGAAATGCGAGGCCTAAATAACAAACACATTTAGAATAGGCCTATATATATTTATGACACTATTAAAATTATATATATATATATACAGTTAATCACAATTAATCCATTTGACAGGACTGATAAATATATAATCTACAAAATGTGTGCGTATATGTGTGTGTGTGTACATAATATATATATATATATATATAATATATAGGCCTACACACACATGATCCCCACAACAACTTGTAACGAGTTGTATGGCAATAAAGTACTGAATCCTGAACATGATCAATGATTAATGATCATCCCAACACTGTGTTTACTCTGTATACATTACATTATTTGTTTATTGTTTTATTAACTGAACCAACCAAAGATGAAATTAAGAGTATAATATAGTGCTAATGTAATAAAATAAATAAATAAATAAATAATAGCCAAAATGAATATATGCAAAATAAAAAAAATTCTAATGAGTTCTATATTTTGTTTGAAATTGTATATGAATTTTTTTTTCATGTATTCATTTGGCTATTATTTATTTGTATTACAGTATTGATAGCGATACCTTAGCTCACAAGAATCCTTCAATGTTATTTTGTATTTTGTTTTATTCGAGATAAACTGTCAATCTTTGTGATTTTTGTTTATGAGCAAATGTGCTTTCCGCCTACAATCCCTACGTCACAATGGCCTGCCCATGACGCAGGCCGAGCGCGCGCCGCCATCCGCGCTGCTGCAGTGGCGCTAGTGAGTTGAGCATCAATAACACACGGCTGAGATGTTTGGCATTGTTTATTTCGCGTGCTACATTAGCTCGTGTAAACGCTTAAAATATAGTTGCCTTTCGCTATTAATCAGCGGAATACACTAGTTCTGCTTTCCAAGGGCTCTGCTAGGCGTTAAAGTCGCTGTCGTCCTTCAGGAAAAGGTGTTCATGGCGTTATTATTTGTGTAGTGTGAGGTGCGCGCGCGCGTCTCGTGGAGCTCCAGGAGGATTGTATACATTTTTTAATGCACATATTTTAATATTTATCGCTCTGCTCGACACACTTTAGTATTGTATCCTTCTGACAGCTTAGTATTTCGCTATACACCGCCGTCGGATCTTCGAAGCGCGTCGCTTGGCTGAATCGGGTGCGCGATTTGACGCTTGGATAAGCTTTTGGACCGCGACTCAATTCTGGACCACGCATATAAGATTTGTTAATGTCCTCGTGAGGAACTCGAGCTGAAGATGTGGGTGAACCCTGATGAGGTGCTGTTGGCCAGCGCGTTGTGGATGACAGAGAGAGCGAATCCGTATTTCATCCTGCAGAAGCGAAAGGGCCATGGAGACGGCGGAGGAGGAGGACTCGCGGGTAAAGACATGCTTACTGAATAATTTGCTTACACATGCTCGTGTTATTTATGACGACCGCTTATGCACAGGTGTGTTTCATTCATGTCTGTACAGTCACGTGGACGCGTGCTGGTTTGGTAGCGTCGCGTGAATGGAGACGCGCGTGCGCGTTTACCTGTGTGGTCAGTTGTGATTATATATGTGCAATTTATTTATTTATTTGTTAAGTGTATGGCATTTTCTTAATGTAGTGCATTATTTTTTTATTACCAATTATATCATCAGCCTAATTTTAAAATATTAACATGTTTGATATTTAGAATGTACTTTTTGCTGTAATGACATGGACAGGTTTGTGCCAAACTTACTGATCCATGTTATATCATTAATTTTTCAAACTCCTAATGCTTTGAAAATAGTCAAGTTAGGTTTTGAATTAACATGAAATATTGATTGATATGAATATTCATTGAACAGGACAAAAAATGTTGCACGTGCGCCAGTTAAACAGTTATTATTCAGACTGCTGATGGCTGAGCAATCAGAATCAAGTTTTCCGCATTTTTAGTGTGTGATATATATGTATGGTTGTGCTTATAGACCCATGTGGATCTAAAAAGCCTCATAATCATATTATTTCCATTCTGTAAACAAGTCATGCAGAGATGTATAGATTCAAGCACCATCTAAATGCATCTTAGTATTGTTTTTGTTGGATGCTGTAATAACCTGTGGTTGACCTGTTTCTTCTAAATATCAGTTTGGCTGGGTGGAAAAAAATATGATTAATTTAGCATTCATTTTGAATTTCAGTAGATTTTATGACCGTTCCCCAAACTCAATTGCTTTAATGATATCAGAAGGACCAAATATTGGTTTATTAATCGGTATATCCATCTAATGACCCACCAAAAGTTCTTCTAGTAAGATAATAGTGGCTCAGTATGGTTCAGTTTATTATCACCGTCCCTGGGCAGAAAACTGGTTTGGGTTTGTGAATTTCAATGTGAAATGCGTTTTATTGATCTCACCTGCTGACCTGGGCAGTATTTCAAGGTGGACAGGTATCTGTCAGATATCACGCTGGAGCCTTGAGGGGGCAGGTCTTGAAAAACAGGGTGTTTACAGATTAAACTTGGTGTGGTTGATAGCAGAGATCAGATATTGTAAGGTATTTGTTCGCTTACCTCTTTGTGTCTGTCGGTGAGACACACGGCGGACAGACACAAAGCGTACTCTAGCGAGGAAAGATGATGTCATCATTGTTACATAAATGTGTGAGCTGTGTGCCAGTTGCCAGTGAGAGTCGGTGAGCCTGGCACGGCCCAGCAGACTGACCCGGAGAGTCTTGGGTAGCCGGCGATTGGCCAAAGAAAAGCATTAGGGGGAAAAAAAGCACATGTATGTGTTTGGTATATTTGGATATATCAAACGGACTAAATATCTTGTGAATTTTATTTAAACGTGACTTTTTACCAGAGAAAAAGTGTAAGACTGTGTTAAGTTGAGTAGATGATTAAAAAAAATATTGTTATTATTATTGTTTTGATTATTTTTATTTAGAGCAGCAGACTCTTCTATGTCTTCCATTCACGAGAAAAAACAACAACTGAGAAGTCGCTTCTTTCTCCTTGACAGCAGTGAGATCACATGGAGAACACATGGAGACGTTTGCTTCGGTCTTACCCACTTGTGTCTCCTCTAAAGCAGTGATTCTCAACCTTTTTGACCTTTAAAAATAATATTTGATTAATTAAATTCCATGATTCCAATTACTAAATGTTCTTCATTGTTTACACTTGACTTTTTATTACCAATGAAGTTACATGATTTTCCATTTTGTAATTACAGGGTTTTTAAAATGTCACAAAAAACTATTTCTACCTAATAATATTTTAATATATATCAATTGGTTTATATATATATATATATATATATATATACATACACATATATATACACATATACACATATACATAAGGCCTCCCTATGGAAAACAGTTTACTTTGACAAACACTGAAGTTGTTGCTGTGACTGAGTTGGGTTCATGTTGTTTATGTCGAAAAGACACTGTTTTCTGGGCTGTGAATCTACTTTGCGTGTACTTTAAAAGGATGATGAATTGTGCTGGAATTCACGGGCTGTAAGCAGTAGACCAATCAAAAGAGACTGGGTCAACTGACCAATCAGAGTAGACCAATCAAAAGAGACTGGGTCAACTGACCAATCAGAGTAGACCAATCACAACAGACTGGGTCAACTGACCAATCAGAGTAGACCAATCACAACAGACTGGGTTAACTGACCAATCAGAGTTGACCAGTCACAACAGACTGGGTTAACTGACCAATCAGAGTTGACCAATCACAACAGACTGGGTTAACTGACCAATCAGAGTAGACCAATCACAACAGACTGGGTTAACTGACCAATCAGAGTTGACCAGTCACAATAGACTGGGTTAACTGACCAATCAGAGTTGACCAATCACAACAGACTGGGTTAACTGACCAATCAGAGTAGACCAATCACAACAGACTGGGTTAACTGACCAATCAGAGTTGACCAGTCACAACAGACTGGGTTAACTGACCAATCAGAGTTGACCAATCACAACAGACTGGGTTAACTGACCAATCAGAGTTGACCAATCACAACACACTGGGTTAACTGGCCAATCAGAGTAGACCAATCTCAACACACTGGGTTAACTGGCCAATCAGAGTAGACCAATCTCAACAGACTGGGTTAACTGACCAATCAGAGTTGACCAATCACAACAGACTGGGTCAACTGACCAATCAGAGTAGACCAATCACAACAGATTGGGTTAACTGACCAATCAGAGTTGACCAATCACAACAGACTGGGTTAACTGACCAATCAGAGTAGACCAATCACAACAGACTGGGTTAACTGACCAATCAGAGTTGACCAATCACAACAGACTGGGTTAACTGACCAATCAGAGTAGACCAATCACAACAGACTGGGTCAACTGACCAATCAGAGCAGGGTAGACCAATCACAACAGACTGGGTCATCTGACCAATCAGAGTTGACCAATCACAACAGACTGGGTCATCTGACCAATCAGAGTAGAGTAGACCAATCACAACAGACTGGGTCATCTAACAAATCAGAGTAGAGTAGACCAATCACAACAGACTGGGTCATCTGACCAATCAGAGTAGAGTAGGCTTGAGGAAAGGATAAGTTTAGAGAGACTGAATCCTCAATCGAACTGTTTCAGACACTGAGTAAAGAGGTGATGCAGCAAGGTCATGCCCTTATTATTTTTTTGCCCTTTTTATGCATGTAAACCTGTTAATGGACACTCTAAAAAAAAAAAAAAATAGGAACCTATTAATAGGAGCATCTACAACAGTTGCATTTTAGTCCATTATGCAAAGGCTTCAGGCGGCCACACTTCTTTCCTGTGGTTAAATACGGGTGACGTTAACTGCTATTTGTTTTTTTAATGCGAATGCAATACAGTTGTATGGATCAGGTTGATGCTAGATATGGATTTTGTCCATGTGCTGAAAAGGCTGTTCTCTCAGGAGAAATTAATTCAATTGAGAGCAGATCATCCTATATTTAGAATGAGAAAAGACAACAATGAAACTCCTCGTCCTAACAAGACATCAGAAACACGGCACTGATTGAATTGTGCTCCCAGGATTTATAGACATGCGAACGGGAACAAGCAGAATCGTAAAGCTCTACTACATTTGTCATGTGGACAGTGTAATAGCGTTTATTATTACCCGTGTCTTTTTAATTTGTCATTTAAATACTAAAGCCCCAGAGTACGACTTCAATATCCTGTTGCCAATATTCATTATGGAGTTTAAATTTAGCGTGAAATCCATGATATTGCACCTTAATATAAAACGTTTAATGACTTTGCTAATTATGGCAGGAGTTCTGGGACTGTCCAAACATGCAGGTTAATTAATATTCATGATCCAAGAATAGAATATTTCTAAAATACATTTAAATAATCATGTCATGAAATATGTGATTCATTCATATGACATATGAAGGCTGTTGTTTAATCTCTGCCTGTCAGGGAAACCTGAAATACTTGAACTGAAGAAGCTTCATTAAAGAATGTGTTGAATGTTGCCTCTGGGCGCTGAATAGATCATGTGATCCTACAGTATTCTCAAATCTCTGCTCTCTTGTTTCGCAACCAAGGAAACCGTGGCTCATCCGAGCATATGAAAACAGGAACAGAGAGTCATGTGTTCTGGAGGAGGGGGGTGTTATTGCACAAAACGGGAAGCCAGATTTGCTTTGGTGGATCCCTATTCACGCATTCAAGTTTGGGAAATTCAAGACTCGACTTAAAAAAAACGACTATATTAATGTTATCTCTGTCTTAATATACATTCCCAGTTTTATTGTCCATGGTCCATCATCATCAGTCTATGCTATTCCCAGTATTAGAGTAATTTGTAATTAGTTACTGTAAGGGCTCGAAAGATTTTCGATATCGATACCGATACCGATACTTTGACTTCGATACCGGTTCCTGAACATTTCAAGCTTTCTTTATGCCTATTTCTCATGGCTGCACTCTTAGAAGAAATGGTTCTAATGGTTCCATCCCCCGCTTCATATATGGAACTTCAAAATGGTTCTATATCGAACCATTTTTTGGTAAAAGGTTCTATTGGCCATGTATGGAACCCCAGGGTTCTATATAGAACCCAGAGGAACCCTTTTTTAAGAGTGTATAGAACCTTTTAGGGGTTCCAAATACGTAGCGCTGATATAACCTTTTAAGGTTCTATATAGAACCTTTTCTTCTAAGAGTGTGTGAGTCAAGTAGCCTATACTTCGAGTTTTGTTTTATTTGTGACGCCCTCCGGTTCTTCTTGCAGTTGAAGATGAACAACTTTCTGCTTGTGAGTTTATGCCTGTCAAGTGCTTCATCAAATTTGTCATGTTGCCAGAAATGATCTTGTTGCAGATATCGCATCATGTGCTGATTCGTGCATGCTTATTGGCTCACTGACATTTTCCAAACACTTATGCCTTGTTCACGCTACATGATTTTAAAACGTCGGGCTGACCTGTGCGGTTCACACTACATGACTTGCTCTCTGTGAAATCAGGAGTGTTCAAGTTGTTGAGCTGTTCACACCACACCGCACCACACGACACAACGTGATTGACCCGCAACAGGAGGTAACGACAACAACTCTGTCACCCCCACGATTTTATCTTGTCTACAAACCACGTTTTGTTACGAAAAATCACGCGATAAGACGAACCGGAAATTATGCGAAACAGTACGTGCGTCAATACCCAGCGAAGAAGACGAAGAACACAACACGCGAATATGGACGTCAGACAGAAACTAGTGTTTCAAACTGTTTGCGCGATGATTTGCTCTGTGAAAAAAACTGCAAAAAAAGAAAAAATAATGCCTTGCTCTGATTGGCTGGAGCTCATGACATCACTGAGGTTGAGTCGCGCGACAGCTCTGGATATCTAGCATGCTAGATATTTTTCTGGGCTAGGCGACGCGTCTGCGAGCGTCTTTGATGCGTTGTTGGCTCTTTCATACTAACAGATTGGCAAGCGTTCATCGCCCGCTAATCCCCCGCGATAACACCCTGACCTGCCGGCGAGCTCAACGATTTGAAAATCGGGCTTAAAATCCTGTAGTGTGAACTTGGCTGGTACTGAACGACAAGAGTCGGTGCCTAAAACGTATCGAACTCTGTACACTGTAAAAAAATATTTTCAAGATTTGTCATCACAACATTTTTTTTTCTTTTGTCAAATCAACTTAAATAATTTATTTAGTTCAGATAATTTATTATTTTGAGTTTCTGATTAAATCAATCTCCTTCTTTGTATTAACTCACTTTTTCCAGTTCAATCAACTTAACATTTTAAGGTGACCAGGTTACTTAATTTTTAAAGTTAAACCAACAATATTTTTTTTACAGTGTCCCCAGCCCTAGTTACTGTACTTAAGTATCTTTTTGGCTAGAGTATCTAGATTAACACTAGGCGATTTCCTTGGCAGATATTGACTTGGGACTACATTAGGGGGAAGCACAGGCACTATATTTAAAGTCCCCTGCAGTTAATAATTGTATTCCTTATCTCATCTTTGATCACCAAAATGTCATATTTAAACATTTTAAATTTTTGACATTTTTTTATGCCTTAAAATAGCTTGATTGTAACCAATTAGCCCCACCTCCACTCATTTTGCAGTGATTTCTCCTGTTTTGGGCTACTGATATCCTAGCATCTTGGTCACCCTGAGTGTGTGTTGTGTGTTTTCCCTCAGGTCTGCTGGTTGGTACCCTTGACGTGGTGTTGGACTCCAGTGCCCGTGTGGCCCCGTACAGGATCCTCTACCAGACCCCCGATTCCTTGGTTTACTGGACCATCGCCCACGGTAACACACCGCTTCCCGTTCTGGATCCTCCCTCATGGCCTCTCGCTGCCGGAGCATTACCTCATGCCCTAGTGGAAATCAATCCGCTTTTCTTTCAAACACTCCTTATGATGTTCAGTTTAGGTTCAAAACTTCAAGGCAGGAATCAATGCTTCTGCAAAGCCGTGGTTTGTTAGGGATTGGAGTTTGTGCAGGGATGCAGAGAGTGTGCTGATGCAGGACAGCGCGGTTAATGTGCAATTAAGAGCACTTATGCTGAGAGCGCCTCTGGTTATGTGACGCACTGCAACTAAGCGCCATGCCAGGAACCAATCATTAGGCCTGGGCGGCATGCAATGCTTCAAATGTGTCAACCAGTATAGATTCGGAGATCTATTTTTTTTTTTTTTTTTTTTTTTTTTTGCATAACAAGAGACATGGAATTATTTCTGTCACAATACAATGATTCAACAGTCAGAATGTTCTGAATTTCTCAATACCAATTTTACACTACAAAAGTTATTTTATTGCACAATTATTGCAATTGCAACACTATTAATTTCTCTATTTTCTTTTATTTAACCTTATTTTTAATTTAAGGTAATATATTTTTAAATTGCTTATAAATACAAATACATTTATTTAAAATATTAATTCTAAATAAATAATGTATTAAAACAGTCACTTTTTTTCTTCAAGTAAATATCGATTAAATAAGCATTAGATTATTAAATTAAAACAGGGCAGATTCTGCTACACATTTCTTGATATATTTGTGTTGGGGCGATTTATGTTATTTACACTTGAGGAAACACCGAGATTTGTCAAAATACCCACATTTTGGTATTTTACCAAATACCACTACAAAAACATTTACTGAATAATTAACTATTTTATTTATCTATTTATCTCAGTATTTTTTTTTTTTTTTTACTTTTAAACATTAATTAATCATTTTAAATAATCATGTTGCCTTCAATAATTTTTCAGTTACTTAAAAAAAAAAAAAAAATTCAGTAAATATTCAAAAATATATTGAAAAACAAAGAAATATATTAGTTTATTAGCATTTAATTTTTGGAGGGATAATAAAGCTATCTAAAGTAATCCTAGAGCAAAACTACAAAAATGGTCATACATCGAAGAGCATGTTCTTAATACAAGATATTTCCATAACATTTGTATCGTCGCCATGCAGTATTCACCATCATATTATCCGACCCTATCCGAGAGCATAATGTCTGTAGTCTTCCCAGAGGAGAGCGGAGAGTGCTCAGTTTCTGAGCTAATCGGGTTTAGGGGCAACTGCGAACGCTGGTTCATATTTCACAAGCTGTTACTTCGGTTGCTGCAAGCCATTTGTTAAATCTCTTTAAGGCGAGAGAGCCGTTCGCCTGCTCTGAGATGGTGCATGTGGTCTGTGAAAGGCTTTAGCATGACTTTGCATTTTCACTTTATATATATTAGATGATTATTCTAGAAATAATCCAAGGCTGCATTTACAGTACATTGGTATTTTGAGACATTTGGGAGAATTAACAATTAAATCAATTGAATATTATATATAAAGAAAGAGATAGGTGGGTAGATAGATGGGTATATAAATAAATAAATTGTTATTCATAAATAAATAATGAATATTAAATATTACATTTATCATGTATTAATTGTTAGTTGCCAGAAAAACTTAATAAATGTTAATAATATTTATCTCACACACACACAGATATATATATATATATATATATATATATATATATATATATATTAGGACTGTGCAAAGATTAATTGCGATTAATCGCATCCAAAATAAAAGTTTGTGTTTACGTATTATATGTGGATGCACTGTGTATAATTATTTTGTATATATATAAATACACACACATGCATATATATATATATATAAGAAAATATAAATTATATATAAATCTATATACTTGAAAATATTTCTTAAATATATACAAGCATGTGTGTGTATTTCTATATATATATATATATATAAAATAATTTTACACAGTGCATCCACATATATTATGTAAACACAAACTTTTATTTTGGATGCGATTAATCGTTTGACAGCCCTAATATATGTATATATATATATATAAAACAATTTTAAATGTAATAAACATGATATCAATATTTAATATAACATTTTATATTAAACTATTACATATGCCTTATTAATGTAAAATGATCAAATTTATAGTGCATTTATTGACTTTTATGTCCTACATCTGTGTTTGTTTTCTGAGTTCTGGTTAAATGTCGAACAACATGGTTTGGGTGTTTTTAAAATCACTGTGTATTTCCACCTTTACCTATTTTCAGGACATTTGTCACTGAACAATCTTATAATGAATCATCTCGCTTGCCAGTGATGTGTGTGATATATTGGCTGAGAAGAGCTGTGCTAATTAAATGATGAATCCGGACCCATCTGTTCAGTACTGGAAGCAAATGAAGTAGCTGCGGATAAAGACCTAAAGACTTTCGTTATGCTAAACTGGTTGGATTAGTATTATTTGACAACTAAGAGGTGCCAAAATGTTTGTGTTTCTCGCAGGGAGCTCTCGTAAGGAGATCACGGAGAACTGGGAATGGCTGGAGCAGAATCTGCTGCAGACGCTCTCCATCTTCGAGAACGAGAATGACATCACCACCTTCGTCAAGGGCAAGATACAGGTTCGACAAGCATTTGAAACTGCATTGGTTTATATGTCCCATTAAAGGTCTTGCTTTTGTTTTTTGGTTCTGCTTGAATGCAGAGTTATTTTTCGTTATTCGCTTGGAAGTTGTAAACACCTTTGCGGTGATATACTGTAAACAAATGAATAAGCAAATACACAAAATATACACAACAGAAATGACAGATGAGAAAACAGCAGTTAAAGTCGTCCCCCTGTATCATTTTATCTTTTAAAGCTCATCTTTGATCACCAAAATGACGTATTTAAACATTTTTCCTGTGAAAAAATGTCTTCATGCCTTAAAATAGCTTGAATGTAACTCGACACCGTTACCTCATTTAGTATACGTGGTTCTATGAATATGCAAATGAGCCCCGCCTCCACTCACTCAGCTCAGAGATCCACTCGTTGACGATCAAACGTTGATCTGATTGGTTACAAGGTAGTGTGTGACGTCAGAAACACCAGCGATTTCAAACCGTGTGTGTTTTTGGTTCACTTCAGTTTTAAGCAGAAACTACTCAGCAATGCTGTCGACTTATGAATTTACACATGGTTTGTGTATTAAAGCGTATTAAAAACACCACATAGACATTTAAACAACATTAAAAGCTTGATTTTCACCACAGGGGAATGTTTGCACCAGCTCTGCGTAACTCCAGTCAAGTCACTTCACGTTTATTTATGTAGCACTTTATACACTAGATTATTTAAAAGCAAGCAGCTTTACGGTATTAAAGATGAATAAACACGACCAGTGTCTCTTTCAATTAGAATTACAACTTCAGTTTCTGCTATAAAGCAGCTCACCATGTTTTTACTCGCGTCTCACTCGACAGACGTCAAAGAAGGCGGAGCCTCAGAGCCACACCCACCTATTACGTAATCACCAGTTCCGAACTCCAAACAAACTTTGTTTCGGCCTGATTTTGTTCGAAATGACGGCACACGAGTTCACATGTGTCCGTCTGTGTGTTTGTGTCCAGGGCATTATAGCGGAATACAACAAGAGCCACGACATCAAAGAGGATGACGACACGGACAAGTTCAAGGAGGCCATCGCCAAGTTTCGTAAGCTCTTCGGCATGCCGGAGGAGGAGAAGCTGGTGAACTATTACTCCTGCAGCTACTGGAAGGGGAAGGTGCCGCGACAGGGCTGGCTGTACCTCAGCATCAACCACCTCTGCTTTTACTCCTACCTGCTCGGGAAAGAGGGTGAGCACGGCGTGAGGAGACCGCAGTCAGGCTAGACGCCAGTCATGATAATCTTCAGCAGTGTTGGGGAAAGTAATGCGTTACAATATTGGGTTACGCCCTTAAAGGAGTAGTTCACTTTAAAAAAACTTTTGCTGATAATTTACTCACCCCCATGTCATCCAAGATGTCCACGTCTTTCTTTCTTCAGTCGAAAAGAAATGAAGGTTTTTGATGAAAACATTCCAGGATTTTTCTCCATATAATGGACTTCAATGGGAACCAAATGGTTCAAAGTCCAAAAGACAGTTTGAGTGCAAACTGTTCAAAGGGCTTTAAACGAATAAGGGTCTTATCAAGTAAAACGATCGCTCATTTAATAAATAAATAACAAAGTTTAAGTTTTATAAGCTCAAATTCTCGCCTTGCTCTGTTCTGTGATGCTCTGTTCGGGACTCTCCTGTTCGAATCTTTTACAGAGACAATTCGTTCGTTTCGTTTGTTGAATGAACCAAATCGAAAAAGACTCGGAAAAGATTCGTTCATTTTGATGAACGAGTTCAAAAAATTAAAGCCCTTTGAACAGTTTGCAGTTTGCACTGAAACTGTCTTTTGGACCTTGAACCGTTTGGTTCCCATTGAAGTCCATTATATGGAGAGAAATGCTGGAATGTTTTCATCAAAAACCTTAATTTCTTTTCGACTGAAGAAAGAAAGAAAGACATGGACATCTTGGATGACATGGGGGTGAGTAAATTATCAGCAAAAGTGAACTACTCCTTTAAAAAGTAACTAATTGCATTACTTAGTTACTTATTTAGAAAATAATGTGTTGCATTACTTTTGCGTTACTTTTTTTTCCACCTGGGCTGGGCTTGTTTTTTCTATAGCATAAAAGTTATATTTTTTTTATGCAAATGAAAAGACCCTTTCCCAACAAAAGTGAAATAATAAGCCTCAGGCTGAAGGAAATGCTAATTCACGCGTGTTCAGTAGAGGGCGCCGCTCAAGCAAACCTTTCAGCTGCTGTTCTGGATAACGAAGAAAAGGATGCAGGAGAAAAATAATTTAGCAATAAATAAAAAAATCTATAATCATTTTTGCTTATGGTTTAACTGAATCATCAAAGGTCAGAAGCAAGTAAGTGAGTAATCAATAAAGTGAGATTAATTAAATGCATAAATGATTATAAAAAAGGTTATATTTAGTTATTAGAGGTTTGCATAGCATGATCCTGCATTTGAAAGATTTTATTCATTTTGAGGAATATATAAAAAAAATTTTTTGTGCAAGTGAGATGAGTAAATGCACGCTCACATTTAGTCCAGAACTACAATACCCATCATGTTTACACACACGTCATACGTCCAACTCGTTTTTTGAAACTTTGGGTTTAGTATGAGAATCCAAGTCTTTAACAGTGTAAATAAATCAGAATACATTAGACATCCCATTGTTAAAATCAGCAAAATTATGCATCAGTCAATCTAAAGTTTTATTAAAAAATGCAACAAATAGCATTAGACATCGCCTTTAACTCTCCGAGGGATAGACTAAAAGTGTTTTTACTTTCAAAGCCAATGTATTTTCTGCTAATATGCTCCATCTCAAGGCATCTAAACGTTTTCTCTTCTATGTGTGTGTGACGGTTTGTTTCAGCTAAGCTGGTGATCCGCTGGGCTGACATCACTCAGCTGGAGAAGAACGCCACGCTCCTGCTGCCGGACATGGTGCGCGTCAGCACACGCCTCAGCGAACACGTCTTCTCCGTCTTCCTGAACATCAACGAGACCTTCAAACTCATGGAGCAGCTCGCCAACATAGCCATGAGACAGCTCCTGGACAACAAGGGCTTCGAGCAGGACCGCTCTCTGCCCAAACTCAAGAAGAAGTCGCCCAAGAAAGTCTCGGCCCTCAAAAGGTCTGAGAAAACTAGATAAAACTGAGCCAATTTATAGAGAAATAGTGGTATTAACTGAACTGAAGAAGCTGTGATTATTCTTCTGAAAATTTGACTATAAAGTTAAAAAATTTGACTTTTTTTTTATTTAAAAGAGAAAAACGATAAAATGTGTAACCATCGAAGAACTTTTAATAGTTAAACTAATTTTAGTCTTCTGAAATTTTGACTAAAAAGATTAAAAATAGGCTTTTTTTATTTAAAAGAGAAAAACGATGAATTGATAAGTACTTTTAATGTGTAGTAATTTAGTAAAAGTATTAATTTCACCAGATTATAAGGCTATCTGTTTTTAAATTTGTTGTGATTATTCTTCCGAGATTGTCTATAAAGTTTAAAAATATGTTGTTGTTTTTTTTATTTGAAAGAGAAAAAACATTAAACGAGTACCTGAGGTACTTTTACTAAATTACTACATATAAAAATTATTTATTTCACAACATTATAAAGATAACAATTGTAATTTGTTGTGAAAAAAAATAGATTTTTTTTTATTAAAAAAGTATTCATTTCAATAGATTTATAAGGATTTCTATTTTTAAATTTGTTGTGATTATTCTTCTGAGATTGTAAATAAAGTTTAAAAATATGCTTTTTTTATTTGAAATAGAAAAAACATTAAATAATTACCTGAGGTACTTTTACTAAATTACTACATATTAAAATTATTTATTATACAAGATTATAACGATAACAATGTTAATTTGTTGTGATTATTCTTCCAAAATGTTGTCTATAAAGTTTAAAAATAGACTTTGTTTTTTTTTTTATTTAAAAGAGAGAAAATTATTAAACGAGCACCTGAAGAACTTTTAATCTGTAGTAATTTAGTAAAAGTATTAATTTAACTAGATATACACAAAAATATATACATTTCTACTTGATTATGTAATTTATAAAAAAAAACAAAAAAAACAGTGGTAACATTTCTTGCAAAAAAATAATAGCACAATGAATTAAGTCTAAAAAAAAGTCTAGACAATTTTTTTTATTTCTGCATTGTGCAAAAAGTTCAAAGTTCAAAATAGTAATATATGCTTTCACTGTGTAGCAAAATTAATAAATAAAATGTATATTTTGATTTAAATCAATTCTTTTAGTAATATACTGTAACTTTTTTGTTTTGTCACAACTGCTTATGGAACTTTTTAAGTTAATATTATGAACATTAAAAAAGTTATTTATATTGCAATTGTCTTAAGGATGGGAGTGGACATGCAAAATAGTGAAAGATTAAAAATTGGGTGAAATTGGGAGTAGCAAATCTGGTTTTCCTTCCGAGCGCTGTGCAACCTAAGAGGATTATCCGAGAGCGCTTTGACGTGCGGAACGGCTCCACCAATTTTGTCAGCAATATGCATTTAGAAGAAGTTTAGGAAACTTTAAAGCAGCCTTTTTTCAATATTACATTTGTTTCTGCACCTTCAGAGATTTGGACGCCAGGGCTAAAAGCGAGCGATACCGGGCGCTTTTCCGCTTGCCGAAGGACGAGAAATTGGACGGCCACACAGACTGCACACTGTGGACCCCCTTCAACAAGATGCACATCCTCGGACAGATGTTTGTCTCCACGAACTACATCTGCTTCACCAGTAAAGAGGAGACCGCCTGCAGCCTGATTATCCCACTCAGAGAGGTCCGTATTGCTAAGCTAATGACATGATACTCTTATTAATAAAACTTTTTATTAATCAAAACTTTACATAATTGACCCCCAGTTTCACAGACAAAGTCCCAGACTAAAATGGATGTTTGAGCTGAAAGCAGCTTACACTGATATATCTTAATAATATGTCAGTGCCATTGTTTAGATGCAGTAATGTTTGTTTTTTGCTGAGAGACTAATTAAATAAGGCCTTATCCTGACTTACCGGTAATCTAAACCTTTTCTGTGACACCAGGCCTGAGTGTTTATAAGCATTTATCCTCCATCTTTCACAATCCAGTCAGAAACAGTTTCAGTGTTTCTCTCAGAAATATGTGAAAACAAAATGGTTTGTGCTGATCCTGTATCTCTCTGTCTCGCCACCAGGTGACCATCGTTGAGAAAGCCGATAGCTCCAACGTCCTTCCCAGCCCCCTGTCAATCAGCACCAAAAACAAAATGACCTTCCTCTTTGCCAACCTCAAAGACCGGGACTTCCTGGTGCAGAGGATCTCGGACTTCCTTCAGCAGACCTCGTCCAAAATCTACTTTGAGCGGGAAATCACAGGCAGCCTCAGCAGCTCAGATGACGAGGTGCGAACAACACTGGTAGTGTGTGTGTGCTGGCAAAATGAGTCGCAATGAGCACATTTTCCAAAATTACTTATTTTTTTATATTCTCTATTAAAAAAAACTTCTAAATGATGTATGATTTGTTGGAATACTGCGCTTTACATGATGGAAAACCTTTGTTAAGGGGATAAAAAACAGGATTTTTCATGGACGAAGGAAAGGAAAACACACATAAAGATACTTTTAGATGTTTAATAGATATTTGTAGCATTGGGATCACTAGAGAACGGCTTAATAAAAGTTTATTTTGTGTGAGAACATTAAAATCGATTAAATCAGTTCCGACTCCTTTTGCCAGCGCGAGTCACGCGCACACACACACACACACACACACACACACTACTGGTCAAAAGTTTTAGATCAGTAAGATATTTTATTTTTTTAAAACTGTTTTTCACATCTTTTCTCTCTTACCACAAAAAAATACAAATAAAAATAAAAAATAAAAAAAATAAAAATAAAATAAATAAAATAATAACTAATAATTGCAGGTCTACGACATCGACATTATCATGTTTTTATGTTTTTAAATGAAGTCTCTTCTGCTCACCATGGCTGCTTTATTTGATGAAGAAGAAAAAATGATAGTAATATTGTGAAATATTGTGACCATTTAAAATGACTGATTACACATCAGTTTTCAGTGTCACATGATCCTTCAGAAATCACTCTAATATGCTGATTTTATGCTCAAAAAACATAAATTATTCTTTTCAATGTTGAAAACAGTCGTGTACCATTTTTTTCCCCCTAAAATTCTATAATAAATAGAAAGTTCAAAAGAACAGGATTTATTTAAAATATAATCTTTTCTAACATTATAAATGTCTTTGCTGTAACTTTTGATCAATTTAACTCATCCTTGATGAATAAAAGTATTTTCAAAAATAAATTCTTACTGCCCCCAAACTTTTGAATGGTAGTGATTAATGTTAGAAAAGCTTTCCATTTCAGATCAATTCTGTTCTTTTGAACTTTCTATTCATCAAAGAATCCTGAAATTAAAATATAAAAAGCTGTTTTCAACATGGATAATAATCATAAATGTTGAGTATTTCTTGAACATCATATTATAGTAATTTCTGTAGGATCATGTGACACTGAAGACTGGAGTAATGATGCTGTAAATTCAGCTTTGATCACAGGAATAAATTACACTTCACTATATATTCACATAGAAAACTGCTGTTTTAAATTGTAATAATATTTCAGAATATTACTGTTATTTTTTAAAAAATTTTATCAAATAATTGCAGCCTTGGTGAGCAGAAGAGACTCTTTTAAAAACAAACAATCTTACCGATTTAAAACGTTTGACCGGTAGTGTAAATCTCTAGAGATGCTTTTTCCTCCGTGTGCAGGTGTACTCGCAGCAGGGCAGTGTCCTGTCATGCAGTCCTCAGTGCAGCGCTCTCGGCTCCGAGGGAGAGAGCGAGAGGCAGTTCAATCTCAATGACAGCAGGGTTCCCACCGCAACACAAGCCCTGATGACCATGTACCGCCGGCGCTCCCCGGAGGAGTTCAACCCCAAACTGGTACAACACAACGCTTTTTTTCTCTCCTTAATTTAGTCACTTTTACTGACAGGTCTAATGAAGAAGCTCGGATCTATAGAGGGTTGAGCAGGGGCGAGCGTTCAGTTTCAGTTTTAACCACTTCTGTCCTGATTTCTTCGCGGGGAGGGTCTGTGAGTGGGAAAATGTCTTGTTTTTTTCAGATATTTTGATCTACGGCTTTAGTTTCTGCTCTGATAGACGCCCGTAAGACCAAGCCAAACAAAATCGCTTTTTTTGTTTTTTGCATTACAGTGATTTTTACCATGTTCAAGAGCTGCTTTTGCCCCTAAAATACCCTTAAATTACTGCGTAGAACAACAGGAATATGCTAAAAATACACCAATGTTAAATAAATAGTTAGGTTTCTACTTAAATGTTGATATAATCCGAGTAAACTGTTTTTATTTAACCCTCTGGGGTTGTTCGGCCCAAATGGACCCGAAGAATTTAAATAAAACAAATTTAAAAATCACTTTGGACGGTATTTGGTATTTGAACACCCAAAAAACAGGATGTGAATAGTTTAAGTGGTTGTAAAAAAAATAGTCACACTTGGGGTGTTCGGGTCCAAATGGACCCGCATAGAAAATGAATGGGAAATTGGCAAAAATGTGAAAATACTGAGTTTTTTTGTGCGTACAATCTACAAATCAGCCACGATCTTGAAAAAAAGCACACAACAGTGAAGGGGTGAATCTATAAAACATCAAGAGTGCAAAACAGACACATCCAGACACACACACACACACACTTTTATACACAAACACACCAAAAATTCAGATTATACATGTGTTTTGCATTTTTAAAATGCTCAGTTTGTCCACCAGATGGCATCCATCTCATTTCAAAAATTGCTTTTATGAGGCCTAGGCTTGAATCTAAAATGAAATACAGCTTTAAAAAAACAAAAAAAAAAAAACAATTTCTCTATTTTTTCTATTATGTTCAATGGGGGGAAATTTTGTCATAATTATTGCATTAATACTAATTATTAAAAAAAACACCAAAAAAGAAAAGAAAAAATATTATAAAAAACGAGTAAAAAAAAAAAATCATGATTTTTTTTTTAATATGAATCCCGCCCTTTGGGTCCATTTTGACCCGAACATCCCGAGTGTGACTCTGAAACGAACAACCCCAGAGGGTTAAAGGAATGTAGTGCTTAATTACGCGGTGTTTGCCGCTTTAGCATATAATGTGCGGTTACAGGTGTGTGTTTACCGGCATTCGAACGCACATCAGAACTCAAAGCCTGAAGTAAAGATGCATGTTATTGTGTTAGTTGAGGTTAAAGGAGATGCTTTAGTAGGAAACGCACTCATGAGAAGACCTGAAAAACCTGCTGATTCAAGTCTTTTTTTTTCAAACTAGTTATGCTGTGTTCATTTAGTCACAGTATCAGTGCGCTAGAGCAAAAAATGATGTTTTGCATTCAGGGGAGTGTTTAAGTGATTCTGTCTAATCTAAAGCTTCCATATACATTAAATGCACCACATTTCAAAATTTCGAATCGAAAGCTAATGTTGTTCACGGCTCACTGGCTTCGCTTCTTCGTTTGAGGCGTAGTCTCCGTCATCAGCACTTCTGAAGTTTTGAAGAGATGCTCTCTATTTAATGGCTTGTTTTCAGGCTAAAGAGTTTCTGAAGGAGCAGGCCTGGAAGAACCACTTCACCGAATACGGCCAGGGAGTGTGTATGTACCGCACGGAGAAGACCAAAGACCTAGTGCTGCAGGGCATCCCGGAGAACATGAGAGGAGAGCTGTGGCTCCTGTTTTCTGGTGAGTCCAACAGACGTCTTGCGTCCCACACGGACAACAGGGAGAAAAACAGATGAATTCAAGGGATAATATGCATCCTACTAATGGTCGCAAGTTCTGTCGTTACCAATTAATAACCCCAGATAATCAAGCACAGTTAGGGCTCCAAAATAAATACATTTTACATTTACATTACATCCACAGTTGAGCCAGACCGATATATCGGCAGGCCGATATTAGGCATTTTCCGAAATATCGGCAGTTTTAATGGCGGATAAATGAATATTCCAAAAATAAAATAAAAACGGACGAAACACGCTTGAACCATGTCATGAGTGTTGGAGTTGTATAGTTTGTCCACCAGAGGGCGCTCTACACCGTCCCTGTTTGCAACACTCGTTGAGTTGGTCACGATACATAGATTGCTTTAATAACAATTAAAAGAACATCCCCATCAGTTCTCTTAACTCAAATAAGCTTGACTATCATGTCCAGTTTTGCCGGAATTAGCTAGTAATAATTACGTTACGTTGTTACAGTGTAGTTGACTGACTGACGTGACGGTTATAGCAATGAGACGTATCATCTCTCCTTGGCCTGATATTGAAAATGTATTTCAATTTGCTGTATGACGTTATCCATTGCTAAATTATGGCTCATCATACGTAGACTAGCTAACCACAAAGCTAGCTAATGCATCAGTCTGTTCTGTTGTGACAATAAAAGAAACAAGTTACTTTTTAAAATGCATTAGTTAAAACTCCATTTTAGTTAAATGACTGCAAATAACTAATGTTAGGGAAATTTGTTCATGTTTTGTTGCGCGTTTCTGAAAAAAAAAATATCGGGCCGATATATCGGATTTTAAAACCAACAAAATATTTGTATCGGTATCGGCCTTCAAAATCCTTTATCGGTCGGGCTCTAGTACACAGTGACTTTACAAAAGCAATTTGTCAAAGAGCAAACAATATTTGTAATTTACTTCAGTCTGTTCATATCATTTTTTGTTGACATCAAAGAGTCTGTCACTAATTGATGTCATTTGGTGGAAGATAGACATATAAGTTGAGTGACAGAAATAGTTTTTGAAAATCAAATAATTATGAAATTTAAGTTAGATTTTTATTTTATTAGTAACTGTATAGCAAATCTCAGCTGCCTGGTTTATTTATTTGGTCGCAAAATGTAACTATATTATTGGGCAGCTCTTTATAAAGTTTGACAGGCATCGAGTACACCAGCGATTTATGCTAAACTGCACGATTGCGTATCGGAAAATGTAACCTATATTATCACACGGCACTAATCTGCTAAAATTGACCAGGATATTAAAAATATTCCTTTAAAACAATGTGTATTTTGAAAAGTTCAGAGTCAAAGTTTGATTTATTTATATAGCAATGTAACATTTTAACGAACATTTTTGTATTACACAATAAAGAAAAATCAGGACACCCTTGTGAAATCTGGGTCGTGAAGCAAAACCAGGCAGTGCACTAGACATTTGCATTCAGTTGAATATTCACTAACAACCTGCAACATGTTTACTCTCTTTTACGAGCACACACACACACACACACACCTGTTTTCTTGTGGTTATCTTGTGGTGCAGTGCATGTACCTGTTTGTATGTCGCCCTGCTTCCTGTTTGTAGATTTGAGTACCTTATTCTGAGTCGGGTTTTATAGGCCAGTGCACAAACTGAAACACACGACCGCACAAGCAAACAATCTTGTGTTTCTTCACAGCTTTGTGTAATTGCAGGGGGAAACTACACGTTTTTGAAATCAAGTTGCTCAGCTGCTGTTAAATTACCCTTTTGAACAAGACTACATTGATAAATTAATACATTTATAAGTTGAAACCAAATATTTTCATGGTGTTGTTTCAGTAATAGTTTTGGTGATGATTGACACATTTTCTTGGTAACATTAAAAAAAGCTGTTCAAAATGGTGGATACAATTGATAATCGTAATTTTAGCCTAATGCACTATAGTTATAATAAACGTTGGTGTAATGTATACATTTTGAACTGTAGTTCACCAAACGACTCATGTGGAAATGCAGAAGCGTTTCATGTCAGTTGATCTGAGCATTGCAAAGATACAGCATCACTTCCTGTATGATAATCACCTCTATTAAATTCTTTGATGCATTTCATGCAAACTGTTTGGTATATCAAGAACTTTTGAGTTTCATGTTCAAACAAGAAAAATAGCAGAAAATGTAGTTTATTTATATATTTATCACATATAATATATATATATATATATATATATATATATATATATATATATTTTAATTATTAAATAAATGTAAATAAAAATAGTATGATATTTTAAAATAAGAATTAATAAAATATTATGGTTTATCATTAGAGAAAGGTTAGATTCAGCAATGTCTTTAATGCATGGTAAAAAAAGTCTAACCAGGAAAAATTTTTGAATATCTATCAAATATCAAATTGTAACATTGGAGGTTGTTTATTGTACCTGTAAATTATTGCATGCATAATACATGCATACAAATGTAGAGTTGAATTGAATTCAAGTAGAGTTGAATTAAATTCAAGTAGAGTTGAATTTCAAGTAGAGTTGAATTTCAAGTAGAGTCGATTGAATGCAAGTAGAGTCGAATTGAATGCAAGTAGAGTCGAATTGAATGCAAGTAGAGTCGAATTGAATGCAAGTAGCGTCGAATTGAATTCAAGTAGAGTCGAATTGAGTCGAATTGAATGCAAGTAGAGTCGAATTGAATTCAAGTAGAGTCGAAATGAATGCAAGTAGAGTCGAATTGAATGCAAGTAGAGTCGAATTGAATGCAAGTAGAGTCGAATTGAATGCAAGTAGCGTCGAATTGAATTCAAGTAGAGTCAAATTGAGTCGAATTGAATTCAAGTAGAGTCGAATTGAATGCAAGTAGAGTCGAATTGAATGCAAGTAGCGTCGAATTGAATTCAAGTAGAGTCGAATTGAGTCGAATTGAATGCAAGTAGAGTCGAATTGAATTCAAGTAGAGTCGAAATGAATGCAAGTAGAGTCGAATTGAATGCAAGTAGAGTCGAATTGAATGCAAGTAGAGTCGAATTGAATGCAAGTAGCGTCGAATTGAATTCAAGTAGAGTCAAATTGAGTCGAATTGAATTCAAGTAGAGTCGAATTGAGTCGAATTGAATTCAAGTAGAGTCGAATTGAATTCAAGTAGAGTCGAATTGAATTCAAGTAGCGTCGAATTGAGTCGAATTGAATGCAAGTAGAGTCGAATTGAATGCAAGTAGAGTCGAATTGAATTCAAGTAGAGTCGAATTGAATGCAAGTAGAGTCGAATTGAATGCAAGTAGAGTCGAATTGAATGCAAGTAGCGTCGAATTGAATTCAAGTAGAGTCAAATTGAGTCGAATTGAATTCAAGTAGAGTCGAATTGAGTCGAATTGAATTCAAGTAGAGTCGAATTGAATTCAAGTAGAGTCGAATTGAATTCAAGTAGCGTCGAATTGAGTCGAATTGAATGCAAGTAGAGTCGAATTGAATGCAAGTAGAGTCGAATTGAATTCAAGTAGAGTCGAATTGAATGCAAGTAGAGTCGAATTGAATGCAAGTAGAGTCGAATTGAATGCAAGTAGCGTCGAATTGAATTCAAGTAGAGTCAAATTGAGTCGAATTGAATTCAAGTAGAGTCGAATTGAGTCGAATTGAATTCAAGTAGAGTCGAATTGAATTCAAGTAGAGTCGAATTGAATTCAAGTAGAGTTGAATTGAATTAAATTAAATTCAAGTAGAGTTTAATTAAATTAAAAATAAAATAACCATTATAATTAGACTCATCATGACCTAATAAAATAATTTTGTTCCAGGAGTGTTCTGGATTAAAAAAGAAAGTTATTATCTGAATAATTTGTGTAATTTTGAGTGTGTGTATTGCTGCGTGCAGGGGCGATTAATGAGATGGCCACTCATCCTGGTTATTACGAGGATCTGGTGGAGAAGTCGATGGGCAAATATAACCTGGCCACAGAGGAGATCGAGCGAGACCTTCACCGGTCTCTCCCGGAGCATCCGGCCTTCCAGAACGAGATGGGCATCGCAGCCTTGCGTCGAGTCCTCACTGCGTACGCCTTTCGCAACCCCAACATCGGCTACTGCCAGGTGTGATGCACATCCCCACAGCTTCCAACAACACACACACACAGCATGGTCATAACGCACGCTCGTCTTCCTCCACAGGCCATGAACATCGTGACCTCCGTCCTGCTGCTGTACGCTAAAGAAGAAGAGGCCTTCTGGCTCCTGGTGGCCTTGTGTGAGCGGATGCTCCCCGATTACTACAACACCAGAGTCGTAGGTGAGCTTCAGGATCATCCAGCTTCTCGGCCCATTAAATCACAATGAAACCATGTGATTCATGTAAATTGGGATTCATTTTGCACCAATGGCTCGGATACAAGACATCTGACAGCACTGTGTGTGTGTGTATCTCAGGTGCTTTGGTGGACCAGGGTGTGTTCGAGGAGCTGGCTCACGTCTACGTTCCTCAGCTGTACGACTGCATGCAGGCGCTGGGCGTCATCTCCACCATCTCTCTCTCCTGGTTCCTCACTCTCTTCCTGTCCGTCATGCCCTTCGAGAGCGCCGTGGTGGTGGTCGACTGCTTCTTCTACGAGGGCATCAAGGTCATCTTCCAGCTGGCTCTGTCCGTGCTCGACGCCAACATCCATCAGCTGCTGGACTGTAAAGATGACGGGGAAGCCATGACCATCCTGGGCAGGTAGGTCAACCGCATACTACTGAGTATGTGTAGTGTACAGCATGATCTAGTAAGCATATGTAGTGATCGGGCATGTGTGCTGTACTTCAAAGTGATTATATGCCGCACACTACATAGAGTATACACTATACTGCAAATTTAGTGTATGTAGCTGTTGTGTTCACTGTTGAGTGTTGATGTTGATTGGCAAAGGCCCACTAGAGGGAGTTGATGTATTGTGTGGGGAACTGGTATGCATGCAAGAGGGGAAGAGGAAGTAGTTTTTTTGGTACATGCATTGCTAGTAAAGAGACGTGAGTTACCTGAAAGCAAGTAGTGTGCTATGTAGTGAGCAGTGTTGGGTGTAACTAATTACTAAGTAATTTAATAGGCTTTATGCACAACTTACTTCCGCATTCTCTGTAAAACAGGTCGAATCGCTTCCGGTCCAGGTCTTTTGTATGTTTTTCATGAAATTTTTTGCGTTTTTTCTCATGAGCGAGCAAAGATTAGCATAAACAATATCCCTCACATGTGCAGATTAATATTTAAACGTTTTATATTTTTTATTCTTCACAGTAACGTTTAGATATTTAAATGGAATAAAACGCCAATAACAAAGTGAACTAGTTAGGTTAGCTGATTACCTTAAATATCCATAGATATCGTAGTCAGTTCTTACGGCCGTTAACACTTTCTCTGACCGTTTTCCGGTTTGGTCACGTGACGCACGGCATAAAGCCTATTACTTTTCCCTTGAAAATGTAAAGTAAGGGATTACTCTTCGTTTATCTGAAATTTAATTACAGTTACTTCTGATGTAATTGAGGTAAATATTGTGTATAGATCAATCCGATCTCACAGCGATCCGTATGCATTTTATGAGGTGTCTAAATATTACGACCGCACTCGGACAAATTCGTATGAATTATTGTAAAAAATGTATGAAAAAAGTGTGAAATGTCATAAGATCAGACATAAAACAATAGTGGGTTTAACATCAAAATGTTTTGTCTGATGTTAAAAAGTATGTTTTTATAATGTAACCTTCTCCACCTTGGTCTGTTTAAGGATGCAATTTTATAGTATTTATTTGAAAGAATTAAAACAGATTCATGTCTATTCTTCTATTATTCAGCTGGTTGAGATTGAAATGGGATTTTGAAAGTAATTATAGTAATTAAAAGTAATTAAATACTTTTTAGAGATAGTAATTAGTACAGTAATCTAATTACACTGTTGAAGAGGTAATTAGTAACTAGTAATTAATTACTTTTTTAGAGTAACTTACCCAACACTGGTAGTGAGTGACTAAAAATATAGTCTATAGGTATACTGCAAAATTATTATTTATGCTGCATACTAGATGGAATATACACTTTACGGCAACTGTGGTGTATGTAGCGTAGTACATAATGAGTATAAATATAGGCTGTGTCCGAAATCTCCCACTACTCACTATATAGTGGACTATATAGTGAGCTCACCATTTTGTAGTGCTGTCCGAATGTATTGTGATGATATTTATACCCTATATAGTCCACTCAAATGTATCCCAGAATGCATTTTGAAAAGTAGTGTACAACCGATGGTCACTAATCCAAGCCCTATATACCATCATGCATTGCGCTGATCGTAAAAATGGTGGACGGGCGACAGCAATGACGTAATCAACGGCGCCGAGAGACGATCGAGTAGTGTCCGAAAGTGGTGTTTCTATTATGCTGGTGAGCTCACTATATAGTGCTCTACTCCCTACCCCCTACATAGTAGGGGTTTGAGTGGAGATTTCGGACACAGCCATAGTCTATAAGTGAAGATAAATAGTATAGGCTGCAAACTACATAGTACAAGAAATTAAGAAATTTGTAGTATAGTGTATATTCTGTAATGTGTGTGAAAATGTAATTCACACAGTTGTGTGCTGCTAAGTGATCATATGCTGCATACTAGAGTATACAGTTTACTGTAGATTTAGTGTATGCAGCATACTATGTAGTTTGTATATATAGACTGTAAGCAAAGTTTGTTTATGCAAAGTCGTTATACTGCACATAGTTCTTAATGTACTACATAGTAGTGAGTACATATTGCCTGGAAACTAAGTTTATGTTGTGCTGCAAATGATTGTACAGTATGCTGCATATTACACTGATTATACACTACACTGCATGTAGTGTACTATATAGTGAGTCTATACACAAATGTATTGTATTATGTTCATACAAAGGGATTATGTGCTACATAGAGTACATACCATAGATATCTATATAAAGGCTAGATATCTATGGCCAATGGTCGACGTCTGCACCTGGCGGCCATCTTGTCACAGGCAGCTCGCTCACTCGTAACATTGTGTTAATGGTACATGTACTATTTAAATGACCATAACTTGCTCAATATTCTACCGATTTTCAAACGGTTTGTTTTGTTATAAACGTCAGAGATGTAGTTATGACACTGCATACTTATGAATAATAAGTGTATAAATAAATAATCATCCAGATGATTATAGCCATGTTCATAAAGTTTGTAAGACACCAAACCGTTTGTAAATCCGTCAAGAGTATTTGTGTTCGTCCTGACCACTCATCTTACATCAGCTTGCCTGTGACAAGATGGCCGCCGGTGATGACGATAGAAACTCCGCCTTAAGACATCTAGCCTTTATATAGATATCTATGGTACATACTGCAAGATCAGTTAAGTGTAGTGTGTACTCAGAATACATAGTCAGCGTTTGTGTGGAGCAGAGTGAATAGTATGCTGCATAATGAGTGTATGACTAAATGTGGCGCTGTGCTGCAAACATGTTGTACTACATGTATATAGTATGCTGACACAAACGAGTGTGTGTTGTAGGTATCTGGACAGCGTGACTAATAAGGACAGCACCCTTCCTCCGATCCCTCATCTTCACTCGCTCCTGACGGATAATGGCGAGCCTCACCCCGAGGTGGACATCTTCAAACTTGTGCGCTGCTCGTATGAGGTTCGTTCATCAAGGTTTCTCATGGTGATGTATATGCTACAGGGCTCACCGGAGTGTGTTCATGTGTTCTGTCCGTGTCATCCGCAGAAGTTCGGCTCTATTCGGGCGGATGTGATCGAGCAGATGCGTTTCAAACAGAGACTGAGAGTGATCCAGGCCATTGAAGACACCACCAAACGCAATGTGGTAATGTGACACTCTCCACACTGACTCAATCAGTGGATCTTTTCGTTTTAATGAAACACACACTCGTTCATGATTGGCTAATCCGCTGGTTTTGCAGGTGCGGACCATCGTGACGGAGACGCCCTTCAGCATTGATGAGTTGGAGGAGCTCTACACACTCTTTAAGGTCAGTCACACGACGAGGTCATGAGCCGACTCCAGCAACACGAGTGTGTCAAGTCACCTTTATTTACGTAGCGCTGTGCTTTATAAATTAAAAATATGCTGAAAATTTTTTTTTTTTCTTTTTTAAGGCTATGGACAGTATATTTTGATTTCCTAGGTAATGAAAGCATATATCCTGAAATCCCATCAGGATTCATCTTGTGTGTAAACAAATGCACCTGGCTTTATCATATGTTCAGATCGGTCTACCGAAAATATATGCAAAATCACACATATTTAATTAGATAAAGCCTAATTTGCATAATTAAACATACAAATTTCAAAAACTTGCAATACATGTTTTTATATACTTGTGTAAGTAATCAACTTTGGAAGTTTCATGGTGATTTCTATTATTGAAAATGTTTATCCTATTCACCTGTAGTTTCTCGACTTAAAGGAGTAGTTCACTTTTGAAAAACTTTTGCTGATAATTTACTCACCCCCGTGTCATCCAAGATGTCCATGTCTTTCTTTCTTCAGTCGAAAAGAAATTAAGGTTTTTGATGAAAGCATTCCAGGATTTTTCTCCATATAATGGACTTCAATGGGGACCAAATGGTTCAAGGTCCAGAAGACAGTTTTTCAAAATGAACAGTCATTTGTTTGATTCAACGAAAGAAATTAATGAATTGACTCGGAAAAAGATTCGTTCATTTTGATGAACGATTTCGAACGGTAGAGTCACGAACGCGCATCACAGAACAGAGCAAGGCGAGCATTTGAGCTTATAAAACTTAAACTTTGTTATTTATTTATTAAATGAGCGATCGTTTCGCTTGATAAGACCCTTATTCATCGTCTGAACTCATTTAAAGCCCTTTGAAGCCGCACTGAAACTCTCATTTGGACCTTGAACCGTTTGGTTCCCATTGAAGTCCATTATATGGAGAAAAATCATGGAATATTTTCGTCAAAAACCTTAATTTCTTTTCGACTGAAGAAAGAAAGACATGAACATCTTGGATGACATGGGGGTGAGTAAATTATCAGCAATAGTTCACTTTTTAAAAGTGAACTACTCCTTTAATAAGTGAGGGGGAAAAAAAATAAAAAATTTCTGCAACATATAAATTAATACGCATCAGACTCACTGCTCGTGACGAATTTTTAGGATGACGAATACTTAAAAAAAGCATATGAACATTTCTGACAGTTTACAAGGACCTTTATGTTGTTGAATATTAAGCTAGAGACGAGAGTGCCAGGGAACCCAAACTCAAAGGTGTGATAATGGAGGAAAAAACCTCGGGAGAAACCAGGCTCAGTTCTCCTCTGGCCAGCGAACGAACACGGTGTGATTATCATTCAGCCAGTTAAAATTCAGATCAGGATCGGTGGCATTCAAATATTCATCCGGTTCCTTTTGCTTGAAGATGGGATTCGTCACGCCGGTATGGAGCCCAAGCTGGTCATAGTGTCCGTGTGGAGGACTTGTCTGGTTCTTGTGGTCTGAGTTGTGGTCGTGTCTAGGTGCAGGTTCGCCATCTGATCTGGATACGGACCGGATCCGGCGGACTACGGTAACCTCGGGATAAACAGAGACTAATATTAGCGTAGATGTAAAAAGGGTGTTCTCCTAATTTGTGCAGCCTAATAATCCTTCAACAGATGTGAATTATAGAAATGTGTATGCCAGGTTGAAGAGTGTGTATGCTTCCCGAACAAAGCTAGATAATGACGACTCCTTATATGGGCTGATGGATGGAGTGAGTGTGTGAATATATTGCAGATGGATGACTTTTTTTTATTAGCGAGTCGTGCATCTTCCCCTTTAGCTGTTCTTCAGGACATTCATTAGCTCGTAATGGTATAGCAGTTTTCCTGAAGCCGTTTATGTCCCAAATGCCTTGTTCATTTAAAGGAATAATTGTGGTTGTTAATCAGAGGACGCTTTGCATATGGAAATGATTAAAAGTCACATAAAACAGCATTTTTTAACAAATGAAGCAACCTAGCGGAGTAAAAAAAAGAATAATTTTTATAATTATTATTAAATCAGTGTTAATTAATTAATAATTGTATATAATTGAAATGTTTTTTTTAAACTTGCTATATTTGTATTATTATTTAATGGTTCTTGCTCAATAATTTTAAATGATCATCATCATCAGTAGTGTGTATTTTATAATAATAATAATTAATAAATCAATATTCATTATTTTATTCATTTAATATAAAAATGTAAAAAATCTTTTATGTATCCATTTTTTTCGGTCTTTTTATTTTATAATAATTAATATAAATATATATATATATATATCAAACGATTAACCAAGATCAATCCCATCCAAAATAAAAGTTTGTGTTTACATAATATATGTGGATGCACTATGTATAATTATTTTATATATATTAATACACACACATGCTTGTATATATTTAAGAAATATTTTCATGTATATACTGTATATAGATTTATATATAATTTACAGTATATTATATAAAATATATAAAATATTTTTTTCTTAAATATGCATGCATGTGTGTGTATTTATTTATATATATATATATATATATATATATATACAAAATAATTATACACAGTACATCCACATATATCATGTAAACACACGGTCACATTAATCGTTTTGGATGCGATTAATCATATATATAATACATATACTGTGTATATATATATATATATATATATATGTATAGTTTATTTAGATTATTTGCTAAATCATTTTAAATTACCATTAATATTATTAATTTAAATGCTATTTTTTATTTTCATTTATTGTTGTATTGATTATTAGTTTGGTTATATTTACTGGTGCTTGATACATAATTTAAATAAACCCCCAAACCTAAATGTTGAACTGTGTGCATTTAACTCATCCAGCAGATGTGTGTTACGCCTCAAATCATACAGTTTAAGGAGATGATTTTATTCTTCAGATGATGAAGCACATTAACACCGTTGCAGGAGCATTCAGGTGTTAATGTTCAAAGTCATGTGTTGCATACCCATTGACTTTCTAACAGAGTTTCCTGACCTGTGTGTGTGTGTGTGTTTAACACCTTTAGGCCGAGCATCTGACCAGCTGTTACTGGGGCAGCACCAGCAACCCCATGAGCCGCCACGACCCGAGCCTGCCGTACCTGGAGCAGTACCGCATCGACCTGGAGCAGTTCAAGGGCCTGTTCGCTCTGCTGTTCCCCTGGGCCTGCGGCTCACACACCGACGATCTGGCCCTGCGCTTCTTCCGTCTGCTAGACCACAACGCAGACGCGCTCATCAACTTCAGAGAGTTCATCAGCGGCTTGAGTGAGTGTCTCTAATCTGGGGAATCACATTTTCCTTAAAGTCGGCATGAAGCGATCAGTTTTTTCTTCTCTAATGTAACGTATATCTGAGTTAAACCGCTTCTCGAACAAGAACAAATGTAGGGCGGGGCTTGATTTTGTCCATGAGGAATTGATTGGATGGTTGTGGTTTGCTATTGGTGGATATCATGTGAGTGACAGGTTGCTCCGCCCTCACGCCAGTGAACGCATCATCAGTGAAGAGAAGAGATGATGCTGTGAGAGTGAGGGGAGGTTATTTTGATGAAAGATAATGAGGCACATGAAAAAATCATGAATAAAAGAATGGATAAATCATTTATAATAAATGCTTATAAAACATACGAATTGTCCATTTTTATTTCATGGTGTCTTTAAATAATTTTCCATGAAAGTTTGATGTACTATGACAGCTTATATTTATTTACAGGAAATGATTAGGTCAGAAAATTATATTAATGTGGAAAAAAAATATAAGTGGACATCAGTGTAAAAAAAAAATGAAAAAAAGAATATTAATTGTTTAATCATTTAATCATTTATAACAATTAAACATTCTTATTATTAATTTAAATTTTATTTTTGTATTTCATTTAATCATTAATCATCATTTAATCATTTATAACAATTAAACATTCTTATTATTAATTTAAATTTTATTTTTGTATTTTTTTTTAAATGAGATGCTTAATTACGCCTAATCCTGCTAAATATTTTATTATTTAAGTTTTTTGTTTTATTTAGATGATTTTAGTCATATTTAGTGGTGCTTGCTAAATTATTATGTTCATAAATGTTCTGGTTTCAATTCTTTTTATTTATTTTTGAGATGATGTTGATTATATTTAATGATGCTTACTAAATCATTTTAAATTATTATGATCATAAATGTTATGATTTTTATTTACTATTTATTTTATTGAGATGTTTTTGGCTATATTTAGTGCTGCTTTGTTAAATACAAAATGAAAATGTTTGATATGAAATAAATATGTTTAAATTTAAACTAAATCTAACTAAAGTGCGACGGGTTGATTGTTTGTGCACATTTAAAATGCTTGGCTTGTGTTGCAGGTGTCCTGTGTCACGGTGACCTCACGGAAAAACTCAAATTTCTCTACAAGATTCATGTAATTCCAGGTAGGGGAGAATATATGGGTGTAAATAAGAAAATTATATATATTATATTATATACATATTACACACATATTAAGTAAACACAGACTTTTATTTTGGATGTGATTGATCATTTCCCAGCACTAATATTTAGTGATTTTTATATTGTTGTCTAAATAGAAATGATTTGTATTGAGGCGTACACTGAATATGCAGTGTTTGTTGTTCCCAGAGCTGCACCATGAGCAGGAGGAGCCGGACTCGGCCTGTGAAGCCACGCAGTATTTCTTCGAGGACATCACCCCCGAGACCTCCAGCGGTACTGACCATCATTCTCATTCACTCACTCACTCACTCACTCACTCACTCACTCACTCACTCACTCACTCACTCACTCACTCACACTCTCTCTCTTTCTCTCACTCCCTCTCTCACTCACTCACCATATGAACATGTTGATTTGCCTACCACTCAACCTGTGATCACTGGTACTGATGCTTTGACCTCTCATGGATAGGCCTCGACCCCAAGAACAGAAGCGAGAAGGATGATGGATTCGTCAGGGTCACCTTTAAGAATGATAAAGGTGGGAGAAACATCCTCTCCATTTATACAGATGAAAGTGAATCAGAGTTGACCAGTTTTAATAGGCTTCTTTCTGTCTGTGATGTAGCTAAGAAAACACACACTCCAGATTACCGCACGTACCTGCGCCTGTGGAACCAGGAGACCAAAGCGAAGCTGGAGAACATGAAGGATCTGCCCAAACTCAACCAGGTACATCTGGAGACCGAAGTTACCTCAAGACCAGTTAAAGATGCATGCTTTTCCTTTCCCAACCCATCAAATGTAAAGAAAAGTCATTTCAGAGGCTGAGCACGGAGATAAACCTTTTCTGTTTTGTCAGTATATCACACAGACAGGAATGTGAAGTTAATATGTGTATCATTGAATGTGATTAACAGTCACTGGAAAACAGGTCTGTTATTTTCACTAGATAGCTAGTATATTTTGTTTTTGATATTTGAAATTTAATCAGAGAAATTATAACTGTGTGTTATAATTGAACTGTTGAAGTTTAAACAAAACTAAATTTAATATATATGAATTAAATTTTAAATTGGATTTAAATTAAATTAAATTTTTAATATAATAAATTGACACTTCTTAAGATAAAACTTTTTTAATTTTTAGATTTTAACATATTATGTAATATAATGGCTATATGTGTGTGTGTGTGTGTGTGTGTGTGTATGTGTGTGTGAGAATTGGCATCTTTAGCAAACAAATATTTAATATAATAAATTGACATTTCTTAAGTTAGAAAAAAATATTTGCTTGTATATATTATAATAAAATAGTATATATTTTGCACTAAAATTATAATAATGTGTTTGTATATGTCAATTTATTATAAAAAATGTAAATACAATTTTATATATATATATATATATATATTAAATTTTTTATAATAAATTGACATTTCTTAAAATACAACTTTTATATAATATTTATCATATATATATATATATCATATAATATTTATCATATATATCTTAGGGCTGTCAAACGATTAATCGCATCCAAAATAAAAGTTTGTGTTTACATAATATATCTGTGTGTTCTGTGTATAATTATTTTGTATATATAAATACACACACATGCATGCATTAAGAAAATGTGTTATTCATATATAAAATATTTATTTTTATATATAATATAGATTATATATATATAGTCTTTATGTGCAAATAATTCTTAAATATATAAATGCATGCATAAGTATTTATATATACAAAATAATTATACACAGCACACACACACATATTATATAAACACAAACTTTTATTTTGGATGTGATTAATCGCAATTAATCTTTGCACAGCCCTAATATGTATATATATATTTATATATACACACACAGGAATGAATTAGATGTCATTAACAGCTACTAATTATTTAATACAATATTTAAATAAATCTTCCGCAAGACAAGGACATCAGGTTAGTTTATTCACAGGTGACTGTTCTGATGTGTTTCTCTTCTCTTCTGTCTTCAGAGTCAGTTCATCGAGCTGTGCAAGACTCTCTACAACATGTTCAGCGAAGACCCGAGCGAGCAGGAGCTGTATCACGCCACCGCCACGGTCACCAGTCTGCTCCTGGAGATGGGAGAGGTGGGGAAGCTCTTCAACAAGGACAACGAGGAGGAGGAGGACGACGACGAAGAGGACGACCGCATCCCAGTGCGCATGAGCAAGCGAGAGAGAGCGAGACACAAACCCAGCGATCCCGACATCAACTCCTGCGTCACGGGCCCGTTAGACATCATCAAACCAGAGGATTCGTCCCCCAAAGACACGGGCACGTCCTCCGCCATGCTCATCTCGGACGACGAGACCAAAGACGACACGTCCGTGTCCTCGTACTCCGTCCTGAGCGCCGGCTCCCACGAGCTGCAGTGCGATGACATCGCCGACGACACGGTTCTCATACGCAACGGCGGGACGCATAGGGGAGCGGTGCATCGTGGGAGAGGGGGTCTTCCTCACAGCGCCAGCGTGGATAAGGACTGGGCCATCACGTTCGAGCAGTTCCTGGCCTCTGTGCTCACAGAACATGCCCTGGTCCAGTACTTCGAGAAGCCCGTCGACATCGCAGCAAGAATTACCAACGCCAAGAACGTTCGCAAGGTGGGGCAGCAACACATGTCCAGCAGTGACTATGAGATCTCGTTATCAGGCTAACGTGCTACAAATAAACAACAAACTGTAGTTCATCCAAAAAAGAGAAATCCAGCCTCATTTACTCCGTCCTGTCGTTCCATGATTTTTTATCCTCTGTGAGACGCGGTTATTTAGTGGAAAGTTGAGGCTGTTTTTTTCCCACACGATGACAGTAAATGGTGACCGTCTCCGTCAAGCTAAAAAATGCACTTTTAATTGGGTTCTCTTAAAGGGATAGTGCACCTAAAAATGAAAATACTCGCCCTCGTGTCATTTCAAACCGTATTATTTCCGATCATCTTCGTTACACAAATGAGGTGTTTCTAATGAATCTGAGAGCTTTCTGTTCCTCCATTGACAGGCTACGCAACCTCGTCGCTTCATATACACACACTGTAAAAATGAATATGCTTTATCTAATCATAAAAATAGTAGCAACAGATTACAAGCATTATTATTAATTAAATTTGAGAATTGAGTAATAATTAATCAAATGAATTCCTTAAAAGTTAACCATTTAAAATGAGTAAAACTTACAACAACTACCACAAAATAAATAAATTGAAGTCACCATTATGGTGATCAGTGTTTGTTTTAAAATGACGGTTTTCTCCTTCAGTGATCAGTCTTCAATGTTGGCGATATGAAATAAAGAGTTCTTAGTTAATATTTGACGTCTGTCTTTGAGTGAGATATTTTGTTAAATTTCTTGGTGTAAACCTTACTCATTTGAAATGGTTAACTTATAAGGAATAATTTGATTAATTATTACTCCATGCTAATTTGTTAAATTTTAATAAAAATATTGCTTGTAATCTGTTGCTTAGGTAAAGCATATTTATTTTTTACAGTGGTGATCATAAAGAGATCGTAAAACCAATCCAAGTGGTTTAGTCCAAACTCTCTGAAGAGACTCAATCACTTTATATGATGAACTGATTTAATTTAGATTGATTTAAATTCAATCTGTCCATCATATAAAGCCTCTTAATGAACAAAGTCTTTTTACGAACCAACTTTCTGAAGCGTTAAAGTTGTAGTTGCGTAGCCTGTCAATGGAGGGATGGAAAACGTTAAATTGTCATTAAAAATATCTTTATTTGTGTTCTGAAGATCAACGAAAGTCTTTGGGGTTTGGAACGACATGGGGGTGATTAATTAATAGCATAATTTTCAATTATCCCTTATATCATTCAATAGCAAATAACGTCTTAAATTCGCACAAACCTATTGAGCGACTCGGATGTTTTGTAATAATAAATCATTTGGCCACTTTTATTGTCATTGGGAGGTCTTAATCCCCATTAACTTGCATTGTATGGGAAAGAGCAGCATGGACATTCGGCTAAATATCTCCTTTTGTGTTCTACCTTAAAAAGTCCAATTTTGGAACAACATGAGGGTCAGTAAATGATGAGAGTGTTTTCATTTTAACTGGCCACCTGATTCATCTCCTCTAAACCAATAAATCAGAGCGAGACTTCAGAGGCGTCATGTCTGCGTGAGCTCGTTATGGACCGACTGTAACGAGTTTCCCCCGGAGGCGCATCATGTGACCGACAGAACGACCTTTTTACCTGTACAGAGTCTGTGAGGAACTGTTGGATAATACAATGTGCTTGATGTACTTTATATACAGAAATGTTTACTAATAATATCTAATGCAGTTAGACTGTTTATCACAGTAATCGTGACTAGAATAGCTCACTAGTCTGAGAAAAACATTTTCTTAATCTGTATTTTTAGGTTGTGTTCCAATAAATGTATCTAAAAAAAAAGTTTACTCGGGAAACAAAACTGCGTGCAATCACATGACTTTTTTTTTTTTAGAAAATATGTTGAATTTATTAATTTTATTTATTTTTTGGGGGGAAAGGATGAACCTCAATAGAAATGTTTAGATTTATGCTATACAAAAAAAATGCCCTTTTAAAACATGTTATGCATACTATACATATCATATTCTCTGAAATAGCCTTGTGCAATCTAGATAATTTTACTTTAAAAATAAGACAAAAATACAGATTAAGAATACAGAATGGTTTTGTTTTTATAGTATAGTGAAGCATCTTTATTGTGAGAGCGTTCACTGGAATAATGGGGAAATGCGTACGTGAGGTTTAACTGGGACGTGAAATACTGGGATTTTTGGAACGATGTGCCACATAATCACCTGTAATTTCCCAGATTTCTCGTTTCTCTCTTCCTCTCTCACTTCCTTTGCACCTGCACTTTGGGTTTCTCTTCTTTGTAAAAAGTGAGAATGTTTGTAACCTGAAGTCTCAGATATGATGAAGTCCAGCTGTGTATATTAGTATCGGATGTTCACTGTTTATTATAGTGTACCCTGTGCTGGTTTTCTCTTGCTGTGTTCTCACCAGGCATGATGTCTGTGCACCTTCTCATAACCCTTTTTTTTTTTTTTTTAAATAGACGAGTTTCTTCTTTATTTCATGCTGCTGTTTTTTAAGTTTCTGTTTTTTATTGTGAATGGTTCAAATTGACCTGTAAATGATTCAGACCACTTCCCGGAATTAAACATATAAACGGAAATGTCCTGTCCTGTTGTCAGACACTCTTCAGTTCTGTTTCATTTGCTGTTTTGTTTTTTTTGCTGTCATTTTATGTCTCGGGGGACTGGGAATGGGGTACAGGGAATGTGAAGTTTCTGGGGGGACATTAACAACATTTTAACGAAGACGTAAAGTTTCTTGGGGAGACAGGAACGTAAAGTTTCTGGGAGGACATTTTAACGAAAACGTAAAGTTTCTCGGGGAGACAGGGAACGTAAAGTTTCTGGGGGGACATTTTAACATTTTAACGAAAACGTAAAGTTTCTTGGGGGACACATGGAACGTAAAGTTTCTGGGGGAACATTTTAACAACATTTTAACTGAAACGTAAAGTTTCTCGGGGAGACAGGGAACGTAAAGTTTCTGGGGGAACATTTTAACAACATTTTAACGAAAACGTAAAGTTTCTTGGGGGCACATGGAATGTAAAGTTTCTGGGGGAACATTTTAACAACATTTTAACGAAAATGTAAAGTTTCTTGGGGGGCACATGGAACGTAAAGTTTCTGGGGGAACATTTTAACAACATTTTAACAAAAACGCAAAGTTTCTCGGGGAGACAGGGAATGCAAAGTTTCTGGGGGAACATTTTAACAACATTTTAACGAAAGCGTAAAGTTTCTCGGGGAGACAAGGAACGAAAAGTTTCTGGGGGAACATTTTAACAACATTTTAACGAAAACATAAAAGTTTCTCGGGGAGACAGGGAACGTAAAGTTTCTGGGGGGACATTTTAACAACATTTTAATGAAAACGTAAAGTTTCTTGGGGCACATGGAACGTAAAGTTTCTGGGGGAACATTTTAACAACATTTTAACGAAAATGTAAAGTTTCTTGGGGGACACATGGAACGTAAAGTTTCTGGGGGAACATTTTAACAACATTTTAACGAAAATGTAAAGTTTCTTGGAGGGCACATGGAACGTAAAGTTTCTGGGGGAACATTTTAACAACATTTTAACAAAAACGTAAAGTTTCTCGGGGAGACAGGGAATGCAAAGTTTCTGGGGGAACATTTTAACAACATTTTAACGAAAACGTAAAGTTTCTCGGGGAGACAAGGAACGAAAAGTTTCTGGGGGAACATTTTAACAACATTTTAACGAAAACGTAAAGTTTCTCGGGGAGACAGGGAACGTAAAGTTTCTGGGGGGGACATTTTAACAACATTTTAATGAAAACGTAAAGTTTCTTGGGGGGACAGGAACGTAAAGTTTCTGGGGGAACATTTTAACAACATTTTATTGAAAACGTAAAGTTTCTCTGGGAAACAGGGAACGTAAAGTATCTGGGGGGACATTTTAACAACATTTTAACAAAAATGTAAAGTTTCTCGGGGGGACAGGGAACTTAAAGTTTCTGGTGGAACATTTTAACAAAATGTTAAAAAACGTAAAGTTTCTCGGGGGCATATGGAACGCAAATTTTCTGGGGGGTCATTTTACGTCTCGGGGACAGGGAACGTAAAGTTTCTAGGAGGACATTTTAACGAAAGCTTAAAGTTTCTCGGGAGGACAGGGAATGTAAAGTTTCTTGGGGGACATTTTATGTCTCAGTGGACAGGGAACGCAAAGTTTCTGGGGGGTCATTTTATGTCTTGGGGACAGGGAACGTAAAGTTTCTGGGGGGTCATTTTATGTCTTGGGGACAGGGAACATAAAGTTTCTGGGAGGACATTTTAACGTAAGCGCAGTTTCTCGGGGGGACAGGGAACGTAAAGTTTCTGGGGGGACATTTTATGTCGGGGGACTGGGAACGTAAAGTTCCTGGGGGACATTTTATTTCTCGGGGGACAGGGAACGTAAAGTTCCTGGGGGACATTTTATTTCTCGGGGGACAGGGAACGTAAAGTTCCTGGGGGACATTTTATTTCTCGGGGGACAGGGAACGTAAAGTTCCTGGGGGACATTTTATTTCTCGAGGGACAGGAAACGTAAAGTTTCTGGGGGGACATTTTATGTCTCTGGGACAGGAAACGTAAAGTTTCTGTGGGAACATTTTATGTCTCAATGTACAGGGAACATAAAGTTTCTGGAGGGACATCTTAACGTCATTTTAACGAAAATGTAAAGTTTCTCGGGGGGACAAGAAACGCAAAGTTTCTGGGGGGACATTTTATGTCTCGGGGACAGGGAACGTAAAGTTTCTGAGGGGACATTTTATGTCACAGGGGACAGGGAACACAAAGTTTGTGGGGTGACATTTTATGTCTTAGGGGACAGAGAATGCAACGTTTCTGGGAGGACATTTTATGTCTCGGGGGACAGGGAACGTAAAGATTCTGGGGGGACATTTATGTCTCAGTGGACAGGGAATTTAAAGTTTCTGGGGGGGACTTTTTAACGAAAACGTAAAGTTTCTCGGGGGGACAGGGAATGCAAAGTTTCTGGGGGGACATTTTATGTCTCGGGGGACAGGGAACGTAAAGTTTCTGGGAGGACATTTTAACGAAAGCGCAGTTTCTCGGGGGGGCAGGGAACGTAAAGTTTCTGGGGGGACATTTTATGTCGGGGGACAGGGAACGTAAAGTTCCTGGGGGACATTTTACTTCTCAGGGGACAGGGAACGTAAAGTTCCTGGGGGACATTTTATTTCTCGGGGGACAGGGAACGTAAAGTTCCTGGGGGACATTTTATGTCTCGGGGGAAAGGGAGCGTAAAGTTTCTGGGGGGACATTTTATGACTCGGGGGACAGGGAACATAAAGTTTCTGCAGGGACATCTTAACGTCATTTTAACGAAAATGTAAAGTTTCTCGGGGGGACAGGGAACGCAAAGTTTCTGGGGGAACATTTTATGTCTCGGGGACAGTGAATGCAACGTTTCTGGGAGGACATTTTATGTCTCGGGGGACAGGGAACGTAAAGATTCTGGGGGGACATTTATGTCTCAGTGGAATTTAAAGTTTCTGGGGGGGACTTTTTAACGAAAACGTAAAGTTTCTCGGGGGGGACAGGGAATGCAAAGTTTCTGGGGGGACATTTTATGTCTCGGGGGACAGGGAACGCAAAGTTTCTCAGGGGACATTTTGTGTACCTCACAGACTCCAGCAGAAGGGTTGTGTTTTTCTGCTTGGTCATGCTGAATGTGAGTGTGTCGCTGCTGAGAGTCCTGTCCACAAGAGGCCAGTAGAGAGACGCTTTCATCTGCACACGAGTGTTTCAACTCTCTGCTGTCTGTGAGAGTTCAGGGCTGTAACGAAGGCTGTGGTGTCCTGGATGAAATACCCAAGCACTCCCTGCGCTCTCTGTCGGGTCACCAATGACGTACAGAGGGTGTGAGTGGAGGCGTCCAATCAGACGCTAGTGTCCCAGCACAGGAGACACTTAGCACTTGAATAAAGACACCATGCTGTCTTTGTCAACAAGCCTTGCGTCATTACCAGGCAGAAACCCTTCTCTCAGCTTAAATTCCCACAGCTCTTCTTTTCTCCGAATCAAACCCCCTTGTAAAGAGAGCTTTTTAACATGCTAACGCAGTGTCCCACCATAAACCTCTTGAAATGTCAGCTGTTTATCTGTTCCGGTTATCCGCTCACCTATCAAGGATTGTTTGATCTTTAACCTCCTATCTTTTGTACTCTCGATCCAAGTATTGTGCCATAGATTGTAAAACAATACAAACAGTCAATCATCCCTGTACATTTTGTCGTTTATGAATGAACCAAAAATCAAAGTCTACTTTAATCTGCGCACTCGAAAAGCAGCTCTCTGATGCAACTCAAGCGTCCGCTTCATTAATGCATTGAAGTGTGTGTGTGTTTAAAATGCAAAAAGTTTTAAGATGTTTTATTAATTAATTTGATGAATTAAGTTGAACTGCATTTTCAACATTCTTTCTTGTTTGTTTGTATTTATATATTCATTATTTTATGTATTTGTTCATTTTTTCATTATTTATGTTCATTCATTAATTCTCTGATTTTATCTAATTAATAGGTTCAGTAATATTTTTTTACAAACCCGGTAAAAGGCAAAAATTATTACTATTATGATATATTAATACAGTAATAAAGTATAACCAATATTATTTATAATAAGTAATATTATTATTTTATTTTATTTGTAGCATTTTCAGTATTTATGCTTTTTAATTTAAATATAAATTGATGGTTGGTTTGCACGACACCATTTTCAACTAAAGACGTAAAGTGGTTTATGCGTCTTGGCCGTTGATTTACACAACAACGGCCTGAGGACGCAAAATTTTGTCAATTATTACGTTATCGTCTACTGCAAAAACTGTAACATCAAGCGATACTTCCAAATGCGCATAAATCTTACTCTGACCACACAATATCAAGTTAGTCACAGCGCCCCCTATCAGTCGAAAGTGATAAACCATTACAATAGTATCACTAATTACTGCCATTTTGAATAAAATAATCTTAAAATGTATTTAATTGCTCATTGTTGCAGTTGATCTGACACTCCCAGTCATATTGGCTTGTTTTTTTATCCTGTTATTTGCCCTGATAATTGCTGATGCAGCTATATTTATTGTTATTATTATGACAGTGGACTAGATTAACAGCCATCAGAACTGGACATAATGCAAGTCTTAATGTACCCGTGATAAGCGGTGGTTCATGTTGAAGATAGTGATCCAGCTGCATCTGGTGGCTTTTGCCTGGGCTCTTGCATAAGGTGAAAGCCTGTTATCAGTCCTCATGAACTTCAGTCGCACCTTCACATGACTCAGACAAACATTAGACCACCGCTGGGCCGCTCGCGAGTGGGAATCACACTGTACAGTAAAGCTCAGATTAGATTGACAAGACACTTTTCTCTGTGGTTACACATTTAAATATATTGATTTTTGAGTAGCTGAGATGTTTTCCATTGCATTCAAGCAAACATGCACAGCTTGAATCCCCCCCCCCCCCCCCCCACCCCCACCCCCCGACGCTCTGACGGTTTCAGGAAATCGGTTCATTTCAGTGTATTGATTTGCTGGTTCATGACTGTCAATGGAATAATCATGACAAACGTGTTCGGTTGAGTGATGTTAATCACAATTCACCATTTTTGTCTTATATTTTTTTCTTTATTTTTGGTAGGTTAAAGTTTAATCCTGTCACTCTGATTGTCTTTGTGCCATAACAATACTTGTCTGTTTTTATTATTATTATTATTATTATTATATCTGACATTATCTGAAAAATATTGATCTCTTAAAAAGCTTTGATTCAGTAATCTACTTTTTTTCTACTTTAATCTCTGTGAGATTAATATTTTTAATATTTAAATGGTTATTTTAAAAGCAAGGTTTTTTTGTTGTGCAGTGGCGGAGAAATAAAATTTTAGTTCAGTTTTAAGAGTTTGATGATCTGTATGTATAATGATAATAATTATTATTGGCTTAATTATCTATATTTCATTTAAAATAGGATAGTTTTTGCCAGGGCAGTTGTGGATTATTATTATTATTATTATAAATACTTAAATAATTTTAATTTAAATATAGCTTTAGCATTTACAGTTTTTTTTTGGAAATGCAGTGGAGAAGAAATAACATTTTAATTCAATTTAAACCATTTAATTTTGTTCAATTTTAATGGTTGTATGTAGGATTATTATTGATAACTATTATTTTATTTTGCAATAATATTTATATGGTAATGCCGTGGCAAGAAATCACAATTACTATAATTTTGAATTATAGTAATTATTATTAATACTTATATTATGTTTAATTTAAAAATGCATGATGGTTCTTTGATGATATTGATGGCTCGATTTAAAAACCATATCTGCTCAAAGAACCAGAGAGGTATTTGACTGACTGTATAATGATATAATATATTTAGTGCCATATTTGTCAAGGAAGGTACAGGTCTTTACTATTGTGTTTGGTTAGACTTGTGCAGTGATTGAATGTTAAACAGAAATGCATAGACATTCCTAGAGGTTTCCCACCCTGCCATGAAGCCAATCACCTTCGAGACCCCGCAGGACGGTCCCGGCTCTGCTATTGGCCGAGAGCGTTGTTGATCTCCTTCAATGCGTCTGCACTTTCATTATTAGCAAAATGACAAACGTTGCAATAACACTATCATATTTTATCATACTATTGTGTTTAAAGCTGAAGGGAATGTTTTTACACACTAACACGTTGTAATTGTAGTCATTCATTGTTGCAAAGCTTTGTGAGTTATCTGAAGGCTTGTTTATCTGGATGTGGGATGTTTTGGACTCTGTGCTGGAGGTGGACTTTGTGTTGGCCAGTAATCGTTCCCAGAGAAACACCTCCCCGAGCGGAGGAGGGAAAAGCCCGTCTTGGAGAATGATATATAAAGAGGGAGCGAACCCGTCCTCTTCCCTCCACAGCGCCGGTTTTCATCCTCACAGCCCTGTCACTCCATCAGACAGGAAATCACTCGCAGGTCAGTCCTCTTACAGCTCTGTGAGTTTATGATCAAATATAACAAAGTTCTCAATAAATATGAAAAATATTTTGTAAAATAATGTCATGTATTATTTGTAATGCTATTCACACCAATACTCTGATCTTTACCTGTGTATGTATGCGAGTATGTTTCTCATGACTTGATCAAAAGGATCATCCTGCTGAAATGCTTGAAGTTAAAGCTGCAGACAATTGTAAATTGTGCCTAGATATGAAGTTATGTGTAATGGATGAGTATGGAGTGTACTGTGTGCAACAAGTGTGCAGTCATTTAAAAGCTTCCCAGGATGCACCTCAGTTTCTCACTGTACTATGTTAATGTAAACTGTGTGTGTGTGTGTGTGAGACAGCGGTCAGTATGGTGGGTCTGAAGCCGTCCGATGTTCCTCCTCCTCCGGCGGTGAAGGTCCTCAGCGCGGGGATGGCCGGCTGCATCGCGGATCTAGTCACCTTCCCTCTGGACACGGCTAAAGTGCGCCTGCAGGTACAGACGGGACGTCCCAGAACAGCCTCGGGACTCAGACTGTGTTTGCACCAATAATACTTATTATATTATATATCAATAATCTGGGTAGTTAGGAGTTTTGCTAATTCATTTATTTCTTTGTTTAATATTTATATTCATTTTTCAAATTTGTATGAATAATATTTGTATTTTGTAGATTTCTGAAGAATATATTATCAATATGAAAAATATTATAATCTGTTCCTGAATATGATTGTATTAAATGTTATATATAATACTATATATTGATATATATTTATATAATATTTATGTAAAATTTTATATATATATATATATTTCCTGTAATACTATATATTGATATACTGTATATGTATATATATTTATATTGTATTTATATTAAATTATACATATATATAAATATATATATATATATATATCATTTAAAATTGTTAATCTATTTAAAATGCATATGATTGATTTAAATTATTATTTAAATATATAATATATATTGCAATATACTATATTATGTTTTTGCACTAATAATATTTTTATGAATATTATATAAATAATCTGGGTAGTTAGAAGTTTTGCTAATTAATTTATTTCTTTGTTTAATATTTATATAAATTTTTCAAATTTGTATTAATAATATTTCTATTAATAGTTCAAATTGTAAATATATATATATATATAAAATAAAAAATCTGTTTAAAATTATTATAATCTGTTCCTGAATATAACTATATTAAACGTTATATATAATACTATATATATATATATATATATATATATATATATATATATATATATATATATACGTATATATACATATATATATATATATATATATATATAAAATATTTATATATAGTCTTTTCCTGCTTGCATGATTGATTTGAATTATTATTTAAATATATAATATATATTGCAATATACTATGTGTTTGCACTAATAATATTTTTATATAAATAATCTGGGTAGTTTGGGAATTTTGTCAGATATTAACATTTAAAATTGTAAATCTATTCCTTCTTTTTTTAAAGGTTAAATATTAAATGTTAAACATATTCCAGTTCCACAGATCAGGCTTAATCTAGTCCCAGACTAAAATGGATGTTTGAGCTGAAAGCGCTGATATATGTCATTGTTTTATCTCAAGATGCACATCAGTAGTGTTTCGAAGGCATGTTTACAAAAGCTACTTGCATGTCTTAATTGATCCAAGACCTAATCCTAATCCTGGCTTAATCTAAACCCTGTCTGTGCAACCAGCCCTGTGTATAGTAAACAAAAACATTTTTGTTGCATTACGATATTTCTTTCTTTATTACATATACTTGCAATTGCAACTCAACCCCTGATCATCTGTTTCGCCCCAGATCCAGGGAGAGAAGGGGGTGACGGGCGCTGCCGAGGGCATCCGTTACCGAGGTGTGTTCGGGACCATCAGCACCATGGTGAGAACCGAGGGCCCGCGCTCGCTCTACAACGGCTTGGTCGCAGGTCTTCAGAGGCAGATGGCCTTCGCCTCCATACGAATCGGCCTCTACGACAGCGTCAAGAACTTCTACACGCGGGGCAAAGACAGTGAGTTCAGCTATAACACACATCCCCGCACAGAGAAGGCGAGAGTACGAGAGTGTGAGAGTGTTGGGATGAAGGTTTGGTTTTGGCCTTGCAGACCCTAACGTGGGTGTGAGGATCTTGGCGGGCTGCACCACCGGGGCGATGGCCGTGTCCGTGGCTCAGCCCACAGATGTGGTGAAGGTGCGTTTCCAGGCCCAGATGAACCTGCAGGGTGTGGGCCGACGCTACAACGGGACCATGCAGGCCTACAAGCAGATCTTCCAGCTAGAGGGACTCAAAGGCCTGTGGAAAGGTGTGTATTCTGCCCCTAGAGAAGCTGTTACCAAAGCCCTAAACTTTTATTAAAGGGGTACTTCACCTCTGGAAAGATGAATGTGTATTTAAAATGTAGAAGAAATGTGAAATTATTTTTGAATTTGGAGCTTTTTAGACTGAGAAAAGCCAGAAAATGTATTTTTGGCTCATGTGGATGAAAGACAACAACTCCCAGAATGCACTTGCTTCGCTTCCCTAGGAGGCCACGCCTACCGGTGACTTAGCGCAGTCGTTAAACAACAAGTCTAGGCTACTAGTGAGTCTCCGTGAGTCTAAGTTACATCTTTTAAGTTCTTCAGCAAAAATGACTAGCCTAGCTAATAAAGTTCAAACGTTATTAAAGGCAAGTGAACCGTCAGTAAAAACTAATTTAACAAAGTAAGGTCTAAATAGTTTATTCAGGTACAGACGTTGGCTAATAATCAAGCCTAAATCTAAAATAACACTATACTGAATAAATTAAAAATAGATCAATCTTTGTTAAAGCTGTGATCTACGGAGGCGTATTGCATTCACTTGAAGAAAAAAAAATCGACTCTGTTTTTCTGAATTAACGAGTTAATTTTTCATGAGAAAAAAAAATTTGCTCTGTTTTTCTGAATTAATGAGTTAATTTTTCATGAGAAAAAAAGTTTTTGCTCTGTTTTTCTGAATTAACGAGTTACTTTCTCATGAGAAAAAAAGTTTTTGCTCTGTTTTTCTGAATTAATGAGTTAATTTTTCATGAGAAATTTTTTAATTCAGAAAAACAGAGCAACATTTTTTTTCTCATGAAAAATAAACTCATTAATTCAGAAAAACAGAGCAAAAAAAATTATCATGAAAAATTAACTCGTTAATTCATAAAAACAGAGCAAAAAAATCTTTTCTCATGAAAAACTAACTCATTAATTCAGAAAAACAGAGCATTTTTTTTCTCATGAAAAAATAACTCGTTAATTTAGAAAAACAGAGTAGATTTTTTTTTTCTTCAAGTGAATGCAATACGCCTCAGTAGTAATCATTTATTTGATTAACATATGCTATTTATAGGTTGCTGTCACTTTAAGACCAATATAACGACACGGATCCCATTTCCTTCTCGACAGATTAGTAATTAATAATCTATTTATTCGCATCTTAAAAGACCATTACATAATATGTTTTGGAAAAAGATATTTTGGGCCAAAATAATGTTCTTAATCCTAATCTGGCTTTGCTTAAGAAACAACAGCACTGAGTATATCTTATTTATTATGTGTGATTTGTGTGAATACAGGAACTCTGCCGAACATCACGAGGAACGCCCTGGTCAACTGTACAGAGCTGGTGTCTTACGATCTCATCAAAGAAGCCATTCTCAGATATAAACTCCTGTCAGGTAAGAGCCACCACTGAAAACTCACAGGACGCCTGGAAATCAGGAACCCCCAAAAAGCCAGTTGGATATTTCAACAGGATGAGCACTTTGATATGTCGCTCCCAACATATATGTCATTCATATTGCACAACTTATTGTTTTTGTTTAGCATTTTTATTAAGAAGGGATCATTGAATCCATAAAATACGATTTCAGCACATTCCCCAAAACTCAAAGCATATGCCAGCGTGTGTCGGGGCCTCGAAATCAGGCCAAGAGTCCATATGGCGACACAGCAGGAGCGTCTGTGATTGGTCAAAGCTCACACGCCCTCCTTTTACTGTCCAACCTCCAATAACCAGTGTGGATCGTGGTGGAATCAACCAGTACAAACCACTTCCACCAGATAAGATAGTACTGGTGACCAGCAAACCCTTACATGACATCAGCACATGTGTAGTGAAGGCATGTCAGTGTTAACTTACACTACAATTAGAAATGATACCTTGCAAACTAACTAAAATAGTTCCTTTTCTTTCTTTCTTTCAATTATCAACAAAGAATTTGAATTGTTTTATGTAGTAAAATTACTAAAACCAAATGTGAAATAAAAATCAATTAAAGCTAAATAAAAATATTTCATCTCTCTTTTCAAAACTACCAAACTTAAAATTAAAGTGAAAACTGTAAATATAATAAAAATATATTTTTATATTTTCCATTTTAATTTTAGTTAATTCTTTATTAATTTTTTTTTTAAACAACAAAAAAATGTCAGTATATTTCATTTTTTAAATTATTTTAAATAATGTTTTTTTTATTTCAATGAAACGATTTTATTATGTTTTAGTTTGATAATGTTTTTTGCTTAATACTTAGTATTTTTAGAGGATTTTATGGTACTAAATTATATATATGGAATAGTTAATCCATGTGTTACCATGTATAACTTGAAACTGTAATAAATCTTGAAAGCTTTGAGCACAGACTTAAGTTTGGTCTCTTTTTAAAGTCTCTTTTTGTTTTAGTTTATTATTATGAAAAATAATATTATTCAAAATTTAAATTGTATATGACAAAGTATATATTTTCTCTAAAACTCTGAGAAAATCAAAGTCATAAATCTAAGCAAGTTGTGCACCAAATTTGAGGTTGATATTTCAAAAAATAATTAGTAAGACAAACGTTTGCACTGGATAAAATGTTAGTTTTCAATTCGTTTAATTTCCGATGCGAACAATACATGTAACTTTTTTTCAGGACCATTTAACCATTTTAAAAGCTGTCCATGATTTTGTGTGTGTGTGTGTGTGTTCACGCTGTTAGCGCCAAAACCTTTACTAAGTTTCGTACCATTCTGATGAAGTAAAAAATTCAAAAGATTCGTATTTTCGGTCAAAAATAACTCTTGAAAATGAGAAACGTTGCAATAAAATACATCCTTTTAATATTTCACTTTATTTCAGTTAACTTGTTATTTCAAGTAATACATTTTTTTAAATGTTTTAGTTAACTAGAATAACTTGCACTGGACACATTGAACGAAATGAACAAAATGAACGAAATGATCAGTAATATGTATTCCTGTTTTTGCATCGCAGACAATCTTCCGTGTCATTTTGTGTCTGCGTTCGGCGCCGGTTTCATCACGACCGTGATCGCGTCCCCAGTGGACGTGGTGAAGACTCGCTACATGAACTCTCCTCCCGGTCAATACAGAAGCTCTATCAACTGCGCCTGGACGATGATGACCAAAGAGGGACCGACCGCCTTTTACAAAGGGTGAGTGATCACACACTGTAACACTCATCCTATCTGTCCTGCGTGCTGTTTACGACTTATAGGGCCTAGTATACGACTGGGATCAGCGTTACATTACGAAATCTTGTTCGAGACTACTTTCACAATTGCATCATGGTTAATTAAAGGGATTAGACTTTATTTCGATAGTCCACTTTAGACATTCTACTAACTATAAGTAACTTTTGAACTATATGTCATCTGACTCTCATTAGAGTATTATTAGTGTAGTAGACTGTTAGGTGTTAGGGTTCGGGTTAGTAGAAGAAGTTTACTTGTAGTTGCCAAGTCTGTTGGGGGACAAACAAAGTAAAGTGTTAGCAAATATTAAAGGGATACTTCAGGATTTAGCATTAAGCTTTGTATTAGTAGCAAACCTGTAGTATTTTCAAATTACCATGCTTTCCACCCTCATATTCCCCTGAGACGAGAGTTTTATGTATTTTTTTGTCTGGAAAAAATCCTACAATGATGTAAAAATCTTGTGTCATCGGAGGATTTTGTTGTCCAGAGGCTGAAGACTACAGTCAGTAGTCGGGTCTGTCCCGCATGTGCTCAACCCGTCCATAGAGGGCGATCTCACTCACAGAATGAACACATAGTGTCGGCCATCTTGTTTTGGAAGCTAAGCTAGCAGGCTCTTGTTCTGTGAAGAAAGCTGAGTAGTAGGGGTTACCATCCTCTTTTTCCCGGACATATCCGGCTGTCGATTTCCGGGATTCAGCTTTTTCTTTCTGCAGTCGCCATTCATTGTTTACATGCATAGCTTTTGTTTCAATCTAACTGAATTAATCCCGATTGGTGAATCTGAATGAAGTGTTTACATGAGCGCTAAACAAGTGATCGGTTGATGTGCGTTTTAACATCGCTAAGAAAATTCCCGCTCCTCCCTGAGAGATACGAGACCGGTGCGTCTCACAGGTGTCGCTCATCGGTAATCATGCCACCGGCCTCGCACCGTTCTCCCGCGGCCCTCCCTCGTCCCGCTCGCCACAGTAAACATGATGAATGGCGACTGTAGAACGCAAAAGCCGAATCCCGTATATTTTGGGCGATCTCGAAACACATTTTCAGACAGATTCGTCACAGAGACTCACTAGTAGCCTAGACTTGTTGTTTAACGACTGCGCTCTGTTACCGGTAGGCGTGGCCTCCTAGGGCAGCAAAGCAAGTGCATTCTGGGAGTTGTTGTACAGAATACATTTTCTGGCTTTTCTCAGTCTAGAAAGCTCCAAATTCAAAAATAATTTCACATTTCTTCTACATAAATGACCCATTAAATTAAATACACATTCATCTTTCCAGAGGTGAAGTATCCCTTTAAGCAGAAATCCTCTAATGAGAGTTAGCTGTGATGTAGCTGCAAAATAGTTAGTACAACCTCTAAAATGGACTATCAAAATCAAGTGTTACCATTAAAAGTGAATAATAATAAAACTGTTTATTATGAACTCGCACTGAGGTTTTGTTGCCTGTCGCTTTAAATGCTCAAGCTTTACAGCAGGATGGATTCTCATTGGCTGTCAATGTTTTGATTGTTCATCAACTGGAAACAAAACACATTTTGAAAGTGATTCCAACGATATTGTTTATCCTTGTGTGACACACAACCATTCTTTTATTAGAACGATTTTTGAAACTCGTTATAGTTTTCGTTAACATACGAAACTTCCCTCTTTCTCCTTCAGGTTCGTTCCATCGTTCCTGAGGTTGGGCTCCTGGAACGTGGTGATGTTCGTGTCGTTCGAGCAGCTGAAGAGGGCTTTGATGATGTCCCGGGACAGATTCGAAGCCACCACGTAGAGGCTAAACTCACATCATTTCAAACACACGGACTCACACGAGCGGCTGTTTTAAACACCTAACGGGACGATGAAAACCAGATGCGCAGGCGCAGAAACTTCCACTTTGGAAGCTGAACAGGCAACAGTACGGGATACATCAGAATCAGATCATGATCGTCAGCGTTTCTCCTTCAGGGCATTTTTCATGTATGATAATTATGAAGCCGTTGAACAACGATTGATCACCCATCACACATATTGAAATGAGAGGATATTCTGAACCTCACCCCCCTTGATATATTAATGTACAAAATGTTTATGTAATATATTTATCTTTCCTCATTTTTTTAAGCCAATTAGTGCTTTGTTTAAAGCAACCATTTACTTTAATGTGTATTTAACTCTAAAACTTTTCCAACACGTCACCCTGGAATGACCTAGAAAGTGAGATTGCCTCAGGAAACCTATAAAGACACAAAGATTCGCATGTATGCATCAATAAAACACCTTAATACACCTTCTGGATGGGGACTGTGGAATATTTGTGATACTATGTGAAATAAGATTGAAATCCAAAGAAATATGAGTTTACATTCGTAGACATCTTTAGGCCTACATTCATGCTGATGCAAATCATTTACAGTTAAAGATTTTTAATGTATTAATTGGTTTGTATTGCCAATGTGTGAACAGCTTGTAACGAAACTTAAAAAACTTTACGTTTACATGCACGTGATCGCTTTCATTCAATTGCACGTGAAATGAACAATATTCAGGATAATGGCGAAAGAGCGTTAAGTAGAGATTCATTTTTGAAAACGTAGCAATTTACGTGAATCTGTCAAAAAAAAAAGTCAGATACACTGTTTAATTCTGAATATTATATTTTATTCTGGTATGCTTAACGTTATCGTTTTCTCAGAATTTAGGCTCCTGTGTAACAGTAGACTCACTAGGCTACTCAAACGTACCAAACCAACAATTACTAAAAACGTACAAAATATTTGATTTTGGACGGGCATTGCTCTAGTAAAATAGAATTTCAATATAAAATAGAATTTTATGCATTTTACCAAAATTCTATTTATTTATGAAAAATAACTTCAGCTCTATCCGGCCCTTGAATCGCGCTCAGCCTTGTACATTACATGTGTACGAGTTGCTGGCTGCAGTTTCACTTAACAGCCACCGGTGTCGCTAATAACAAGTTTATGAAATCTATATATAAACCCTTTTAACCCATTCAGACCCTGTGTCCATTACAATGGACATCACATGTCAGCCCCCTTTTTTAACTTCTGGAGCATTTCACCTAGTTTAAAGCCTGCAGTGCATGAGATTGGACGTTTGTCATCCAATCAAATGCCAGTAAAGCTCTGCATGTACTAATTATATAAAAAAAACTCTACATTGAAGAGAAGCATGGCAGTACTTCACTCCAAACACAGAAGCAAGCAACATTTTCTAAGGTGTATTTACATTTTGTATATATTTTTGCCAGTATTTCATAGTTTGTATGTAAAATAGAAAAACTACTTTTAATAAAGTTAAAAATCGACTGTAGAATTGCACGTTTTAAATCAGGATTTTTAAAATATGTCTGTCCATTAGAATGGACAGTAGGTTTGAAAGCCTGTTACTGAAGTCACATTTTCAGTGATGCTGATTGAAATTTCTTTTATAAAAAAATATATATCACAGTACCGATACATTTTTGAAACTTTTTCATGTGCAGAATGTACAGTTCTGAAGTGCTTGAACATATAACTGATGAAAATAGCTCAGATGTTGACTTTATGTGGAGTAATGAGGAAGATGGAGATGTAAGAAAAATATCCATATTTAAAACTTTATAAAGTCAAATAACTTCCGGCCAAAAGAACATATGGATTTGACTTAAATTTAAAGCGCAACTTAAATATGAATATTTTAAATATTTTATATTAATATATATTTTTTATGGATAGCTGCATTTTTATGATGGATAGATGCACTTGTATTATGAATAGATGCACTTTTATGGACTAAAACAGAAACTACCATTTACAGCCAATATAAAGCTTGGAAGGGCCAGGACATTGTTTAATATAACTCTGATTGTTTTCGTCTGAGAGAAGAATGTCATATACACCAAGGATGGCTAGAGGCCAGGGTGATTAAATCATGGGCTAATTTAAATTTTTGGGTGAACAATGGATTTAAAGGTATAGTTCAATCACAAATTATATTTGTCGTCACTTACTCACCCTCATGTTGTTTCAAACCTGTATGAGTTTCATACCATTTTTATGTTGGACACCATCCCGCATGCAATCTATTGAATGGGGTTTTGGGCAGGATATTTGATAGACATTTTAACTAAAGTTCCTGTCGTGATAAGAAACTACCCAGGGTTCGTCCGCGAACCCACTATTTTTATAATGGAATGTTGTAGGATCTCAATATCTCAGCTTTGGAAGGGTCTAGAGCCTCAATTTTACACTCAGGTGTAAGTCTCATGGCCCTCTATCAGAATACAGAGTTTCAAGAAGATTGGAGAAACTTATTTTTTCGCAAAAAAAAACCCCCAAGGGGTACCTCTGTCGGGTTTTTTTCGGGTCGAAATTTTTTGTTGCTCTGATCTTCTTAAAACTCTGGATTCTGATAGAGGGCCATGGGACTTAGACCTGAGTGCAAAAATGGAGGCTCTAGACCTTTCCAGAGCTGAGATATTGAGATCCACTGTGGTTTTTTTTTCTGGTCGAAATTTTGAGTTTCGATATCGTAGCTCTGGAAGGGTCTAAAGCCTCCATTTTTGCACTCAGGTCTAAGTCTCATGGCCCTCTATCAGAATCCAGAGTTTTGAGAAGATTGGGGAAACTTAATTTTTCGCCCAAAAAAAAAAAAAGTAAGGAGTAACACTGTCATTTTTTTTTCTGGTCGAAATTTTTATTTTCGATATCTCAGCTCTGGAAGGGTCTAGAGCCTCCATTTTTGCACTCAGGTCTAAGTCTCATGGCCCTCTATCAGAATCCAGAGTTTTGAGAAGATTGGGGAAACTTAATTTTTCGCCCAAAAAAAAAAACGTAAGGGGTAACACTGTCGTTTTTTTTTTCTGGTCGAAATTTTGAATTTCGATATCTCAGCTCTGGAAGGGTCTAGAGCCTCCATTTTTGCACTCAGGTCTAAGTCTCATGGCCCTCTATCAGAATCCAGAGTTTTGAGAAGATTGGGGAAACTTAAACTTTTCGCCCAAAAAAAAAACGTAAGGGGTAACACCGTCGGTTTTTTTTCTGGTCGAAATTTTGAGTTTCGATATCTCAGCTCTGGAAGGGTCAAAAGCCTAATTTTTTGCACTCAGGTCTAAGTCTCATGGCCCTCTATCAGAATCCAGAGTTTTGAGAAGATTGGGGAAACTTAATTTTTCGCCCAAAAAAAAAAAAAAGGAAGGGGTAACACTGTCGTTTTTTTTTCTGGTCGAAATTTTGAGTTTCGATATCTCAGCTCTGGAAGGGTCTAAAGCCTCCATTTTTGCACTCAGGTCTAAGTCTCATGGCCCTCTATCAGAATCCAGAGTTTTGAGAAGATTGGGGAAACTTAATTTTTCGCCCAAAAAAAAAAACGTAAGGGGTAACACTGTCGTTTTTTTTCTGGTCGAAATTTTGAGTTTCAATATCTCAGCTCTGGAAGGGTCTAGAGCCTCCATTTTTGCACTCAGGTCTAAGTCTCATGGCCCTCTATCAGAATCCAGAGTTTTGAGAAGATTGGGGAAACTTAATTTTTCGCCCAAAAAAAAAAAAAAAAGGGGGTAACACTGTCGTTTTTTTTTCTGGTCGAAATTTTGAGTTTCGATATCTCAGCTCTGGAAGGGTCAAAAGCCTAATTTTTTGCACTCAGGTCTAAGTCTCATGGCCCTCTATCAGAATCCAGAGTTTTGAGAAGATTGGAGAAACTTAATTTTTCGCCCAAAAAAAAAACGTAAGGGGTAACACTGTCGTTTTTTTTCTGGTCGAAATTTTGAGTTTCAATATCTCAGCTCTGGAAGGGTCTAGAGCCTCCATTTTTGCACTCAGGTCTAAGTCTCATGGCCCTCTATCAGAATCCAGAGTTTTGAGAAGATTGGGGAAACTTAATTTTTCGCCCAAAAAAAAAAAACGTAAGGGGTAACACTGTCGTTTTTTTTTCTGGTCGAAATTTTGAGTTTCGATATCTCAGCTCTGGAAGGGTCTAGAGCCTCCATTTTTGCACTCAGGTCTAAGTCTCATGGCCCTCTATCAGAATCCAGAGTTTTGAGAAGATTGGGGAAACTTAATTTTTCGCCAAAAAAAAAAAACGTAAGGGGTAACACTGTCGTTTTTTTTCTGGTCGAAATTTTGAGTTTCGATATCTCAGCTCTGGAAGGGTCTAGAGCCTCCATTTTTGCACTCAGGTCTAAGTCTCATGGCCCTCTATCAGAATCCAGAGTTTTGAGAAGATTGGAGAAACTTAATTTTTCGCCCAAAAAAAAAACGTAAGGGGTAACACTGTCGTTTTTTTTTCTGGTCGAAATTTTGAGTTTCGATATCTCAGCTCTGGAAGGGTCTAGAGCCTCCATTTTTGCACTCAGGTCTAAGTCTCATGGCCCTCTATCAGAATCCAGAGTTTTGAGAAGATTGGGGAAACTTAATTTTTCGCCCAAAAAAAAAAAACGTAAGGGGTAACACTGTCGTTTTTTTTCTGGTCGAAATTTTGAGTTTCGATATCTCAGCTCTGGAAGGGTCTAGAGCCTCCATTTTTGCACTCAGGTCTAAGTCTCATGGCCCTCTATCAGAATCCAGAGTTTTGAGAAGATTGGAGAAACTTAATTTTTCGCCCAAAAAAAAAACGTAAGGGGTAACACTGTCGTTTTTTTTTTCTGGTCGAAATTTTGAGTTTCGATATCTCAGCTCTGGAAGGGTCTAGAGCCTCCATTTTTGCACTCAGGTCTAAGTCTCATGGCCCTCTATCAGAATCCAGAGTTTTGAGAAGATTGGGGAAACTTAATTTTTCGCCCAAAAAAAAAAAAGTAAGGGGTAACACTGTCGTTTTTTTTTCTGGTCGAAATTTTGAGTTTCGATATCTCAGCTCTGGAAGGGTCTAGAGCCTCCATTTTTGCACTCAGGTCTAAGTCTCATGGCCCTCTATCAGAATCCAGAGTTTTGAGAAGATTGGGGAAACTTAATTTTTCGCCCAAAAAAAAAACGTAAGGGGTAACACTGTCGTTTTTTTTTTTCTGGTCGAAATTTTGAGTTTCGATATCTCAGCTCTGGAAGGGTCTAGAGCCTCCATTTTTGCACTCAGGTCTAAGTCTCATGGCCCTCTATCAGAATCCAGAGTTTTGAGAAGATTGGGGAAACTTAATTTTTCGCCCAAAAAAAAACGTAAGGGGTAACACTGTCGTTTTTTTTTCTGGTCGAAATTTTGAGTTTCGATATCTCAGCTCTGGAAGGGTCTAGAGCCTCCATTTTTGCACTCAGGTCTAAGTCTCATGGCCCTCTATCAGAATCCAGAGTTTTGAGAAGATTGGGGAAACTTAATTTTTCGCCAAAAAAAAAACGTAAGGGGTAACACTGTCGTTTTTTTTTTCTGGTCGAAATTTTGAGTTTCGATATCTCAGCTCTGGAAGGGTCTAGAGCCTCCATTTTTGCACTCAGGTCTAAGTCTCATGGCCCTCTATCAGAATCCAGAGTTTTGAGAAGATTGGGGAAACTTAATTTTTCGCCAAAAAAAAAAAACGTAAGGGGTAACACTGTCGTTTTTTTTTCTGGTCGAAATTTTGAGTTTCGATATCTCAGCTCTGGAAGGGTCTAGAGCCTCCATTTTTGCACTCAGGTCTAAGTCTCATGGCCCTCTATCAGAATCCAGAGTTTTGAGAAGATTGGGGAAACTTAATTTTTCGCCCCCAAAAAAAAACGTAAGGGGTAACACTGTCGTTTTTTTTTCTGGTCGAAATTTTGAGTTTCGATATCTCAGCTCTGGAAGGGTCTAAAGCCTCCATTTTTTGCACTCAGGTCTAAGTCTCATGGCCCTCTATCAGAATCCAGAGTTTTGAGAAGATTGGGGAAACTTAATTTTTCGCCCAAAAAAAAAAAAGTAAGGGGTAACACTGTCGTTTTTTTTTCTGGTCGAAATTTTGAGTTTCGATATCTCAGCTCTGGAAGGGTCTAGAGCCTCCATTTTTGCACTCAGGTCTAAGTCTCATGGCCCTCTATCAGAATCCAGAGTTTTGAGAAGATTGGGGAAACTTAATTTTTCGCCCAAAAAAAAAAACGTAAGGGGTAACACTGTCGTTTTTTTTTCTGGTCGAAATTTTGAGTTTCGATATCTCAGCTCTGGAAGGGTCTAGAGCCTCCATTTTTGCACTCAGGTCTAAGTCTCATGGCCCTCTATCAGAATCCAGAGTTTTGAGAAGATTGGGGAAACTTAATTTTTCGCCCAAAAAAAAAAAAAAGTAAGGGGTAACACTGTCGTTTTTTTTTTCTGGTCGAAATTTTGAGTTTCGATATCTCAGCTCTGGAAGGGTCTAGAGCCTCCATTTTTGCACTCAGGTCTAAGTCTCATGGCCCTCTATCAGAATCCAGAGTTTTGAGAAGATTGGAGAAACTTAATTTTTCGCCCAAAAAAAAAAACGTAAGGGGTAACACTGTCGTTTTTTTTTCTGGTCGAAATTTTGAGTTTCGATATCTCAGCTCTGGAAGGGTCTAGAGCCTCCATTTTTGCACTCAGGTCTAAGTCTCATGGCCCTCTATCAGAATCCAGAGTTTTGAGAAGATTGGAGAAACTTAATTTTTCGCCCAAAAAAAAACGTAAGGGGTAACACTGTCGTTTTTTTTCTGGTCGAAATTTTGAGTTTCGATATCTCAGCTCTGGAAGGGTCTAGAGCCTCCATTTTTGCACTCAGGTCTAAGTCTCATGGCCCTCTATCAGAATCCAGAGTTTTGAGAAGATTGGGGAAACTTAATTTTTCGCCCAAAAAAAAAAAAACGTAAGGGGTAACACTGTCGTTTTTTTTTCTGGTCGAAATTTTGAGTTTCGATATCTCAGCTCTGAAAGGGTCTAAAGCCTCCATTTTTGCACTCAGGTCTAAGTCTCATGGCCCTCTATCAGAATCCAGAGTTTTGAGAAGATTGGGGAAACTTAATTTTTCGCCCAAAAAAAAAAAAAGTAAGGGGTAACACTGTCGTTTTTTTTTCTGGTCGAAATTTTGAGTTTCGATATCTCAGCTCTGGAAGGGTCTAAGCCTCCATTTTTGCACTCAGGTCTAAGTCTCATGGCCCTCTATCAGAATCCAGAGTTTTGAGAAGATTGGGGAAACTTAATTTTTCGCCCCAAAAAAAAAAAACGTAAGGGGTAACACTGTCGTTTTTTTTTTCTGGTCGAAATTTTGAGTTTCGATATCTCAGCTCTGGAAGGGTCTAAAGCCTCCATTTTTGCACTCAGGTCTAAGTCTCATGGCCCTCTATCAGAATCCAGAGTTTTGAGAAGATTGGGGAAACTTAATTTTTCGCCCAAAAAAAAAAAAGTAAGGGGTAACACTGTCGTTTTTTTTTCTGGTCGAAATTTTGAGTTTCGATATCTCAGCTCTGGAAGGGTCAAAAGCCTAATTTTTGGCACTCAGGTCTAAGTCTCATGGCCCTCTATCAGAATCCAGAGTTTTGAGAAGATTGGGGAAACTTAATTTTTCACCCAAAAAAAAACGTAAGGGGTAACACTGTCGTTTTTTTTCTGGTCGAAATTTTGAGTTTCGATATCTCAGCTCTGGAAGGGTCTAAAGCCTCCATTTTTGCACTCAGGTCTAAGTCTAATGGCCCTCTATCAGAATCCAGAGTTTTGAGAAGATTGGGGAAACTTAATTTTTCACCCAAAAAAAAAACTTAAGGGGTAACACTGTCGTTACGTTTTTTTTTTGGAGCGAAAAATTAAGTTTCCCCAATCTTCTCAAAACTCTGGATTCTGATAGAGGGCCATGAGACTTAGATATGAGTGCAAAAATGGAGGCTCTAGACCCTTCCAGAGCTGAGATATCGAAAATCAAAATTTCCACCAGAAAAAAAAAACGACAGTGTTACCCCTTACGTTTTTTTTTTTTGGGCGAAAAATTAAGTTTCCCCAATCTTCTCAAAACTCTGGATTCTGATAGAGGGCCATGAGACTTAGACCTGAGTGCAAAAATGGAGGCTCTAGCCCATTCCAGAGCTGAGATATCGAAAATCAAAATTTCGACCAGAAAAAAAAACGACAGTGTTACCCCTTACGTTTTTTTTTGGGGGGGGGAAATTAAGTTTCCCCAATCTTCTCAAAACTCTGGATTCTGATAGAGGGCCATGAGACTTAGACCTGAGTGCAAAAATGGAGGCTTTAGACCCTTCCAGAGCTGAGATATCGAAACTCAAAATTTCGACCAGAAAAAAAAACGACAGTGTACCCCTTACGTTTTTTTTTTTTGGGGCGAAAAATTAAGTTTCCCCAATCTTCTCAAAACTCTGGATTCTGATAGAGGGCCATGAGACTTAGACCTGAGTGCAAAAATGGAGGCTCTAGACCCTTCCAGAGCTGAGATATCGAAAATCAAAATTTCCACCAGAAAAAAAAACGACAGTGTTACCCCTTACGTTTTTTTTTTTTTGGGCGAAAAATTAAGTTTCCCCAATCTTCTCAAAACTCTGGATTCTGATAGAGGGCCATGAGACTTAGACCTGAGTGCAAAATGGAGGCTCTAGACCCTTCCAGAGCTGAGATATCGAAACTCAAAATTTCGACCAGAAAAAAAAACGACAGTGTTACCCCTTACGTTTTTTTTTTTGGGCGAAAAATTAAGTTTCCCCAATCTTCTCAAAACTCTGGATTCTGATAGAGGGCCATGAGACTTAGACCTGAGTGCAAAAATGGAGGCTCTAGACCCTTCCAGAGCTGAGATATCGAAACTCAAAATTTCGACCAGAAAAAAAAAAACGACAGTGTTACCCCTTACGTTTTTTTTGGGGGCGAAAATTAAGTTTCCCCAATCTTCTCAAAACTCTGGATTCTGATAGAGGGCCATGAGACTTAGACCTGAGTGCAAAAATGGAGGCTCTAGACCCTTCCAGAGCTGAGATATCGAAAATCAAAATTTCGACCAGAAAAAAAAACGACAGTGTTACCCCTTACGTTTTTTTTTTTTGGGCGAAAAATTAAGTTTCCCCAATCTTCTCAAAACTCTGGATTCTGATAGAGGGCCATGAGACTTAGACCTGAGTGCAAAAATGGAGGCTCTAGACCCTTCCAGAGCTGAGATATCGAAAATCAAAATTTCGACCAGAAAAAAAAACGACAGTGTTACCCCTTACGTTTTTTTTTTTTTTGGGGCGAAAAATTAAGTTTCCCCAATCTTCTCAAAACTCTGGATTCTGATAGAGGGCCATGAGACTTAGACCTGAGTGCAAAAATGGAGGCTCTAGACCCTTCCAGAGCTGAGATATCGAAAATCAAAATTTCGACCAGAAAAAAAAACGACAGTGTTACCCCTTACGTTTTTTTTTTTTGGGCGAAAAATTAAGTTTCCCCAATCTTCTCAAAACTCTGGATTCTGATAGAGGGCCATGAGACTTAGACCTGAGTGCAAAATGGAGGCTCTAGACCCTTCCAGAGCTGAGATATCGAAACTCAAAATTTCGACCAGAAAAAAAAAACGACAGTGTTACCCCTTACGTTTTTTTTTTTTTTGGGCGAAAAATTAAGTTTCCCCAATCTTCTCAAAACTCTGGATTCTGATAGAGGGCCATGAGACTTAGACCTGAGTGCAAAAATGGAGGCTCTAGACCCTTCCAGAGCTGAGATATCGAAAACTCAAAATTTCGACCAGAAAAAAAAAACGACAGTGTTACCCCTTACGTTTTTTTTTTTTGGGCGAAAAATTAAGTTTCCCCAATCTTCTCAAAACTCTGGATTCTGATAGAGGGCCATGAGACTTAGACCTGAGTGCAAAAATGGAGGCTCTAGACCCTTCCAGAGCTGAGATATCGAAAACTCAAAATTTCAACCAGAAAAAAAACGACAGTGTTACCCCTTACGTTTTTTTTTTTGGGCGAAAAATTAAGTTTCCCCAATCTTCTCAAAACTCTGGATTCTGATAGAGGGCCATGAGACTTAGACCTGAGTGCAAAAATGGAGGCTCTAGACCCTTCCAGAGCTGAGATATCGAAACTCAAAATTTCGACCAGAAAAAAAAAACGACAGTGTTACCCCTTACGTTTTTTTTTGGGCGAAAAATTAAGTTTCCCCAATCTTCTCAAAACTCTGGATTCTGATAGAGGGCCATGAGACTTAGACCTGAGTGCAAAAATGGAGGCTCTAGACCCTTCCAGAGCTGAGATATCGAAAACTCAAAATTTCGACCAGAAAAAAAAAACGACAGTGTTACCCCTTACGTTTTTTTTTTTTGGGCGAAAAATTAAGTTTCCCCAATCTTCTCAAAACTCTGGATTCTGATAGAGGGCCATGAGACTTAGACCTGAGTGCAAAAATGGAGGCTCTAGACCCTTCCAGAGCTGAGATATCGAAAATCAAAATTTCGACCAGAAAAAAAAACGACAGTGTTACCCCTTACGTTTTTTTTTTTGGGGCGAAAAATTAAGTTTCCCCAATCTTCTCAAAACTCTGGATTCTGATAGAGGGCCATGAGACTTAGACCTGAGTGCAAAAATGGAGGCTCTAGACCCTTCCAGAGCTGAGATATCGAAAATCAAAAATTTCGACCAGAAAAAAAAACGACAGTGTTACCCCTTACGTTTTTTTTTTTTGGGCGAAAAATTAAGTTTCCCCAATCTTCTCAAAACTCTGGATTCTGATAGAGGGCCATGAGACTTAGACCTGAGTGCAAAAATGGAGGCTCTAGACCCTTCCAGAGCTGAGATATCGAAACTCAAAATTTCGACCAGAAAAAAAAAACGACAGTGTTACCCCTTACGTTTTTTTTTTTTTGGGCGAAAAATTAAGTTTCCCCAATCTTCTCAAAACTCTGGATTCTGATAGAGGGCCATGAGACTTAGACCTGAGTGCAAAAATGGAGGCTCTAGACCCTTCCAGAGCTGAGATATCAAAACTCAAAATTTCGACCAGAAAAAAAAAACGACAGTGTTACCCCTTACGTTTTTTTTTTTAGCGAAAAATTAAGTTTCCCCAATCTTCTCAAAACTCTGGATTCTGATAGAGGGCCATGAGACTTAGACCTGAGTGCAAAAATGGAGGCTCTAGACCCTTCCAGAGCTGAGATATCGAAACTCAAAATTTCGACCAGAAAAAAAAAACGACAGTGTTACCCCTTACGTTTTTTTTTTTGGGCGAAAAATTAAGTTTCCCCAATCTTCTCAAAACTCTGGATTCTGATAGAGGGCCATGAGACTTAGACCTGAGTGCAAAAATGGAGGCTTAGACCCTTCCAGAGCTGAGATATCGAAACTCAAAATTTCGACCAGAAAAAAAAACGACAGTGTTACCCCTTACGTTTTTTTTGGGGGGCGAAAAATTAAGTTTCCCCAATCTTCTCAAAACTCTGGATTCTGATAGAGGGCCATGAGACTTAGACCTGAGTGCAAAAATGGAGGCTCTAGACCCTTCCAGAGCTGAGATATCGAAAATCAAAATTTCGACCAAAAAAAAAACGACAGTGTTACCCCTTACGTTTTTTTTTTTTGGGCGAAAAATTAAGTTTCCCCAATCTTCTCAAAACTCTGGATTCTGATAGAGGGCCATGAGACTTAGACCTGAGTGCAAAAATGGAGGCTCTAGACCCTTCCAGAGCTGAGATATCGAAACTCAAAATTTCGACCAGAAAAAAAACGACAGTGTTACCCCTTACGTTTTTTTTTTGGGGCGAAAAATTAAGTTTCCCCAATCTTCTCAAAACTCTGGATTCTGATAGAGGGCCATGAGACTTAGACCTGAGTGCAAAAATGGAGGCTCTAGACCCTTCCAGAGCTGAGATATCGAAACTCAAAATTTCGACCAGAAAAAAAAACGACAGTGTTACCCCTTACGTTTTTTTTTTTGGGCGAAAAATTAAGTTTCCCCAATCTTCTCAAAACTCTGGATTCTGATAGAGGGCCATGAGACTTAGACCTGAGTGCAAAAA